>JARHVA010001099.1:1692500-2047500 GCA_037957365.1 Torreya grandis
CAAAAGCTACTTGATCATGAGATCCACTCTATAGTTCAATAGGTTATGGAAATTGACACTCTGCATGCTCTTAGTTCATTCACTGATACACTCATTTATCATATGAGTAGGCTCTCATAGATCAATGCTAGAGATACACCACCTAGTGTGCATACTTGACCCCACCCTTATGGCATTGGTGGTTCAAAGGTTTTAGATATTATTCTTATGAGTGATGAGTTTTTGGCACACATTTTGTGTTCAGATATCAGCCATTACATAGATGTAGGTATATTTTATATAAATTTCATGTTAAATTTAAGTTATATTTGCAAATTTAAGATAGCTAACAATTAATTTACATAGAAATGAAATTTTATATATGTGATGATGAAGGCACCGTCACCTCTTACGACATAAAAAATGATATTGATAAATTAAACTTAAACTTTGAGTATATTTATCTTTTAAGTTTAAGTTTAATTTATATTTCAATTATCTTGATGTATAGGTTATAACAAGCTTCCTTGATATTGATGGAAACACACACTTACCTCTACCAAATACCCAACTCTATATTTTTTTGTCCTTCTTTGTCCACTATTTTCAACCTCTTTATCTCTTTGATCACTTTACTTTTACTAGGTCTTTCTTGTTCACTCTTACCTACTCAATGGCTCTTAAGCCTCCTTGTATTAACTTAATCCTCCTTCTTTGCTTGAAGTCATTTTAATAATCAACTACCTCTACAATATTTTATTTTAACTTCAACCTCCTCTATTCATACTTTGTTTTCATGTTCTCTCTCTTTATCTTTGCTCTATTCTTGACAATCTTCTTATGTGTTTTTATAGGTTTGCATGCTACTTTGATTTTTTTATTCCATAATAATCATAAAATCATATACCTAATCAATTACATCTCATTTCATAGATCTACCCATTCTACACAACCCCTAAGCTTCAACTCTTCTTTCCTTTTTGACACCTTCCTTTTACTAATTTTTTTTCAAGGAAAACCTCCTTGTTCTGAGTAAACTAAAAATCTCCCAAACAAACCAAACCCACAATCAAATACCTCTTTATATCACATAGTTCATGTAGGGACTTTCATAATTTAACTTGATTTGGAGAACACCTAACTCAACACCCCTCAGGACTAATTAGGTCTCCTAGGCCTAATTAAAGGCTACTAACTGTGAAACCATACCATACAGACTCAAATAGACTTTAAAACTTCAAAATCCTCTTCCTCCTATATAAATAAAATTATCCACAAATTTTAATGACTTTACATCAGTCAAATCACTTGTTATCTCATTTTCGAGTTTTAAACCCTAACTTGTGTTGTCTCAATCTTGCACCTTCTCGAGAGGATAATAAATGAGATAAAATGTCCTTTTTACCCTTATCAAAGATTCTAAGGCTTGAAATGGATCTGATCTTACCCCATGCATCTTATTAAACTATTAATTTTCCTTTCTTAATACTAAATCATTCCCAAGATGTAGTTTTACAAAATTTCTACACCCCTCCAACATGACTGTGTCAACAAATAGGAAAAAATAAGCCCTTAAGACACTTTACCTTCATTTGAGAGAAATTCAAATAATCACACACATGGAAAAATAATATCCCACAACATTCATAATACTTTAAATCTTCAACTCTATTTTCAAGAACTCTATATGGCCTTTCTTTATGACTATGCAAACTCAAAATTGTTTGTATATAGTCTTCCCATGTATTTTGAATTTTATCAATAGTATTGAGACTTTAAATGTGTTTAAATTCATTTCACAGAGATCCTCTATCCCTTACTCATCTTTAAATAATTTATAATGACACTTTAAACTGACTTTGTTGTCCTCTTTCTGACTGAGCTTGAAGACAAAGTATTGAAAGTTGAAACTTGAGTTTCACCACTTTGAACCTATAGACTACTGAATTTAATCTTCTCTGACTAGAGATATGAATACCACATGATTGATCATAAACTTCTAAACACTTATTTACATTTGACTCTATCCAAAGAATCTTTACAAGTAAGGACATAATTCTTGATATGTCTCTTATTCCTTTTCTCTCCCTAACTTTGCCTTGTCGAGTGCTATTATTATTTCCACCTCCTACTCTTCCACTCACACTTCCTACATGTATTATAATTTTTATATTACCTCCAACATGAAAAATATTTGTTACTCTTGGCCATTACATGTTGTAGGGTAGTTACACTTCCATGATTCTTGGTTTACATTATATTTTCATGATATACACATTGAAATACGTTGCCATATATATCTTGGTTTACATTGAGAAAAACTTGTCATATATATCTTTGATAATTTATATAAAAGTGAGACCTTGTTTACATGAATAATTGATAGCTCATGTAGACACTCCTCCCTCTTTGCAAGTCAAGACAGACATAGGCATTACTGCTGCAATGTCATTTGCATAGGCACTGTCAGAGGTATATATTAACTTGTAATTTTGAATTGTAAAAATAGACTTGTTTTAATAATTTTACTATATACTTGGGGAAAATATAACTTATGTGAATGTATTGTGTATGCAAGGTTATCTTATGACATATGATAGTCCCATTCAGATGATTAGTATAGAAACTTCTCATATTTATCCCATATTTCAGATGCCTAATAAAATAGTTGATCCTACCATTGACTTGTTTGAGCATCAAAAACAAATTGAGTAGGATCACGAGCTTGCAGTTAGTGTATGTTTAAATTATTTTTTATTATAGTTTAAAATTTAGTTCTTAATAATTATTTGAATGTATTTTATGTTAATTTTGTAATAATACTTGTATTTGAACAAGTTCAGTTGCAAGCAAGCTATGAGCATAAGACCCACAATAGAACCTTGGATCAATCCAAGGCATTAGAGGGGTATTAATATACTAATAGGGCATCCCAGGGAGATTATTATTTTAGGAAGGCAAGGAGAGGGAAGATATTTTATGAATAGGATATCTTACATGAGATGTACTTTTTTGTATGCTTATATGGCAATTTACGCATTTTTATCATTGTATATGTGTATATGACATTTGCCCAACTTTAGATATTATGTTGGTAGATTTAATTTTTTGTATGACTATCATATATATATGACATTGCACACATGTGCCTATATTATATCCCTATCATGGCAATCTATCTAATTTATATTTGGTTTTTATTTCATTATGTGTTATTGTATAGTGTTGTTTTGATCTTCCAAACTTTTATCTATCATATATATTATTTAACATTGTACACAAATGAGGATTAAAAAAATATTCTTTTCAATGTTATAAATCTTAGATCATATTATATTTTGTCAATAGGTTAATTACTCATTAGGTCAATAGGTCAATAGGCCAATAAGTCAATTACTCATTAAGTTTATAGGTCTCTAGACCTAGTTATTGCTCTAATAGGTCAATTTATCAAAATTGAGTTTTTAGCTCTTAAAAATTATATTTATAGAAGTATTTTAGAAATTTTAACATGTTCTAACCCTTATCCAAGTTTATAAAACTCAAATCAACTAAAAACTCATCTTACCCAAGTTTTAACATGTTCTTTAGGCATAGAGTTTAGTAGGACTATTGTTTTAATAAATTTTAACCAAAATATGACAATGCTAACACATTTGAGGGGAGGGGGGGTGGGCGTAATAAAAGTATAGGAATGGGTTCTTGGCCTCCCATCAGCTCGATCAGCAAATCCACCACCCATTATGGCCTCAAGAATGCCCTTCTCAATACAAGAAAAATGCAATTTTTTACCCTAAGTTTAAACGTGCATAAAGTGAAACTTATAATTCATTTCCATGAACCATAAAATATTTATCTTGACCCTTTAATCCCTCTAATCACACCCTAAATCACTCAAGTGGAAATTTTGAGAGCAATCCGTTGGACAAGTTGCAGTGATGGGTCCAAAAATGTAACTTTTTGGCATTGAACAAGCAACTTCTTGAGCTCCAACTACCATTTTTGCCTATGGGACCTCCAATTGGGAATATATCACTTAAATCACATCTAGATAATAAAATTACATGTTATCACACTGTCACAATATTTTAATCCACCAAAAAGTGCATTTTTACTACCATTTTGGAGCGTGGAAACACTGACAATAAATATTGTCAAAGTTTAAGTTATGGTTGTAGAACTATGGTTTTCACACTTATTAAATAAAAAATAACATTGAAAACATTTCCATTGGGATGGATAACATTTATTACTAGGTTATTATCCTCCCATTAGGCCTGATCGACAAACACACCACCCATTTTAGCCTTAAGAACACCCTTCCCAATACAAAAAATGCAATGTTTTAGCCTAAGTTCAAACATGCATAAAATGAAAAATCTAAGTCATTTATATGAACCATCAGATCCTTATCTTGAATATTTAAACCCTATAATCACACCTTGGATCACTTATGTGGAAGATTCAAGAATAATCCATTTGACAAGTTGCAGTGAGGGGTCCAAAAATATAACTTTTTGGCATTAAACAAATTTCTGGAGCTCCAACTGGTATTTCTACCTTTAGGACCTCTACCTAAAAATATATCACTTTTATCACATAAAAATAGGAAAATTACATTTTATAACACCACCAAGATGTTCAAATCCACTCAAAAGTGCATTTTCACTACCGTTCTAGAGTACAGAAACACTTACAACAAATATTGTCAAAGTTTAAGTTATGGTTACATAGCTTTGGTTTCGATACTTCCTGACTAAAAAATAACACTAACACATATAAGGGGGCTGGATAAAATATATTAATAGTTTCTTGGCCTCCAATTAGACTTGATTTACAAACCCAACACCCATTCCAGCCTTAAGAACGATCTTCCCAATATAAGAAAAATGCAATTTTTTAGCTTAAGTTCAAATATGCATAAAATAAAACCTGTAAGTCATTTATATGAACTATAAAATCCATACCCTATCTATTTAATCCCTATAATCTCACCCTATATCACTCATGTGGAAGCTTTCATAGCAATCCATTGGACAAGTTGCAGTGAAGGGTCAAAAAATGCAACTTTTTAGCATTGAATAAGTAGTTTCTTGAGCTCTAACTGCCATTTCTACCTCTGAGACCTTAAATTGAGAATATATCACTTTTATCACATCTAAGTAGGCAAATTAAATGTTATTACATTGCCATAATGTTCAAATCCACTCAAAAATGCATTTTCACTACCGTTCTAGAATACAGAAACACTGATAACAAATGTTGTCAAAGTTTAAGTTGTGGTTGTAGAAATCTAGTTTCAATGCTTTTTAACTAAAAAATAACACTAAAAACATGTTTAAAGGGGTAGATAATGTCTAGGAACAATTTCTTGGCCTCCCATCAGACCCGATCAACAAACAAACCATCCATTCTGGCCTTAAGAATGCCCTTCATAATACAAGAAAAATGCAAAAAACAAAATTATTAAGTGAATTTTATAGACCTATCCAAACCAAAGTACAACTTATAGGGTACACAAATTATTTAGCCTAAGTTCAAACATGTGTAAAATGAAAGTTGTAAGTTATTTACATGAACCATAAAATACCTCACATGAATATTTAATCCATCTAATTTTACCCTAGAGCACTCAGGTGGAAGCTTCAAGAGCAATCCATTGGATATGTTGTAGTGAGGGGTTTAAAAATGCAATTTTTTAGCATTGAACAAGTAACTTCTTGAGCTCCAACTGCCATTTCTATCTTTGATACTTCCACCTGAGAATCTATAAATTTGATCACATCCAGATAAAATGTTACTTGTTATCACACTACCATGAGTTCAAATCTATTGAACATTGTCATTGATTAAGGGAGAGATTGTTAAGCATTGTCTTTGAAGTGTTGAGTTTTGATTTTTAATATTGTCATTGATGTCAAAGGTTCTTATGAAGATGCATGGTTATTTCATTGATATCAATATAATATCATTGAAATTAAAGGTTATTATGTGAATGCTTGGTCAAGTAAGCCTTGAGGTATGTGTATGATGAATTCTATTTTCAACATAGTAAAATTTGTTGGTGTGATGAAAGAATATTATTTAAAGAATGTTCTAATGTCATCTTGAGTGAAATCATTGAGAAGAAACATGAGTGAGTATAGGTCAGTACAAAAAATGTAAAGCATATTATAATTCTTTATCATACACAAGAGACATTGAAACACTGGAGTGTTTCAAGATGTTGTCTATAGGGTGGCTAGAAGGTCAAATTCAAGGCTTAATAAGACTTGTAGGTTAAAGCTTAGAAATCAAGAAGAGAGATGGTGTCCAGATGAGGTAACAAGATAAATTTACATAACATGGGTGAGTAGGTGAACATTGACAAAGGTGATTCAAGTTATTTTAAGTATGTGCATGAATGTTTAGGGCTTGGTTTACAAGAAAAAGGCTTAAAAAGTGTTTCAATGTTTTTTGAATGCAAAGAATGAAGAGTTATCTACCTGAGAAGGTTTTCTCAATGCTCATTGGCATGTGAAACATCTGCATGAGAACCTAAGATGTTTATGGTATATGAGGAAGGGTTATAGCTCAAAATTCTAAGTATTGGTTTATGGAAATAGGAGCTAAGTTTTTCGAATGATCTATAAGACTGGAAGATAGTATAAACCTTCATAAAACCTTAATTATGCCTTAATGTTGAAGATCTTGTTATAAAGTGATCAAAATAGTTTGATATGGTTGAAAAATTATTTGGAGGTTGAATTGAAATCTTCTAGTCATCTCCAGGTGTGATTGGTTTTTCAAGTGAGTGAGCAGACCCTATAAAAATGTGCTTATCTTTCAGAGATTTGTTGTAGAAGATAGAGTTGATCGAGTCAAAGTTATTAATTAGATGAAGATCAAAGTGTGAGACTTGTAATTGACGTTCATGAATATTTCTAGATAGGTTCTCAATCTTAGGTGTGAAAATATGGTGATCAAATTTGGCCAGTCACTAACAAACCTTGTGGTGTAGATAGTGAGAAAATTAGACATAAGAGAGAAGATGTTTCTTGATATATTTTCATGAAAGATTGATGCATTGAAATTCATGGTAATTTTTTTAGGTCTTGAATGATCTATCCATGCTTTGAAAAATCTTGTAAATCTATGTAAGAGGTTGAATCATTGCAGAGTCTGTGAGAGAGAAGGTCAGAAGATTGGTCAGTTAGAATAATAGTTTTCATTATATATCATGATATTATTGATTGAGGTTGCTCTGAGAATATTTTAATACCATGTTCAAGCATTAAAAACCCTTGAAAATATTCAATCATGTGTCAGATGTTCATGTTTCCTTGGTTATGTTTTGGAGTTAGTTGGTAGTTTTGAGTGAACATCTTACAGAGAAGTATTTAAGCCTATTTACCCTAAGTTGAAGTAGTAGATGAATTTTTTGATGACCTTGAGGTCATGAGGTTTTTTAATATATATTTTTTTACCATGGTTATTTGGAAAAATTGATTATATGCCTCAGTTATTCAAATACAGAGTTTTTGTATATGCACGGGCCTTTTATAGGCAGTGATTTGAATAAGGATTCAAGTGGTAGTTGGACCTAAAAGATATTGTAAACCTAAATAAAATTTAGATAAGGTATATTTGAGTGACACATGTCTTGTTCCTATCATGTGAGGTTTTTTATATACTTCAATATAGATCAAAGGGTAACATGTTGTTAAGAAGGCCTATTAGGTTTTCATAAGCCTAAAAGAGGAGTAAGGGCTAAATGATGTATGGCTGACCTATTGTAGTGATTATTTCATGATTAAGACATGTTATTTTAATATTCAAAGAGATATAAATGGATGACCTAATTTATTTGATTATGTAGTTGACTTAGAAGGATATGATCAATTGACTTGTATAAAGGCAAGGTAGTTTAGACCTATTTGGTGTGCTTAGAGAGAGAGTGCATAAGAGGATAAGAAAATGATATAGATCATTGAAGAGAAGAAAGAGGTCATGGGAAAAACCATATAAATTCAATGAATATCTAATAGAGGTTTTGCATATGAAGATCAAGGTCAAAAGACCTAATCAAGCTATGAAAAGGGCTAATTGAGCGAAGAACACTAAAGGTTAGTTTGAGAGGGACTGAAGAGAGTGAAGAAAGGTGAAGGTTATTTTGAGAGGGATTAAAGAGAGTGAAGAAGGTTGAAGGTTAGTGTAGACACTAAAAAAATACACACAATAGTTCTAGTTGTCAAAATTCCTTGGACCCCTATCTGACCTTGAGTTTAGTTGACTACCTAGTTAACTAACTCACCAACCTATTAACTTAAACCTTTAAACACCGCTTTTAACCTGCACCTTGACCAATTTAACTTTGACACTCGATCTTTGATGATAATTTTAACCATCAATGGTTAACATGACTATTGAATATCAAGTCCACACCTCCTCACCTTCTTAACACATCACTACCTATGTGTGTGATAACAAAGCACAATTTAAGTTCTTCATCTTATGCGGTGATAACAAAATTCCAACCATCATTATCAACAAACTCACCCTCTAGGGAATATTCCATCCTCCATCTCTCTTTACCTATAAAAGGAGGGGAGTTGGAGGTGAAAAGGATCCATCCACAACCCATCAAGCTATCAAATCTTCTTGCATATAGGTATTCTAGCTCTGCATCATCTAATTTTCCTTCAACAACTCAACATTAGTAAAAGAGACCCAAACCTCTATAAAATTCACTCTTGATCCCAAAGTATTATTACTCTGGTGAAATTTCTCTAGCCTTCAACCTTCAGCCATCTAGAAAGCTACATGCATAATCTACTTGTTATTTATTATTTTGGATTTCTAATCTCCCTGACCTGATAAGACTTGTCTACGCCTTACTTCCTTTCTACCATATCCTTAATAGAACCATTATCAAACCTCTGACCTAACCTAAAAATCTCTTTGCTAAGCATCTTCATAAACACACATGTAACTGTTGATGGTTAGCACAACCGTCGATGGTTACCCAATTATTGATGGTTAGCCCAACCACTGATGGTTCACCCAACTACCGATGATCACTATGGTAGAAAATAATAGCATGTCATTTTCAACCCCTTAACCCCAATCAAACCCAACTTTCTGTGTTCCTACCTATTCACAAACACTTTCTTGGTTTTTTGAATCTAACTTCACCCACTTTAGCATGAATATTGACTAGTTTTTACTAGATTTAGTCATTTTATTTAACGAGCAATCTACTTTTTTATTATATTGCATTTCATTTATCTTATGCAAGTACTTTATTTTATCTACATCAACTTGATTATTATCAACAATGGATTGATAGCATCCTAAGAAGATCACGCTTGTTAGATCTATCTCATGCTAGGCAATCCACTCAAATATTTTGCTAATAACCCCCTTTTTAGTATTTTTCTTAGTTGTAGGTTATTCCTTCCAAGTCAAAGAGGATTTTTCCATCATCTTCTGGATCACGTGCGCACTACCTATTAGGTTCTTTACACACCTTTTATTATTAGTTTCTTACCTTCTTTCAAATTAAGAAATGAGTAGAAATTAAAAGAAACATTTTGGCACACCTGATGGGAGCCTAACATCATCTAGGTGCCCTTTCTTTCTTCCTTTATTATATGCTCATTGAATATAATCTAAATTTTATTTTGGCATAAAATAAACCCTTTACATACATTGATTGCTTGCTTATTTTAGTTTATCTAGTAACTTAAAATTAAAGTAATTAATCATAGATTTCACATTTTTTATCACACACCTTATCCAAACCACATAATCAATCAACACATCAAAACAAACTTGAAACAAGGCCCAACTAGGATTTCATCACCTAGTGGTAAACTTTATCCTTTCTGAAAATCCTACTTAGAGGTAATTACTAATGGGAGAACCAACTCAACTCTCTAGTTGAGTATAAACTTTGAAATTTATTATATCTTGGATAAGTACCTGATACCCTTATCATTGTAGTGTGTGAAGTGAGGCGGTAGGCCCCAATATCAAGCCACGTACTAAAGATCAATATAGATTTCTCTCTTGAGCACCTAAACACAACTTGAAACCAACCTTAGATTTCCTCTTTAGTACCTGATCTATGAACCATTTTTCTTCTTCACACTTTCTAAGGCATAAGCCTAAAGTGATCTAAAAATAATCCTAAGTTGTTAAATGTACTTTAGTGTATGTTTTATTTCCTTGTGATCTTTTCTTTTTTCTTAATTTTTGTTTGAGGTATGAGTATCATCTTTTTTTCCTCACATGGTCTTTATAAGATAGAAATTGAGGAATCAAACCAACCAAGGGCCACCTTCCTCTCCCTCCTCTATGGAGTATAGTTTTGATGTAGAGCACTCTCCTCATTTACCCCCTTCTACCATCCCTAGGATTGTTGTAGAGGGTGATGCAGATTTTACTACCTTCCTTGACAACAACCCCATGGCCTTTCAACATTACTTTAACACCTTATCTTATTGTACCCCTATTGCTTCAGTTCCTTCCATAAATCCACCTTATGGTATGCCTCCCCTTCTTATGTTTGGTGTTACATCCTCCCAACCTTTGATCACCCAAACATCCTCTTATACCAATATTCCATCCACTACAACTACCCAAACCCAATCCAACACCCAAACCTAATCCAACATTCCCATCACTAGCCAAACCCCTCCTACACCAACCAACACCTCCAACAAAGGTGTTACCTCCCCTTTTTTTACCTATGCCTTATCCACCATGGGGGTATCTTCTACCCCTATTTACACCATTCCTCTTACCACTACCAATCCATCAATTTCCACTCCACTTTAGAGTTTGGTGCTTTCCATACCCAATACCCTTCCACCCATTAACACAAGGGTTACCACCTAACCTAAACCAACCACCAACTCATTTATATCTCCCATACAACCTTTATCAAACCCTCAAAAACACCCATGACATCTTACCAAAATTTTATTAACCCATAAGGATACATACCACCTTATACCCAACCTTTTGTGCCCATCAATCCTTATGTGGCATCATCCCAACCTTCCATAACCACATACCAATATGTGGTATATTCTCAATCATCCATTACTTATCCCTATATTGCTTCCATGCAACCTCAACAAAACCTACCACCCACTTTGTATCCCCCCAACCTCAAACAAACTTGGTCAAGACGTTAATGGATAAAATTACCACCCTAGAGTCATCCATCTCAGGGGCTCATAACCTCTTATTGTATGATCAAATATGTAACAAACCTATCCACCCATCCGTTCCTCTCCAACCTTATGCTCTTCAATAGGAATTACCTAAGTTTTCCTAATTCTAGGATAAGGAGGACCCCTAAAAACACTTGAAATAATTTCATTATTCTTTCTATTTGATTGTATATGACGATGCTCTCCTTCTTCAAAATTTCCCCATGTCCTTATCTAGACTAGCCCTCAATTGGTATAGTGCTCTTACCAAGCACTCCATCTTCTCTTTCTCCCAACTTGACCAAATATTTTTAGATAATTTCTTAGTAAATATATCTAAAAAGGTTTCTATTACCGACCTTTACTCTATTAGGCAATTCGATGATGAATCAATTAATGATTTCATAACTAGATGGAGAGGTCTTATTAACCAACTCTCTTTCACCTTAACCCAACCCAAATTGATCAAACTCTTCTCTCAAGGTTTTGCCAAATATATTTCCCCCACTTTTCAAGTTCAAACTTTCAAAACTTTTGATTAGGCATTCACCATCGCACAATAACTTGAAATCCAAGCCATTGATGAGGGGAATTTGAAATTGTGGAACGATAATTGTAGATTTAAATCCAATGAACCTTCCTCCACCAAAACCACCAATAAATCCAACCATCCAAATACCAAACCAAAGGCATCCACTAATTTGGTTGTCCTTAAAATTTCTCCACCTCCAACTGTTAGCCAACCCAATCAAACCAATTCTTCCAACTCTTCCAACTAACCAAACCAAAACCAAAACTGAGTAGCTCCAAAACAATATAATCCCATAAGGGAGTCATATACTTTAATTTTGGATAAATTAATCAAATCAAACATCATACATCTTCTACTTATCAAACCACCCAAACACTTTGATTCTTCTTACCCTGTGCTTGGTTGGTACAATGAAAAAGACCATTGTTCATTTCATCATGTTATTGGACATTACGTCAGTAAGTGTAACACATTTTAGAGCCTTGTCCAAAACTTAATTAATAAGGGTGAACTAAAATTTGAAAATCCCAATGCACCTCCTAATCAATCCCTTGACATATTTTGTAAACCCTTTCCAATCATACCCCTTCTACCCATGACAACAAATTAGAATCATCTCATTCTCATGATGCACATACAATTAATGTCATTATTAGTGAACCCATTATTTAAGAGACCATTAACTCAACCACCTCTTCCTCTATTCTACTTATTGAAGTGGTGGACTCACCTTCTATTCCATTGGACACCCAAACAGAGGAATCAACCACCACCCTCTCTTCACTTGATGAGACCTTAGCATAATCTACCTCTCCTTTGATAGAAATACCAAAGGAGGTAACCATTGCTTTAGCTATCTCTTCCCCCACTCCACTTATTGAAGTGGTGGAACTACCTACCATTCCTTTGGACACCCAAAAAAAGGAAGCAACCACATTTATTTCTTCACTTGAGAACATCACACCTTCTTCCCTTATCTTAGAACCATCCATTCTCTCTTTAGAAATCACTCCAAAATAAGATGTCACCTTGTCTTTTCCTTCTGTAGGGGAATTATCGTCCCAAATCTTAAAACCCTCCATCAAAATCAAGGATTAGGAAACCATTACCTCACCCCAACCTATGGGCTTAAAGTTTGAAACCAATGACCAAGGAATCAAACCTATCTACAAGCCTTTTTATAGATTGGTCCAAAGTCTAGAGTTCACCTCTCAACCCAACAATGATAGAGACACATTTTGGCATCATCTTGGGTTACCCTACCAAAACAAACCTAAATCTTCAACCTCTCTTGCCTCCACCCTTAAACATACCGTCACCTCCATACCTTCATCAAACCCTTCTCCATCCAAAACCATAGGAGAACCATCTAAAATACCTCCATCTAAATTTGTCAAGACACCTTATGCCTCTTCAACCAAACCCATCAAGAACCTAGGAATACTTCCTACACCTAGTCTTGCTCACCCATATTTTAAGCTAGACTTAACCCCATCTAGTCCACCAAAGATATCCACAACTAAACCAATTAAGAAGGTGGAACCACCCAAATTCCCACCTCTAATTAGAACCATACCACCTCCTTCAAACTTACCCTCTATCTTAGGACCCCATACCTCTACCATCCCAATTACCTATTCTTCATCTAGTAAATCTTCTCCTTTTACTCTACCTACACCTACCTCCACCAAAACAACTAAATCCCCATCATTTTTATCTAACCTATCCACCTATACCTTCCCACCTATATCCTAACCTTCATAATCTAAACCAACTCCCTCAAAACTAACCATAACTAAACAACCCCAACAAAAACCACCTACCAAAACCATTCCACCACCCACAACTTTTCTGGTGAAGCCTACTCCTAAGAAGGCTCCCACCCCTAAGTCCAAAAAACCATCACCTCCAATACCTTTGCTCAAATATTATTTGACCATCTTATAAAGTTTATTGTAAACATCTTCTTTGACCTTACCACCTATCAGACCCGTTGACCCCACCAAACCCAAACCATCCTGGTTTAATGACAACTTGATCTATTCATACCTTAGGATGCCAAAACATGAAATAAAGAATTTCAAAGCTCTCTAAACACTTGTCCATAACTTATGGGATGTAGATGATCTGTTATCTAATGAACCTCCTTTGAACCCATTACCAATTCAACCCCCAACTCAACCCATCCAACACTTACCTACTCCTCAACTCTCATCTGAAAGTGAGGAGGAATAAAAGCAACCACTAGCCCAGCATCTCCCTTAATCCACATTATCCATATTGTTACCTGATATAGGGCCCAACAAAAGGATAAAGGTTAATCAAAAGTGTCTATACCATGGACCCACCCTTCTACCCCTCAGCTTTTCAACCGAACCCAAATACCCTTGCCTTCACCTTCACCATCAATAAAATCCAAAATAACCATTTTGGGTGCCTCTCCTTCCAACCCTTCTGAATCCATCCAACAAGTGGTCCTAAAACAACTTCACAAAACACCTGTGAAGATGAGCCTTTATGAACTGATCAACACCTTGACCCATCACTACCAAACATTGATAGAGGCCTTGTAATCTATCGAGGTTCACCCTGAAGATCTTCAAACCCTTGTACCCTTTGTTGGAGCCCTCTAACTTGATACCTTTATCACTTTTTAGGATTTTGAGATACTTCCTATCTATTTTGAGGATCTTGATCCTCCTCTCTTCATCACTACATTCATCAATCAAACCCACATCAAAAGGGTGATGATTAATAGAGGAGTTAGTATCAACATTATCTCCTCCCATGCTTATGACCAACTCTAACTGCCTAAGAACATCATGTAAAAAAATGTAGCAGTCCTCAAATCCTTTAATGATACTATGGCCACTACCTTATGGATAGTCATTCTCCATATTCGCTTGGGACCTCACACCATTCTTGAACTCTTTTATGTTATATAGGGTGATTTTTAATATAATATCTTACTTGGACACCCTTGGATCTGCATCATGAGTTGTGTCTCTTCTACCTTACATTGATGTGTCAAATTTGAAGATGAAGGTCAAGTTATTACCATCAAAGCTGACCCTAGTCCTTTTACCTCTTGAAATATGACATATCAGCCCAATGATGTTCTTCTTCCTCCCTCATCGACCTCACCATCAACCAATAATACCACCTCATCACTAACCACAACCAATAATACCCCCACTCCTACCACTGATGAAGCTTCAACAAAATCACCTATCTCTTCTTCCCAGATCCCAATAGAAGACCCCTTGGAACCCATATTTCAATGTCTCTCACTAAAGGAGTATCATATTCTAGCCTTAGATGCTTTCCCTACACCTCAAGAGTATGAGAAACCCAACCATGATCTTAGTTATGACCTCAACATCAGAACTATCATCACTTTTAGGCTCCCCAACCATCAAACCAACTTCATTTATGGGGGAATTGATCATTCTCTTCTTGCTTCTACCACCACCTCTTCTATTTGACCATTTACCTTTGAATTCTACCTAGACAAATTAGAATTTACCAAATTATACCTTCACAAGTGTTCTTAGAAGGGATTTGGTGTTGGCCTTTATGAACATAAACCTCATGAGCTACCCACTATCAAAACTCAAGAACCTCATAAGTTATTTGGCCTTGGGTTTATACTACCTGAACAACCCACTGACTCACCAAAACCCATTACCGTCATTGAGGAAGACATCCCCTCCTCACTAACACAACCTCCTTCAAAGTTTAAGGATTTCAACATCATTCTTCCTAACTTTTTTTAGTCAATAATATTAGTTTAGGCCCTTTCACCTATCAAAAGGGAAACCAAACTAAAATCTTTCCTCTCATCTATCCTAAAATGGTAAAAAGTGATTCTCCTACCATCAAAACCATCCAACATCAAGATGATGATTACATTCTCACCTACCTCAATACGGGGGATTATTTCATCCACAAATCCCTTCCTCTTGAGAACTAAACCATGTTGAACAAATCTACCATTGATTTCAACTTAGGTACTTAGGATAACCATTGTATTATCAAGATTGGTCAATCCTTAGAATCCATGGAGCAATAGGAATATCCTTCCTTCCTTCATGACCAAAGTATAACATTTTTTTGGTCCTATTAGGACATGCCCAGAATTGACCCTTCTATTACCCTTCACAACATTGTCACCCATCTTGATGCTATGCATGTTTGGAAAAAGATTCATAGGATGCACCCTTACATCACCCTTCTAGTCAAAGAAGAGATACAATGTATTTTATTTGTTGATTTCATCCAACCTATCAATTATCCTCAATGGGTTTTTAACATCATTCTCATAACCAAACCCACAGAGGGACTTCACCTTTGTATTGACTTTTGTGACCTCAACCTCTCTTGCCCAAATGATGACTTTCCTTTGCCTAGCATTGACTAACTTGTTGATCTTATAGCTGGCCATGAGATGTTATCTCTCATGGACAATTTCTTAGGATATAATCAAATATTGATTGCCCCCAAGGATCAACATAAAAACTCTTTCATCACTCCATGGGGAACCTTCTATTATAGGGTCATGCCATTTGGTCTAAAGAATGCTGGAGAAAATTATCATGCTCAACCCAAAGAAATATATTTTTAGGGTCATATCGGCGAAGCTTCTTAGCTTTATCATCTCTCTTCAAGGAATCAAAGTAGACCCCACCAAAATCAAAACAATCTTCTATATGCCTCCTCCTACCCACCTTAAGCAACTCTATAGCCTACAGGGGAAGCTTCAATCCATCCATCATTTTATCTCTCAATTATCGGATATATGTCAACCTTTTCACCATATTATCAAGAAAGATACCTCCTTTAAGTGGACTAAATATTATCAACAAGCCTTTGATTTTCTCAAGGAATAACTCCTTTCCCCACCTATTTGACCCCATGTAAATAAGATCAACCCTTCTACCTTTATATCTCTACCACTGACCATTCCCTAGGGTAACTGCTTTTTCACCATGGTGAACAAAATAAAGAGTAAGCAGTCTACTATATAAATCGAATGCTTATAGAGTATGAGACTTGGTACACCCATTTTGATAAACTTTGCCTCACCCTCATCTTTGTAACTTTCAAACTTTGTGACTACCTTCTTAACCATAAAACCTATGTCATCACTAATATTAACCCACTCAAGTATATACACTCCAAACTATACCAAAACCAACATATGGCTAAGTGGATCATGCTCCTAGTTGAGTTTGATCTTCAATTCCTTCAGCAAAAGTCAATTAAAGGGTAAGTGATTGTTGATCAATTGGTTGATACTCCTCTACCCAACAACTAACATCTTCATCTTGCATTTCCAGATGAGTCTATCGTGACTCTTTCTCAAGAGGAGCCCACCTACCAAATGTCCATGTTCTTTGATGGATCCAAATGCCAATGCAGTGGGGGTGCCATAGTTATTCTCATTCCCCTTGATGGTAAACCTCTTCCACTCTCCTTTAAACTCAAATTTGAGTGTACCAATAATGTGGTTGAGTATGAAGCCCTATTTATAGGTCTCCAAACTGCTCTAGCCTTGGGAATCAAAACCATCAATATCTTTAGTGATTCCCAACTTGTGTTCAACTAGGTCAATGAGTCCTACCAATGTAATAATAATATATTTAAAAAGTAAAATTAACTCATGGATGTACTCTTGACATCATTAGCTCATCACCTTATCTGATTAGCTCCATAATCTACTAACAAGTTAGTAGATACAATAGCTTCCCTTGCTTCCTAAATCCCATCTCAACATGTTGAATCTAAACTATTTATCACCATCCACCATTTCATCACACCATCATATATCCATTTTGATCTTCCTACCATTTATAGTGTGGAGGCATCTCCATTAGACATTTGGTATGACCAAACCTTTAACTACTTCAACCTTAACATTATTCCTCCTAATCTTTCTTAAAAAATCTGATGAGCCTTTATTCAAAGTACCTCTTGTTACACTATAATTAGGGGCATCCTTTATAAATGTGGTTCGACAACCTCCTTCTCTATTGTATACATAGTCTTGAGGCTTTCAAAGCTATCAAGTAAATACATGATGAAATATGTGGGGGATACTTTAGTGGCCTAGATATCACTAAATGTATCCTTTTCCTTGGCTACTATTGGCCCACCCTTAACCAAGACTATTGTGATTATGTAAATAAGTATGTTAAATGTCAACAACATGCTAACTTACATCATGCACCTATTCATGGCCTTTAAGTATCCAAATAATTTTATCCCTTCTCACAATGGGGACTCAATCTCATTAGGGAAATCAATCCTCACTCTTCATAATGACATCAATCTATCATCACTGTAACTGAGTATTTCACCAAGTGGGTGGAAGCTATTCCTCTTATCTCAACCAAAGCTAACAAGATTATCGACTTCATCAACCACCACATCATTTGTCATTTTGATGTTCCCCATAAGTTCATCACTGATAATGGAAAATCCTTCAAGAACAAACATGTCCATGATCTCTACGATGTATTCAACATCAAGTTAAGCTTTTCCTCACCTTATCATCCATAAGCAAATGGATAAGTGGAAGCCTTTGACAAGACCCTCAATAAAATGCTAACTAATGTATTAAGTGATTTAGGTCAGGATTGTCACTTGCACATCCCTTTCACTTTATAGGCCTATTTCACTAGCATTCAAACCTCTACAGGTGCTACCCCCTTCTCGCTAGTCTTTGAAGTAGAGGTAGTTTTGCCTTTCGAAGCCTAGATTCCCTCTCCTTACATATCCTTGTAAGAGATCATTTCCAAGAGTGACTATCATCAAGAATGTCTAGCATGACTTGAACTCCTTGACAAGAATCACCTCATAGCACTTAACCATCTTCATGTATATCAAGAATGAATCAAGCATGCCTACACAAAATACCTGAAAGAATGAGAATTCAATATCAGAGATCTTGTCTTAAAGGAAAATCAACATCTTACCAATACAAAGAAAAGCAAAAGAGGCAATTTTGATTTAAATTAGCTTGGACCCTAAATCATAACCCATAAGTATGGATCAGGAACTTATCATTTGTCCTCTCTTGAAGGCAAACTAGAACTTGAGCCTCTCAATACTTCACATTTATGTCATTTATTGTGTTAAAGAAGGATCACACTCACTTTCTTGTCTAACTTAATATCATCCCTTGATTTATGAGATTTTCACCGTCATCTACCTATCCCTGTCCCTTTGAGAGCAATTGATTACAACATATAACCATGTGATTAACCATTATAGTTATCACCCAATCTTAAATATGGGTACCACATCTCTACCTATAACATGGTTCTCATGGATACTTTTTGTCTCTTATCAGGTGAAATCCCATGATCATTTGTTTCTCAAACCATTCCTTGCACTTATCATTAACCTTCTTGTGCCAAAATTTTTTCCCTCATAAAGTTAAACCTCTAAGCCTAGTTAGACTTGTCCATGTCTAAACCTAGTATATCAAAACAATTTGGAGATACCAAAATAATGCTTAGGTCACATGTTTATAGCATTACAAACTAATCCTTTAAAGGACAACTACCCAAAACTTAGAATTGCTTAAAATATAGACTCCTCCCTTAAAGGACAACTACCAAAATAAATAAATCCAAAACTTAGACCAATCCCTTGAAGGATGGCTAAGTCAAATTTGTCAAATAAATCATTTTAAGCTTCTCACATCGATCAACTTCACAACCTATTAAAATAAAAAATCAATAATCAAATACCCACTATAAAAGTTAGAGCAAGCTATCCCAAGAAAGCCACAATCGGCTTCCATATCTAGCATTGGTAGACTTCTTGCATCGATCAATCTACACCTTGTATAAGACATGGACTTGTCTACCATGGTTCTTAGGTCACCTATAGAAAGGGAAAACTAACCCACATAAGGTTACCTTACCTATCACCCATTTACTTTATATACCTTTTACCTACCACCCCTTTACACTATCTATAAATTTAGGGATTATGAACTTACTTGACACAATGTGATCAAGACACCTTCTTTATCAACCTAAACATGCTAATACGAAGCATTCAATAGGCTTATGTTCACTAGGTCAATCCAAATTTGGTTTTTTTAGGTCTTTATCAAAAAAAGAGCATCATACCTTTTTGTCTTTATCCTCTCATCATGGGCACATATGTATCATGAATATTTATCTTTTTCCCAGATTTAGTTTGTTATTTAACCTACTTTGTGTTTTTTTTTACATCCATGATCATAAAAATTACATCAAAACATCATTATCATAAGAACAATAACCATTTATCATTTACCATAAACATCATAACATTATCCATAAACGAACCCTATCTATAAACAAAGCATGATAATCAACATCATCACACATCATCCATCTATCTATAGTATCATCCTATCTACTAACCATACATCAAGTCATCATACATCAAGACATCATAAACCATAAACAAAAACTAAATAACATAATCCATGATCATCACATCAATAATCATCCATAAACATCATATCATATCTATGAACAAAACCAAAACATCATAACCATATTCTAAACATCACATGCCTAAGCTACTGAATAAAACATCTCATAAAGCATGTGCATAAACCATAACATGAACATAAATAACCATAATCATAAAACACATCATGAATGATAAATCACATCTATATGATCATCAACATCACCATATACATCATGTCTATCATATAAATCATACATGTAATAATTTATAAACTCTCTCTCTCATGTACATCTCACATCATCAACTCATAAGCCGATAATAAAATAATGTAAATATACGTCATATCCTATCATATATCATGCCCTTGGGACAGCACGACTATTATCCCCACCTACACCTGATCCTACTCCTACACCTGTACTACCATTTGGTGTTGGTCTTCTTGGGGTACTTGTAGTTGCACTAACTAAATCAAACCACTGACCCAGAGTCACCATGGCTGGGCCACCTACTAATTTGGCTCTATATTCACCCCATCATAGCTCCAATGGAAATTGTGATAGCAATATCACCTCATAATATCTCAACTCCTTGATCATAGCCAAATACTAGTCCATTGGAATCATATCAGGTGGTCCTCTTACTAGTGCTACCGCCACCCTTTCCCTTTATCTCAGGGTATCTCTCTCCTAGGTTGTTAGGGTGTGGAGCTAAAAGCTTCACCTTAGGCAAACATGGAGGTTTTTGAGCATGATAGTCGCCGACGTCAACAGGCCAAAATTGATGTCAGTCAGAGGACAGTGTATAGGAAATCGACATCGGTAAGGATCGGCCGGCGTCGGTCACCTCCAGGCAGACAGGGACCGATGTCGGTAGCCTGTGGCGGTTCCAGAACTGCTATTGATGAACAGTCAGTTAAGTGAACAGGCAGTTTGCATGATGAAGACAAGTTTGAAGTCTTGAGCCGCAAGTCTAATCATTGTATGCATGAGATCTATATAATAGACTCATGGGTTGTATTGTTAAGTGGAGAACTTGTAGAAGAACTATGTAGAACTTGGAGAGTTCTTCCCATGGTGGAATCAAGTAGGATTCCTCATGTATGTAAGATCAGGTTTGATATGCAGGGTGTTGCAGAATCATGGTGGAGATCTACATGTGATAAGTAAGATCAGGTTGGTCTACAGGGATGTGTGTATGCGAGGGTCAGAAGGAGATCAGCGGGGGAGCAAGATCAAGGTGACAACAATACATCAAGGAGTAGAATCATGGTGAGATCTACTTGGAGTACCGGTTCGTACTCAGTTGTACTGACAGTACAATGAGGTGAATAATAGCTTGTGTTAGCTGTGTGTTGTGACCTATGAGAGAAGATTACTTAGGAGGGAAGATTACTGGGAGCCCTTGAGGAGGAAGCCTCACAGAGGTGGAAGAAGAGTGTGATCTCTTTATTGTAATTTCCTTTGTAATGAGTTGAATACAATTGTGTGTTGCCTCTCATATTCTGTGTGTTTTCTCATTGATAGTTATTTGTTCTTCTGGTTATTTCCGCATCTTAAGTTGCTTATACAATGGTAATCATGTGTGCTCTTAAATTTGACAAGTTGTGTCAGAGCTTTGGGGAACTTCGGTCCTATCATAGGTCAATAAAACAAGAGAGATCCTTGCCTGATATCGCTCTCCCATCAAGGTGGAAACTTGACCTTGTAAAATAAAAATCTATCCCTATAGAGTGGCCACCTTTCCTTGTAACCTTTTGATATGAGCCTATGTTATTGCCGATGTTGCCTATGCTTACCTAGCTTGACCACCATCTTACACTTGTGCCCTAGATGGATCCACATCCATAGTCTACTGACCCCTATCATCCCATCCAAAATTAGTCATGCCCTCAAATACCCTCCATCTCAGTCAACACTCAATATCCTCAAATACACACTCAACCAATTACCAACCTACACCTCAGTACCGACTCGATCAACCCTCAACACAAAATGCCAAAATGCAGCAAAGTGCCAGAGCAGAAAATATAGAGGTCAAATAGTCAAAAGTGAAAATGATTTTTCATTTTCACTTTTTAATGTTTTGGATTTCTAGGGTTTTACCTTGATTGTTGATGGTCTAGGTGACTGTTGATGGTCTATGGCCCCTGACCGTCGATGGTACAAGTCCCCACTTTTTAAATTTTTAAGCACCCCACCTAGGTGCCAAAATTTAGAGATAACCTAATCTCACTTAAACCATAAATTTAACCTTTTTTAGATTACCCTTCTCTGACCACCCATTTGACCATGTCCACCTTGATGTTGACTATTTGGACCTGAATTATTTGCATATTATGCAATGACCCTGCTTGGTCTTTTTTGACTGTACTAACCATTTTTTCCATGTTGACCATTTGAATTTTATACCACCTAGTGCATGATTAGATTATTTTTGTTTTCAAAGGAGCACTTCCTACCTTGGATACCTAAAAAAACACCAACCCTATCTAGGGGACTTATAGAGTCACCTGATTAGCTATAACCAATGTTGTGGATTAGTTACTCTATCACTTATACTTCTAAAACCAACCCTTGTTTTACCAACATTGGAAATCTTAGTTTATGTGTGATCTTAGTTATTATACTTAGTCATGTTTTGTGTGCTTATTTACATTTCAAATTCCCAACCACACTTTTATCACCCACCTCATGACTCACCATATACCACTTACCAAACCTCAACTTGATTTTGATCATTGACTCCCAGTTTGAGGGGGAACACTTCCTCCCATATTTGGGGTAATTATACCTTTGACCAGTAATCCATTTTTGTTTTATAGCTTGTTAAATCAAAGCCACATAATAAAAAGGGGTAAAATTTAGACACTAGAAAATTACACATGATAGTTTTAGTGGTTGAAATGCCTTGGACCCCTATTGGACCTTGATTTTAGTTGGTTACCTAGTTATCTAACTCACCAACCTATTAACTTAAACCTTTAAACACCCCTTTTAACACCCACCTTAACCAATTTATCTTTAGCACTTGATCATTGATGGTCAGCTTAATCGTTGATGATTATCTTGACCATCAATGGTCAGGTCCACACCTCCTCACCTTTTTAACACATCACCAATTTTGTATGAGATAACAAGGCATAATTTATTTTTTTTTATCTTATGCGGTGTTAATGAATTTCCAAGCATCATGATCAGTAACCTCATCCTCTATGGAACCTTTCATCATCCATCTCTCTTTGCCTATAAAAGGAAGGGAGTGGGAGGTAAAAGGAATCCATCCACAATCCATCAAGCTATCAAATCTTCTTAAACATAGGTATTCTAGCGCTCTAGAATCCAATCTTCCTTCATCAACTCAACATCAATAAAAGAGACCTGAACCTCTACTAAATTTGCTCTTGAGGCCAAAGTATTGTTCCTCTGGTGAAATTACTCCAACCTTCAACCATCATCCATCTAGCAAGCTATAGGTATACTTTGCTTGTTCTTTGTTATTTTGGATTTCTAATCTCCCTAACATAATTAGATCCATCTTCACCTTATTTCCTTTTGACTAGATCCTTAATAAAACCATTATCAAACCTCTGATCCAACATGTAACTCTCTTTTTTGAGTATCTTCAAAAACACATAGGCAACTGCTGATAGTTAGCACAACCACTGACAGTCACCCTAACCACCAATGGTTACCCAACCACTGATGGTCAATGCAACCACCAATGGTTCACCTAACCATCAATGGTCACTATGGTAGAAAATAAAAAGTTATTTTCAGCCCCTTACCCCCAATAAAACCCAATTTTATATGTTCCTATCTATTCACAAACACTTTCCTAATTTTTTGAATATGACTTCTCCTACTTTAGGATGAGTATTGACCAAATTTTGCTAGATTTAGTAATTTTATTTAACAAGAATTCTAATTTCTTCTTGTATTACATTTAATCTATCTTATGCAAGTACTTTATTTTATCTACATCAACTTGATTGTTATCAATAGTGGATTGACAACCTCCTAGCAAGCTCACGCTTCTTGGATGTAACTCATGCTAGGCAGTCCACTCAACTATATTACTAACAACCTCTTTTTTAGTGTTTTTCTTATCTACAAGTTATTCTTTCCAAGCTAAAGAGGATTTCTCCATCATCGTCTAGATCATGCGCACACTACCTATTAGGTTCTTTACACACCCTTTATTATTAGTTTCTTACCTTCTTCCAAATTAAGAAATGAGTAAAAATTAAGAAAAATAGTCAGTTTGAGAGGGATTGAAGAGAGTGAAGAGATAAAAGAGTATATAATCATTTATTGTAAAATTAATAAGGGTTTTTAAAGGTGATAAAACAATCAAGTGGTTGAGTTGGTGTTGAGTCATCTAGGCAGTTGGTGCCTCATTTCAAGTTGGAGATTGCTAAATCCAAGTAGGTGCTTGGTAAATTAGGGGTTGGTGCTCCTTATTGGGTTGGTACTTAGCTAAATACTATTATAAGTTAGTTTTTAACTTATTGGGGTTGGTTCTCTAATTTGAGTGGGTGTTCAAATAAATATTGATTCATTACTTTATAATACTATAGTCCAAGCTATGTTTCAATGGGTTTTATTCTCCATGAGGATTTCTCACATATATGTTGTGTTCATGTGTTTCGTGCTCTTATGATTTGATGCTTATGTTTGCTTAAATGCACATTCTTATTAAGCTTATTCATGAATGGTTAAATGGAATTGAATAAAAAGTTTTGAAGACTGATTCACCTCCCTCTCAATCATCTTATTTCTAATAAAATCCACCCAAAAGTACATTTTCACTACCATTCTAGAGTGTGAAAACACTGACAATAAATGTTGTCAACATTTAAGTTATGGTTGTAGAGTTTTAGTTTAGATGTTTCTTGACTAAAAAATGAAATTGACAACATGTTTGATGGGGTGGATAACATCTAAGACTAGGTTATTGGCCTCCCATTAGGCCTGATCGACAAACCCACCACCCATTCTGGCCTCAAGAATGCCCTTCCCAATACAAGAAAAATACAATTTTTATCTTAAGTTTAAACACCCATAAAAAAAAATTGTAAGTCATTTCTATGAACCATCAAATTCCTCCCCTACCTATTTAATCCCTCTAATCACACCCCAGAGCACTCAGGTGGAAGCTTTGAGAGCAATCCATTGGATAAGTTATATTGAGGGGTCCAAAAATGCAACTTTTTGGCATTGAATAAGCAACTTCTTGAACTCCAACTGTCATTTCTACCTTCAATACCTCCACCTAATAATATACCACTTTGATCAAGTCCATATAATTAAATTGCATTTCATCACACTATCACAACATTCAAATCCACCCAAAAGTGCATTTTCACTACCATTTTAGAGCATGGAAACACTGAAAATAAATGTAATCAAAGTTTAAGTTGTGGTTGCAGAACTCTAGTTTTAATGTTTTTTGTCTAAAAAATGACACTACTAACACGTTCAAGGGGGTGGATAATGTCTAGGACCATGTTTTTGGCCTTCATCAAGTCTGATCAACAAACCCACCACCTATTCTAACCTCAAGAATGCCCTTCTCAATACAAGAAAAATGTAAATTTTTAGCCTAAGTTTAAACACATGTAAAACAAAACCTGTAAGTCATTTCCTAAGCTTCAATCATGTCCAACCTAAGATTTGATCACATCTAATCTAAGATTCTCTTATCTTCAAGAATATAGAATTATTTACTGATAGTGCCAACCATGTGAAGGTAGAAGTTTGTCTTGCACCACTAACCTACAAAAAATTATTAGTAAGTAATTAAAACTGAAATTCATATGTACTACCTAGAAATTAAAAAACATTTGGTAAAATTAATGACATATACATTTTAAAAGTCAACATACCTAGTATTTCAATCCATCAAACCACTAGGATCTACTCTAACCTTGATAGTATCAAGAATAGCTTCATGGTCTGACTCCTAAACTTTTCATAGTTTCTTATTTAATGGCCTCTCATGATATTTTTGTAATTGAATATTCATTGCAAGAATAAAATTTGAATAGTGTAGTATCTTCATTGCATTTCAAAATAGTCAAACAACCATTGATCTAAAAAAATTATAGGATATCATCAAAACCAAGTTCTAGTGACTACCACTGACCCAGTGAGATAGTCAATGTTTTCTCCATCTATAACTAAGGAAGTCAATTTTTTCTTTCTCTCTACACACCGATACAAGTAGTGATCAGTGCCCTCTTCATTATCCTCATCTGTAATAACTAAAAAAACATGCCTTGTATCACAAAAAAATATTTTTAGTGACAATATGAAGATATATAATGAGAATAAATTGTACATAATGAAAAATATTCTACCTAGCTACACTAAATCATATACATGGTCAAAGTCATTTGATGATATCATATTTTAAAGTTACAATGCTGTTGGAACTTGATATATATTGATTAGAATTATAGGTTTATAAATCTAATAATCCACCCACTCTTTTGACTCACACTCATTCCAAATAGAGTCCATATATGTAGAATAGAAACATGCCAAGTGTCTCATACAAATAATCCAAGAACTTGCATTTGAGCTATAAAATGAGTGGAGGTCACTTGAACCTATTAGAGTCATACCATCCTCATAATTTTCTAATTTTTCTTCCTCTATTAACCATAAATGTCTATGATCAGTATAATTTGATTGAGCATCATGACACATGTTCTCATTACACCATTTAACCACAGTTTTTGCATTTATCAAATGAACACCCTCTTCAAATTTCAACTCCTCCCTTGAAATAACTCTTTTTACACATGCTCCAATACCATCATGCTCCCCTTTTCCATGGCCAATATTGGTGAAACTCTAAATGTGTTCTACACCAGTGGTAATGTGCATCCTACTCAACCAATAAAACATTCATGTATTTTTGAATTGTGATGTGCAATTGTCTGATCAAATGTAATGTTGATTGAAAGTAATGGTCCTTTGACTCAATTGTTCATAGAATTTCTAAAAAAAAACCTTACACATACTCTAAAAAATGTGATCGATCATCATTGATATAGAAATGGTACTCCTTTAATATTTTCTATTATTGCTCTATACTATCAGGTGTATGTATGAATATGGCAACTTGTGATGAGTTGTAATACTATGATTAAACTTCCATTTGGGGTTTGAATATTGAACCAAGTGGGAATGTATCCTTTCTTATCTTGAAATGTTCATCCAACCATCTATCCTTATGTATGTGCCTTGCATACTTATAAACAATATTCTCCCTAAATTTGAACAAAAATTCAGAAGCAAATATCTTTTTTGTAACAAGCTCACACCTTTTAGATTCTTTATCATATTTTACTTGATAAGTCACTAATTTATATTTACTTAAACCAACTAATTCCTATCCAATTTCATTTATAATCTCCTCATGGATACATTTTTTTTTAATTTTGGCAATCCACCACAAATGCTACAATTTCTATTTAAACATGATTTGTTATAAAATAATTGTCCATTTGATCCTTTGTAAAAGATAGAATAAATTCCTTGACTAATTTTGGTGGTAATTCAATGCCACACTCCTGCAAAAATTTTTTAGTATGCAAAGTATAATGAATATGGTAAAAACATCATAGTGCATTGAAAATTCAACATGTTGCCTACAATAAGTGGTGCGTGTGTGATTTATTTTTACATAAAAAGGTTTGGCCATCTTAAAATATCTTTGACAAATAGAAATGTGTGGATGTTTTTACAAAAATTTAGAGTACAATAGTGTTTGAGTCATATCCAATAAATGTTTTGAATGTAGTTCACGGTTATGAGAGCCAACTCTTCTTTTCACAACATCTCTTGCATTGGGTGAAACTCTTGTATTGTCTTTCCAAAATTGAGCAAGTAACTCTTTGAGAGCATTAGATATAGCCTTGTCCTTTCATGGAAGTCTACCAAAGAATGCCTAGATCTCATTAGTATTAGGTTCATTAAAATTTTATGTCTTTCAATTACTTTCATTAATGTTTTTTTGTTTATAGTAAGTGTTCGGCTTATTTTTGAAACCATTTATTTTTTTCCTATTTTATCACTTACTACACAAGTTATAAGTATACGCTAGGCAACATTACAATCTTGGGTGCATGATTTTGGGCCTACAATATGATATGCATCATGTCGATTTTCAACAATTTCATTATTTTCATCATCCATGTTAGATGTTCTTAGTCTTAATGTGTACATTATAGGTCTCAACTTAATCAATTTTATCAATGAAACAAATATTTGACATTTTTGACTATCATAATCCAAATTTTGAAAGAAAGTATACCAAATTTATTGAGTCAGTCTTCTTGAATGGTGATCAGACATTTTATTATGCATTGGTTCTAAAATATTTTTATCAACTTCAATTAAGTACTTATCTTTTCTATGCACAATTATTGGAGGTGTTGTTAATGGTGGAATTTGTTGAGAGGGTGTTTCAAAAATAATTATTACTTTTATTATTTAGAGGTGGGATGACATTTTATTCATTATTTATTTCTTCATTATATGTTTCCATGAAATTTTATTGATGGCTAATTTCATCATTATTTTTTTCCATCAAATTTTCTTCATGCATGGGGGGTGACACATCATACATAGACTCATCATCAACAAAATCAAAATCTTGGAACTTTGAATGTGAACTTCCAACATTATTTAATTCATTACTATCAATTTCATTATTATTCATTTAATTATGGTTAATTTAATCATTATTCAATTCATTATAGTCAATTTCATTATTGTCAATTGGCTCATTATCTATGACATTTGGTTCATCAAGATTACGGTTTGTACCTCGTCTATCACAAAGTTTTTACATTCATATCTTGTTTTTCTCTCTCAAATATTCTAATTCCTTTGGTGTTTTTTTATTTAATATCTTCATATTACTCAAACATGATATGTCACCCATCAAGGATAATTAATAACTTTTCAAAGGTGGGGTCAAGTACACAGGTACCCTAGGTCCCATAAAAGTATGCAACAAATGTTTGTGGGGATAGAATTATTGATTTGGGTTAAAAATAGACATTAAAAATTGAGCTTATTCTATAATAATAATAATTTGATCATGTTATTTATTATACTAGATTCTAATTCAACATACATTTTGAGAATTGTATATTAAGAATAGCATGATCATATTATTCTTAATACTCGGTTGGGGTAAGAAATTGACATTGATAACCGAGTGTTGTCTATATTAAGAATAATGAAATTTGGGTTAAAAATAGACATTGAAAACTAAGCTTAGTCTATAATAATAATAATAATATGGTCAATTTATTTGTTATATTAGGTTATGCTTCAACATACATATTGAGAAACGTATATTAATAATAACACAATCATGTTATTCTTAATACTTAGTTGGGGTTAAAAATTAACATCAATAACTGAGTATTGTATATATTAAGGATAACATGATCACATTATTAAATAATGTGATAATGTTATACTTAATATAGATTAGGTATTATGGATTAGGGATTAAGGCATTAATGCATAGGGCTTAGGGATTAGGGATTACAATTTATGTTTTAGGGATTAAGGATTATAATTTATGTTTTAAGGATTAGGGATTAGGGCATGTAGGGTTTAGGTTTAAGGGTGTATATAAGGTATAATCACTCTATGCCATGTGTGAACCTAATTTTTACTAAAAAGGATGTCAATTGGGACTAAATTGATAGGTAAATAGGGAAAGTTTTTGGTTTATAATTTAAGGTATAGTGTTTAGGGCTTTGGTTTAGGGTACACAAGGTTAATAAAAAAGATAATTCTTATTATAAATGATGTTAATTTATGATGAAATGATTGGTTCAAGGTTTAAAGAGTTTATATTTATGGTTTAGATTTTAGGGATTAAGAACTTTAAGCATTAGGTCTTAGGGTTTAGGTTTTAGGGTTTATAAGGTACAATCATGATGGTGATTAGGGAAAATTAGCGCTACCCCCAAATCACATTTTATAGTCATGTAATTAGGTTTAAGGGGCTCAAATTAGCCCCAATTTACTTCAAATGCACAACTAGATTGGTAATCTAAAGGCTAAATTTTGGCCATATTTTAAAAAAATGCATTATATGACATCTCATAATAAAATTAGTTATATCATAAGGCATGTATGTTTGCAGCATGTAGTGGGCATTAAGGCATAGGGCTTACAATTTATGTTTTAAGGATTAGGGATTAGGGTATATGGTTTAGGCTTAAGGACTTGTATATAATGTTTAATCACTCTATGCCATGTGAACCTAATTATTACTACAAAGGATGTTAATTGGGACTAAATATATTGGTAAATAGGGAAAGATTAGGGTTTACAATTTAGGGTATGGTGTTTTGGGTTTATGGTTTAGGGCTTAGGTTTTAATTTATATATGGTTTAGGGTACATAGGGTTAATTACAAAGATAATTGAGGATAATTTGAATCACTTAGACCCATTTATGACTATATAATGTGTTTTTGGGTTGTCATTATACCCCATGTCATCGTGCATATTGAGTGAATTAGTCAAATGGGGTAATTAGTCATATGATTTAGGCCAAACTGATCCCTGCGAACTTAATTCTTAGTCTAAATGATGTTAGTTAGTGCTAAAATGTTTGGTTCAAGGTTTAAATAGTTTATATTTATGGTTTAGAGTTTAGGGATTAGGAAATTTGAGGATTAGGGCTTAGGGTATAGGTTTTAGGGTATATAAGGTACAATCATGAAGGTAATTGGGGAAAATTTGAGCTCTTTGAACCTATATCTATGAGTAAATAATGTGATTGAGCTCAATTATCCCCCACATCATCATAGATTGAGCCAATTAAGTCAATTATGGTTTAATGAGTAATGTAATTTTGACCAAGTTCATACCTTTGAACCTAATTCTTACTATATATAAAGGATGTTAATTGGGGTTAAGTTTATTGGTTTTGGCTCTATAATTTAAAGTGTTTGGGGTTTAGGGATTATGGTTTAGGGTTTAAGGTAAATGATAGAGGGTTTAGGGTTTAATTTAAATGGTACAATGTTTAGGGTTTAAGATATTAGATATAGGGTCAAATCACTAAGGTAATTGAAGAACATTTGAGCTCTTGTTCACCTATTTATGACAATTTCATCCATGTTTGAACTTTTGATAAACATTAGGGCTAGTTATGCCATGTACATGTTGCATACATGTTATACAATTGATTGAGCCATAAATTTGGTTTAGGGGCTCAATTTTTCCTAGATCATGCCCCTAATTGCATAAATTGACTAATTGGATCAATTCATGATAGAATCAATCTTTTGATTTTGCCCCAAATTATATCTTGCTCTTGAAGGGGTTCAAATTGGCCTCAAATGCCTCTTCGATTAAAATAATCAACTCTTTGGTTAATTATGTATGACATGACATTAGGGTTAATTTAACTCCAAATCACATCATATATAATTTAAAATAAGTTCATGTGGATCATTTTGACCCCAATTACCTCCACAATTTAACTAATTGACATTTGCATTCATAACCTGATGATTTCAAATTTATTGAGCTCAAAACCACATTCTATACATGTAGAACTTGCATATAAGTAAATAATGTTTCTTTGCTTCAATCAAGCTAATGAAATTAGAGCTGATCAACCCCCAAATCACATTTTATAGTCATCTAATTAGGTTGAAGGGGCTTGAAATAGCCCCAATTTACTTCAGATGCATAGCTAGATTGGTACTCCAAAGGCTAAGTTTTGGCCATAGGTTTAAAAAGTGCATTTTATGACATCTCATGATAAAATAAATTATATCATAAGGCATGTATGTTTTTGGAATGTTATGGGCATTAGGTCATAGGGATTACAATTTATGTTTTAGGTTTAAGAACCTATATATAATGTCTAATCACTCTATGCCATATTCAAACCTAATTCCTAATACAAAGGATGTTAATTGGGACTAAATAAATTGGTAAATAGGGAAAGTGTATGGTTTCTAATTTAGGGTATAGTGTTTAGGGTTTAGGGTTTAGGGATTAGGTTTTAATGTATATATGGTTTAGGGTACACAGGGTCAATCACAAAGATAATTGAGGATAATTTGAATCACTTGGACCCATTTGTGACTATAGAATGTGTTTTTGAGTTGTAATTATACCCCATATCATCATGTAGATTGAGTAAATTAGTTAAATGGAGTAATCAATCATATGATTTAGGCCAAACTAAGCCATGTGAACTTAATTCTTAGTTTGAATGATGTTAATTTGGGATAAAATGATTGGTTCAAGGTTTAAATAGTTTATATTTATGGTTTAGAGTTTAGGGATTAGGAAATTTAAGGATTAGGGCTTAGGGTATAGGTTTTAGGGTATATAAGGTTCAATCATGAAGGCAATTGGGGAAAATTTGAGCTCCTTGAACCTATATCTATGAGTAAATAATGTGATTGAGCTCAATTATCCCCCACATCATCATAGATTAAGCCAATTAAGTCAATTGTGGTTTAATGAGTAATGCAATTTTGACCAAGTTCATCCCTTTGAACCTACTTATTATTATATATAAAGGATGTTAATTGGGGTTAAGTTTATTGGTTTTGGCTCTATAATTTAAAGTGTATGGGGTTTAAGGCTTATGGTTTAGGGTTTAAGGTAAATGGTATAGGGTGTAGGGTTTAAGTTAAATGGTACAATGTTTAGGGTTTAAGATATCAAATATAGGGTCTAATCACTAAGGTAATTAAAGAAAATTTGAGCTCTTGTTCACCTATTTATGACAATTACCTCCATGTTTGCACTTCTGATAAAAATTAGGGCTAGTTATGATATGTACATGTTATATACATGTTATACAATTGATTGACCCATAAATTTGGTTTAGGGGCTCAATTTTACCTAGATCATGCTCCTAATTACACAAATTGACTAATTAGATCATTTCATGATAGAATAAATCTTTTGATTTTGCCCCAAATCATATCTTGCTCTTGAAGGGGTTCAAATTGGCCTCAAATGCCTCTTTGATTAAAATAATCAACTCTTTGGTTAATTATGTATGACATGACATTAGGGTTAATTTAACTTCAAATCACATAATATATAATTTAAAATAGGTTCATGTGGATCATTTTGACCCCAATTACCTTCACAATTTAACTAATCGACATTTGCATTCATAACCTGATGATTTCAAATTTATTGAGCTCAAAACCACATTTTATACATGTAGAACTTGCATATAAGTAAATAATGCTTCTTTGCTTCAATCAAGATAATGAAATTGGAGCTAATAAACCCCCAAATCACATTTTATAGTCATGTAATTAGGTTGAAGGGGCTTGAAATAGCCCTAATTTACTTCAGATGCATAGCTAGATTGGTACTCCAAAGGCTATGTTTTGGCCATAGGTTTAAAAAGTGCATTTTATGACATCTCACGATAAAATAAGTTATATCATAAGGCATGTATGTTTTTGGAATGTTATGGGCATTAGGTCATAGGGCTTACAAGTTATGTTTTATGGATTAGGGATTAGGGAATAGGGTTTAGGTTTAAGGACCTATATATAATGTCTAATCACTCTATGCCATATTCAAACCTAATTCCTACTACAAAGGATGTTAATTGGGACTAAATAAATTGGTAAATAGTGAAAGTTTATGGTTTATAATTTAGGGTATAGTGTTTCATTTTTATGGTTAGGGATTAGGTTTTAATGTATATATGGTTTAGGGTACATAGGGTCAATCACAAAGATAATTGAGGATAATTTGAATCACTTAGACCCATTTGTGACTATAGAATGTGTTTTTGGGTTGTCATTATACCCCATGTCATCATGTAGATTGAGTAAATTAGTCAAATGGGGTAATCAATCGTGTGATTTAGGCCAAACTAAGCCATGTGAACTTAATTCTTAGTTTGAATGATGTTAATTTGGGCCAAAATGATTGGTTCAAGGTTTAAAGGGTTTATATTTATGGTTTAGAGTTTAGGGATTAGGGCTTAGGGTATAGGTTTTAGGGTATAGAAGGTATAATCATGAAGGCAATTAGGGAAAATTTGATCTCCTTGAACCTATATCTATGAATAAATAATGTGATTGAGCTCAATTAGCCCCCACATCATCATAGATTGAGCCAATTAAGTCAATTCTAGTTTAATGAGTAATGCAATTTTGACCAAGTTCATCCCTTTAAACCTAATTCTTACTATATATAAAGGATGTTAATTGGGGTTAAGTTTATTGGTTTTGTCTCTATAATTTAAAGTGTTTGGGGTTTAGGCTTATGATTTAGGGTTTAAAGTAAATAGTATAGGGTTTAGGGTTTAAATTAAATGGTAAAATGTTTAGGGTTTAAGATATCAGATATAGGGTCCAATCACTAAGGTAATTAAAGAACATTTGAGCTCTTTTTCACCTATTTATGATAATTACCTCCATGTTTGCACTTCTGATAAAAATTAGGGCTAGTTATGCTATGTACATGTTGCATATATGTTATACAATTGATTGAGCCATAAATTTGGTTTAGGGGATCAATTTTACCTAGATCATGCCCCTAATTGCACAAATTGACTAATTGGATCAATTCATGATAGAATCAATCTTTTGATTTTTCCCCAAATCAAATCTTGCTCTTGAAGGAGTTCAAATTGGCCTCAAATGCCTCTTCGATTAAAATAATCAACTCTTTGGTTAATTATGTATGACATGACATTAAGGTTAATTTCACTCCAATTCACATCATATATAATTTAAAATAGGTTCATGTGGATAATTTTGACCCCAATCACCTCCAAAATTTAACTAATCAACATTTGCATTCATAACCTGATGATTTCAAATTTATTGAGCTCAAAACCACATTTTATACATGTAAAACTTGCATATAAGTAAATAATGTTTCTTTGCTTCAATAAAGCTAATGAAATTAGAGCTAATAAACCCCCAAATCACATTTTATAGTCATGTAATTAGGTTGAAGGGGCTTGAAATAGCCCCAATTTACTTCAGATGCATAGCTAGATTGGTACTCCAAAGGCTAAGTTTTGGCCATAGGTTTAAAAAGTGCATTTTATGACATCTCATGATAAAATAAGTTATATCATAAGGCATGTATGTTTTTGGAATGTAGTGGGAATTAGGTCATAGGGATTACCATTTATGTTTTAGGGATTAGGGATTAGGGCATAGGGTTTATGTTTAAGGACCTATATATAATGTCTAATCACTCTATGCCATATTCAAACCTAATTCCTACTACAAAGGATGTTAATTGGGACTAAATAAATTGGTAAATAGTGAAAGTTTATGGTTTATAATTTAGGGTATAGTGTTTATGGTTTATGGTTTAGGGATCAGGTTTTAATGTATATATGGTTTAGGGTACACAGGGTCAATCAAAAAGATAATTGAGGATAATTTGAATCACTTGGACCCATTTGTGACTATAGAATGTGTTTTTGGGTTGTCATTATAACCCATTTCATCATGTAGATTGAGTAAATTAGTTAAATGGGGTAATCAATCATATGATTTAGGCTAAACTAAGCCATGTGAACTTAATTCTTAGTCTGAATGATGTTAATTTGGGCTAAAATGATTAGTTCAAGGTTTAAAGAGTTTATATTTATGGTTTAGAGTTTAGGGATTAGGGCTTAGGGTATATGTTTTAGGTTATACAAGGTACAATCATGAAGGTAATTAGGGAAAATGTGATCTCCTTGAAACTATATCTATGAGTAAATAATGTGATTGAGCTCAATTAGCCCCCACATCATCATAGATTGTGCCAATTAAGTCAATTGCGGTTTAATGAGTAATGTAATTTTGACCAAGTTAATCCCTTTGAACCTAATTCTTACTATATATAAAGGATGTTAATTAGGGTTAAGTTTATTGGTTTTGGCTCTATAATTTAAAGGGTTTGGGGTTTAGGGCATATGGTTTAGGGTTTAAGGTAAATGGTATAGGGTTTAGGGTTTAAGTTAAATGGTACAATGTTTAGGGTTTAAGATATCAGATATAGGGTTCAATCACTAAGGTAATTGAAGAACATTTGAGCTCTTGTTCACCTATTTATGACAATTACCTCCATGTTTGCACTTCTGATAAAAATTAGGGCTAGTTATGCTATGTACATATTGCATACATGTTATATAATTGATTGACCCATAAATTTGGTTTAAGGGCTCAATTTTACCTAAATCATGACCCTAATTGTATAAATTTACTAATTGGATCAATTCATGATAGAATCAATATTTTGATTTTTCCTCGAATCATATCTTACTCTTGAAGGGGTTCAAATTGGCCTCAAATGCCTCTTTGATTAAAATAATCAACTCTTTGGTTAATTATGTATGACATGACATTAGGTTTAGTTTAACTCCAAATCACATAATATATAATTTAAAATAAGTTCATGTGGATCATTTTGACCCCAATTACCTCCATAATTTAACTAATCAACATTTGCATTCATAACTTGATGATTTCAAATTTATTGAGCTCAAAACCATATTCTATACATGTAGAACTTACATATAAGTAAATAATGTTTCTTTGCTTCAATAAAGCTAATGAAATTGGAGCTAATAAACCCCAAAATCACATTTTATAGTCATGTAATTAGGTTGAAGGGGCTTGAAATATCCTTAATTTACTTTAGATGCATAACTAGATTGGTACTCCAAAGGCTATGTTTTGGCCATAGGTTTAAAAAGTGCATTTTATGACATCTCATGATAAAATCAGTTATATCATAAGGCATGTATGTTTTTGGAATGTAGTGGGCATTAGCTCATAGGTCTTACAATTTATGTTTTAGGGATTAGGGATTAGGGATTAGGGATTAGGGTTTAGGTTTAAGGACCTATATATAATGTCTAATTGCTCTATGCCATATTAAAACCTAATTCCTACTAAAAAGGATGTTAATTGGGACTAAATAAATTAGTAAATAGGGAAATTTTATGGTTTATAATGTAGGGTATAGTGTTTAGGGTTTATGGTTTAGGGATTAGGTTTCAATGTATATATGGTTTAGGGTATATAGGGTCAATCACAAAGATAATTGAGGACAATTTGAATCACTTGGACCCATTTGTGACTATATAATGTGTTGTTGGGTTGTCATTATATCCCATGTCATCATGTAGATTGAGTAAATTAGTCAAATGGGTAATCAATCATGTGATTTAGGCCAAACTAAGCCCTATGAACTTAATTCTTAGTTTGAATGATGTTAATTTGGGCTAAAATGATTGGTTCAAGGTTTAAAGAGTTTATATTCATGGTTTAGAATTTAGGGATTTTGAAATTTAAGGATTAGGGCTTAGGGTATAGGTTTTAGGGTATATAAGGTACAATCATGATGGTGATTGGTGAAAATTTGAGCTCCTTAAAACTAGATCTATGAGTAAAGAATGTGATTTTAGGATCAATTAGCCCTCACATCATCATAGATTGAGCCTACAAAGTAAATTATGGTAATGAGTGATGAGATTTTTACCAGGTTCATCCCTATGAACCTAATTCTTACTATATATAAAGGATGTTAATTGGGGATAATTTTATTGGTTTAGGGTTTACAATTTAAAGGGTTTGGGGTTTAGGGCTTATGGCTTAGGGTTTAAGGTAAATGGTAGAGGGCTTAGGGTTTAAGTTAAATGGTATATGATTTAGGGTTTAAGATATTAGATATAGGGTCCAATCACTAAGGTAATTGAATAAAATTTGAGTTGTTTGTTCACCTATTTATGATAATTAATTGAACATGTTTACATTTTTGATAAAAGTAGGGTCAGTTAAAGCATAGATGTTACATACATGTTATACAAGTGATTGAGCCATGAATTCAGTTTAGGGGATCAAATTTTCCCAAATCACACCCCTTATTGCATAATTTTACAAATTAGATCAATTCATGATAGAATCAAACTTTTAATTTTGCCTGTAATCATATCTTGCTCTTTAAGGTTGTTAAATTGGCCTCAAATGCCTCCTGGATTAAATGAATCAAATATTTGGTTAATTATATATGACATGACATTAGGGTTAATTTCACTCTAAATCACATTGAATATATAATTCAAAATATGTTAATTTGGCTCATTTTGACCCTAATTACCTCCATAATTAAACTAATCGACATTTTCATTCATTAGCTGATGACTTGAAGTTTATTGAGCTCAAAACCACACTCTATACATTTATAACTTGCATATAAATAACTTATGTTTATTTGATTCAATCGAGATAATGAAATTGGAGTTTATCAACCCTCAAATCACATTTTATAGTCATGTAATTATGTTGAAGGGGCTTGAAATAGCCCCAGTTTACTTCAAATGCACAACTAGATAGGTACTCCAAAGGCTAAGTTTTGGCCATAGGTTTAAATATGCATTTTATGACATCTCATGATAAAATCAGTTATATCATAGGCATGTATGTTTTCAATATGTATGTTTGTGACACCTCTAAACTTGATACAAGATAACTTCTTATATGCAAAATAGGGTACTAATGCATTGATATACCTTGAAAATAGATCCTTATATAACTTCACTTATTGAATCAAACAATCTTATCAAAGACACAAACAATACTAGAAAGTTTATAAAAGTTTTTTACAAGTTTCAAACATCACTAATTATCCACAAAAACTAATGCAATCATGTTTCACCAAATTCATCCTCTTTTAGGACTATATACACTCTTGACAAAAAACACAATGACCCTTGATTTATTTGTCTTTATTCAAAAACACCCTTTGAATCTTGTGAAGACTATAAATCCCTTTTCAAATACCAACTTTCAAATAACTAATCCTTAAACATTTATATTATCATTTAACTCTCTTTCAAACCTAATACTCTAGGTCTGTTAGTACTCAGTTAGAGGATCCTTGTACTCCAATTGATTTTGTTAGGATTAGTTTTCACATTGTGTAAATTTGGGTATTTACAAAAAGGTAAATAGTAATAGGTTTGTTAATTAGTATTTGGTAGTTATATTTTTATAAACAATATTACGATATTAGATGGAATATATTATTATTGAGATATATTATTATAGGTTATAACAATATATCATAAATAGAGTTTGTATAATCATGAGAGATTTTGGGAGAGAAATTGACAAAGAGAATATAGGAATGAGGTTCCTATAAATATATAACTCTTGTATTATTTTATAAGTAGAGTGTAATCAAAAATATTATCAGAGAGTGAAATAAATAATATTATGGTGTGTTTGAAATAAAATTTGAGTTTATTTGTGTTTGGCTCTTTGATTTAGTGTTCAGATTTGAACTAGACTTATCATTTGGTATCAAATTAGGTCAATGATCTATTAAATATGTAAAGGGGTAGATTTGCTTCAAGTTATGGTTACCCCGAACAATAAGAAATGATTCTGTGTGAGAAGTTTTAGATTAATTCAATTTAGTCTAGAATTGCAGATTTGATATTATAGTTTATGCTAATAATCAAAAGGAGTGTGGGTCTTCTAGAAAATGTGAAAATGATTATAAATTATCTCATCTCCAAGACTACCTGAGGAGTTTTTAGCTTTGAATCCATAACTCACATTTTGAATTGCATTCATGATTATCAAAGAAGCATGGAGTTTATTATTAGATTACATTGTCTTGTCATGGTTTACATTGGGTTTGAGTTTGGTGATCAATATGTGGCATTTTTGATGAAGAGTTCCATTTGTGTTTTTTTCTCTCCAACATGTATTCTCCTAGTCTTTCCACCCATCTCACTACCTTATTAACTATGCACATTGCACATCTTCTCGCTCACTACTCTTTTCTCTACATTGGTTTTCAAGTTCTACACATTTTGCATTGATTGTCCATGCATTCACTGGGACACATATTCCATTTTACCAAGCCAATAAAAGTAACCTACAAGCATTGAGTGACCCATATAATCAAATTCCATGGCTATAATTGGCAAGAAATTAGTTGCTGGCAAATTAGTTAGATGTGTTATTAAACCAATCAATTTGATGCTTTATCAATTTGTAACATGTGGAGATCTTTGTTAAATATGACAGTGAGCATATTTTTTATTTTTAGTATTTTTTCTAAGCTTTATAATGGTTCTCTCCATCATGCCTTCAAAAAGTGTGAATTAACTCAATAGTCTTCCTCGATTGTTTCATTCTTTGAGATCTTTAGTGCATGGGTTCTAAATATTTTTATTAGTTTATATTTTATTTGGTATTATGGTTTTTAGATGTTTAAGTTTAGGATATAAGTTTATTTTTGGTCCTTTTTCAAAAAAATTATCAAAAATTTTAAAAATGTTAAAATCCTGTGTCATTAAATAAAATGAGTCAAAAAGTCATTTAGTCAAATTTTCAAAGTAAAAAATCTCTTATACAAATGCATTATAGGGTGAAACCAATGTCCTAAGTCGTATGTGTTTGTTATGTGCATGGGAGAGTTTTGTCTTAAAAAATGACATGTAAAGGTTAAGCTTCACATCCAAATTGGCTGAGTAATTCGCTTCATCAACTAGAGGTTGGAGGATACATGGAGGAATGAGGTTTCTAGAACCTCTCATTAGTCACCAAAGATGGGGCCCAAAATGTTTTGGTGTCATTTTCGTGTGGTGTGATTTTATAATTTTTGTTGTGTGTTTTTCAAAATAAGAAAAAAATAATATGCTTGTTCAAGATATGTAATGTCTATATAAATTCCAAACATAATTCCCTGATGTGAAAACATTGTGAAAGGATATAAAGCACCAATGTAAGTTAGTTCATGGATATTTAAAGGGTTTGTGGTAGAGATCTAGAAAACTACAAGAGGTGAATTGTGTTTTGATAATAGTTAAGAGATCAGCTACTACAGAGATCCTATACCTACTTTACTTATTTATGGAGTTGACCCTCAGTGACACATCCATTTTTATCATGTAAAGTAAAAGTGGGATGTGTTCCTTCGCATAGTAGTGGTTATGTGCAACAAGATTACGTCAGTAGTATGCATACCTAGGAGTATGCAGTGGCATATAATTCTATTCATGTCAAGGTTTGTGGTAAACCTATAAAACCATGAGAGGGTTAGACTTTTTTTTGTATCAAGGTCATGAGCCAAATAGGGCATGTTACAATGGGTGAGCATACTACAGGTGAGAGTGTGAATGTTTTTGCACCATGTAAAAACTAAGGGGGGAATGTTAAGATTAGTTTTCACATTGTGTAAATTTGGGTATTTATCGAGAAGTAAATAGTAATAGGTTTGTTAATTAGTATTTGGTAGTAATATTGTTATAAACAATATTATGATATTAGATAGAATATATTATTATTAAGATATATTGTTATAGGTTATAACAATTTATCATAAATAGAGTTTGTATAATCATGAGAGATTTTGGGAGAGAAAATGATGGAGAGAATATAGGAATGAGGTTCCTATAAATATGTAATTCTCATATTATTTTATAATCAGAGTGTATGCATAAATATTATCAGAGAGTGAAAGAAATAATATTATGGTGTGTTTGAAATAAAATTTGAGTTTATTTGTGTTTGGCTCTTTGATTTAGTGTTCAGATATAAACCAAAATTATCAAATTTTTGGACAATATAATTTATTTAATCATGTACAAAATGAAATCTAAATCAAATCTACTAAATTATGAGTGATTTGGATTAGTGGATCACCAAAAACCAACTTTTAACTTCTTGACCTTATCGAGGATGAAGTGGGACTATTTACATTTTAAGGAAGATTAGACTCATGTCAAATGAACAATAAATTGATTCATAGGTTAATACATCTCTAATTATCATTCAATGCTATCAAATCTTGACAAAAACATTGGTCCCAAATAACAATCTTAGTCAACCAAACTTTGTTCTTAAGACTACTATGCCTAATAGCTCCTTTAGTAGGTCAAAATGCAAATTCACATTTTTGGATGTTGTGAATATATAATGTGATCATGTTATTAACATGATCATGTTATTAAGTAATGTGATCACATTACTAATGTAATTAATAATGAAATCATGTTAATACCACAATCCCATTATTAGTGCGATCATGCTATTTAAATTTGAATTCAAGTCCTATGCCTTTTGGCTCAAGAATGGATTGGATTCCTGAGCCTAAGACTTGGACCTATCAATCTACATCCAAGTCTAAGACTTATGATAAAAAATAACAAAATTAAACTTTGATCACCAAATACACTATGAATTTCAAAGTGAAAATTCAAAAACTTAATACCTTCAAGATGAGAACACTCTCCTCTTTCCAAAAATATGATTTTTATAATTTTTGGACTAATTTAAGGTTTCAAACTATGTTGATTTCTAACTATACCTTTTTTAGGTCACTACATGCCACAAACATACATGCCTATACATGCCCATGTAATTTGTCATTGACCTATATCCATGTAAAATGATGTAATATTAAAATATATATTATATAATCTAATATTTATATAAATTATATAATATATAAAATAATAAATTTTTAATGCATAGAAAATTTATAATAAATATTATATAATATTTCTACAAAAGCAGTCAAAGAAATTGATAAGTGAATTACACGACTTAAAACTAAAAATATTTACAAGGAAGTGAAGACCAAATAAAAATATTTAGTAAAAAAATGGATTAAAATACTTTATCACAACAGAAAATAAAATCCTTAGCAAGCACAATATGATGTGAGAATTTTTGTATTAGTAGGTCTGCTTGATTGAGTTTCAAATTGATTGATATTATTTTAATTTTATGATGTTGGTGATTCATTGTATATTAATAATAGAGTCATGTTTTCATAGCAAAGGATAAAGGTAGTCTATCATAATATAACATGTAAAAGGAGAATATATTTAACAATTGAAAACAAAATACTTACTAGATATACATGAGATGCAAAGAATCCTACACATGTATCGATTGCTTTTATTACACGAGTTAATCATTGGTAGATGCCTATAAAAATAGCATGGGCTCTAACCATACACAAAGAATAAGGAATAACACTCAATAAAACAATAATTGACATTAGAGACACTGATCACCAAAGTTTAACATTTACTGCCGTATCAAGAATATGTTTAATCAATGACATGTATATCTCTCTTGTATTTACCTTTAAATGCTTTGCAAAAATGAAATAAAGTAAATATGTAAAACTTCAAAAATCAAAGGAAAAAAAATTGATAAAATTACATCTTCCATACCATTGATAAGAACTCTAGTTTTGTAATTATTATTATATACAATCAATATATATATATATATATATATATATATATATATATATATATATATATATATAAAACTTCAAAAATCAAAAGAAAAAAGATTGATAAAAGTACATCTTCGATACCATTTATAAGAACTCTAATTTTGTAATTTTTATTATATACAATCAAGATACACACACACACACACACACACACACACACACACACACAAATACATTTTATAGCTTTAACACTTTCATCATTAATATATATTATATAATCTAATATTTATATAAATTATATAATATATAAAATAATAAATTTTTAATGCATATAAAAATTATAATAAATATTATATAATATTTTTACAAAGACAATCAAAGAAATTGATAATTGAATTATACAATTTAAAACTAAAAATATTTAAAAGATAATGAAGAATAAATATAAATACTTATTTAAAAAAAACACAAATTAAGTCCTTTAATCATTATACTAAATCAAATATGAACAACTTTTACCAACTTTCGGCTTTTCTTGCACTATGGAACAATTGCTAGTTATATAAATACATATACATGCTTATATAATCTATTATAATAATTTGATATTTAATCTAGTTAAAACCCTTTGAAAATAATATAGACCTATTGATACATTTCTTGGTGGAGAAACAATCTCCTAAACGATAAGTTTTAGAGTTTTAAAGTTTACATTATAAAGTGAAAAAATGAAATTAAAAGGTTAGAAAGATTTTTATTTATTTATTTTAGATTGTTTTAATAAATTATCAATTATGTTTTCGGTGGTTTAGTTTAGGAAATCTTTAATGTGAATCAAAAATATTAATAAAGAGTTTTTGGAGTATAGTTTATTTGATCTTACTAGTATGTAGAGGTAGTTTTGGTTATGAGTTCAACTTTTAACTTAAGTTTCAATGTGGGGTGAGGACCCATGTTACATTGTTCTAAGGTTTATAAGGAGGTCTTATCTTGTGTTAAATCAATCAACTTTGGGTATTGGGCCAGTGGGCTTCAATCCCCTCAAATAACTAAAAAAAATCTTAACAAAGGACAATTGCAACTTTGACAAAAGACTTGTTAACTACATGGCAGGTTATATTTAAAAGTGTGATTAAAACTTATGAAATTTATTTTATAGACTTTTCTAGATCTCCCTTTTTATCACTAGGGCATAAGCAAAAATTATTGTGTAGTTAAGATATAAAACTAAAATATGTTAACATGAATAAGATAGTTTTTAAAAAGTAGTAAGAAAAAATACTCTCAAGATGAACAATTAGAGTCATTAGCTTATGTTTTAGTCTTAAGGCTACTTGTAACCTTTGACTTCCAAAATGACATTAAATTTCAACGTTTTAGAATTTCTTGATCAAAATAAAAGTTTATCTTAACCAAAAAATGGGACCCATTCTATATACTATAGTTGGGGCAATCCACAACATGAACCATCTTCTTCCTATGACTTTTCATATCAATTGTGTCTATCATGTTGTAACACTATGAAACTCTATTTATGTAATGTAGGGAAGGTCATCCTCAACATTGATGAATTATTTGACACAAAGTGCCATTTTGTACTATGTGGATTGTATAATTTAAGAGGTTCAACATAATATCCAATTTTTGGTGTGGACATAGTTGTGGTTTGTCTTTAAGCATTAACCTTCCTATTAACTATGCAACTTCAAACTACACAAATATTTTTTATGTAATTTAATAAATAATATATTTATGAAATGATCAATTTAAATTAAATTTTTTCATTTATTTAAAATATATATAATATTATTATATATATATATAACTAATTAGGCACCCTATTAATCACACAATGTTATTGTTTTTAAATTTACGAAGGAAAATTTGTTTTTTACATTAAAAAGGTGAAAATGACCTTTACGTGCTCAACATATCAATTCAATGTTGCATGGCTTGCTTCATGACTTTTAAGTGCTTATATATTTTTAAGACATTTATGTTACAACTTTATTGGTCAAAATTATATACTTTTCTTTAAAGGGTATGAAATTTAACAATATTTTTTTTTGTCTTGCAATGAAAAAGTATTGTTCTATGCAGGTATTTTTCTATGCTTAGATAAATGCAAAGAGATTCAATCTCATGAGAAATCTAAGTGATAAAAAAATAATAATAATAAATAATTAATACATGGAGTCAATATATATAAAAATTGGAACTTCATAATTTTATTATATTTTAAAATGATATTTTTACACTTGATTCAATACATTGATTCCTAAGAGCCTTCACTTATGAGGAGAGGTATTATATATACTTAATTTAAAGAGATGATAATTTATTTATTCATCATATAAGTAATTTCTAGTTAGTTGTATCATTTTCAAGCGATCATTTACACCTTTAAGTTAAAGCATAGGAAGTTAAATACCTTCAAGCTTAACTATTTATAAGCATTGTGTTTGGTTTATAAAAAAATCAATCATATAAATATTTATCATAGTTTAATTAGTAAGAAACTAAACTAATTTATGATTAATAATAAAAAATTAATTAATTATATTTATCTATTTATGTTTATTAAAAGAAGAAGAAAATAATAATGTATATATATTATTTATGTATAATTATTAAAAATAGGAAGTAATAATATTGTTTACTTACCAATGATTCATTAAAATGAAAAAGTATTGGAAGTAACCTCTTATTAATTATCTCAAATATCAATTTAAATAACCTTTCTCTAATTTTAAAAAAAATCTAACTTCTTTATATATTAATATTTTAATAATTATTTCATTTTACATTACGAATAAAAATAATCATATATGAAAAAAAAATAGTCACCGTCTCTAGAAAGTAACCACCCTAACATTCATTAAGTTCAGAAGGCTTATTCTCTGGCTTAAGAATCTTTTCATCTACAGAAGCAAAATACGCACCTTCTCAACGAAATTTTTTAATATTAAAACCCTAACAAAATGAATATCAACAAAATGCAAAACAAAATTACGGATAACAGAGGACAATTTGGGAAAAGAGTATGCAGAGTGTGCTTCACGACTATAAAAAAGGTACAGAGAAATTTGTAAAAGTTTAACTACCGGCTCAACATTGAGCATAAATCTAAGGCCACCCATGTTCGAATCTCATCTGGTTGTGTTGATGTGTTCAGATTCCTTCCTTGGTTAGGATATAGGATCCAAAAAAGGCTATTGTCAACCCAAAACACAAACGGAGGAATATATGAAATTTGCAAACAGAGATGTATAAATGAAAGTAAAATCCTGAGGTTTGTGCTGGGTGGGTATTTTTTCAATAATTGGTTGGACAATGAAGAGAGAGTTATTACAATGCAAACGTGTGGAACCATTGGGGTAAGAACTAGAACGATTTATTATATTGTTACGATTTATCATATTGTTATTTTAATCCTTCTTATTTTAATGTTAAGGCAAAGAAAATTGGATAGAACACAGTTAATTTTATATCGAGAAACTGTAGAAATAACATTGCAAATTTAGACTCAATCAAGGTAGCAGCTTTCTTATTTTTTAAGAAATTTTCAAGGATTGATCAACAAGTCTGGAGTTAGTGCATCCATAGCTCTAATTCTCTCAATATTTTTCAATACAAAATGGATATGAATGCAATAGTGATCTTCTAGTGATAGAGGTGGATAATTATATCATTATTTCTATTGATTTTATTGTTTCTTGTTATTTAGTTTTTATGCAATTTCATTAGTATACTGACACAAATTTTTAGACTGCCATAAATTAAATATAAATGATTTTTTAATTGAAAAATATAATTTGTATTATAGATTATTAGGACATTATCATAAATTAAATATTGATGCTTCCTCATGACTTGGAAAATATCATTCATGTTATAGATAAGTAAGATTTTGTCTATATAATTTAAGATTACAAAAAGTTATACCTTATATTTAATATAATTATAAGAAATATCAAGTATAATTCTTATTAAGGTTAAATTTTGCAGGAATTAATTGGTTTGATTTAATTCTAAAATTCAAACCAATATTATGATTTTTAGAAGTTTATAGAATCCAAATTGAAAAAAATAGAGGAATATGAGAAAGAATAATTAAGAATTCATTATTCACAACAATTTAATCTCAAACAAATTTTGAAACTTTTGTAAAGAATAAAAAGAATAGAGGAACATGATAAAGAATAAAAACTTTTTTGTTTGAATTTTATTTCTATTTATAGATGTGTTTTTATCAATAACTATATATACTTTATACATAATCAAATTGGCCAAGAATTACATATCAACCTTGCAACTTTTCAATTCGACTTAAAATTACATATGTGATCCTTGCATAATTTTAAAATATACTAAACTCATATAATAAGTCTAATATTAAAAATATTAGAGAAAATATCTAAAAAAATAAATAAACAATAATTAACAATTATTATAGATCTAGGATGTAGATGTAGAGCAATTTTTATGGCTCGTTGAGTCGGTATTTATTGGACCATTTGTTTTCTCAACCAAAGATGAGATATCTATTTGTAATTCAAAAGCTCTAGGAATACCAAGAAATGCACCTCTTATGTTTTCTAATCTCTTAACTCTCATTCATATTTAGGCATTGTTGAGGTAACTCCCTTGTGCAAACCAATCCTACTTAAATAAATTAAGGCATGGCAATTGCATTGATCTCTTTAATTCATTAACATCTCTAAGCAAGTTGTTATCCATTAGTTCCATGATTTTATTTGGAAAATTCATGCTTACACATTTTTGAAAATTGGTTCGTTCAACAAACATGTCATTTATTGATCTCCTCCTTGTCAACAACTCCAAGAGTAGAACTCCATAGCTGTATACATTTCCTTTTGTTGAATGTTGTCCACCCAGTCCATAATAATACAATACATAATTAGTGATTGTTTATCCATTTTAAAATATAAAAAAATTCAAAGAAAACATAAATTTTAATAATACAAAATATATACCTGATGCAACATATCCAGTAGATTTTTTGAGTGCATTTGTTGAAGTGGATGAATTCATTTAATTACTAAAGAGTAGTGTGAAAATCCCAAAGTCTATTATATATGGAATCATATCATCCCCTAATAACACATTATTGGGTTCCAAGTCACAATGAATCACTTGTACAAAGTAATGATGGTGTAAATATACCATTCTTTGTGTTATCTCAATTGCTAATCTTAATCTTTCACTTAAGTTTAGTCTACACTCATCTTCTTCCCGAAGATATAGCCATCTTTCCAAACTTCCATTTGACAAGAATGGAAGAATCAATGCTTTAAAATTGAGGTTGAATCACATTGAAATGTTTCTTATTACATTTCTGTGTCTAACTCTATTAAGCACTAATCACCTTCTTTGTTAAAACTTTGGTGAGCATTTTCATTTTGCATATTAAGAACTTTAATGAATACCACTATTCAAAATCCCTTTATAAACAGATCCAAAACTGCCAATGCCTAATAAATTGGTCTAGCTAAACCCACCAGTTGCACTTACAAGTTCTTCATATAAAATTCTTATGAGTCCAATGTTGAGGGCAAGCATAGTCTAACTTATATGTCTCTTTGTATAGCAATAAAAAGGACATCATGAAGATTGCAATGCCAATTGCAACAAACACTATTACTTGTTTGGAGATTGAATGTTCCTTATGTTTTGGATAAGAGCATTGCCGTAAATTTATCCATGTTCCAAAAAGGCCAAGATTTACCATTATTAAAATCAAACTTATCAAGTGTGGTAAAAACTCCTCCCTTTGGAACCTCTCCTATTAGCTTGTTTGAAGAGAGATTGATATGTTTAAGAATTTTCATCTCTTTGAAAGCTTTTGGGATTTCTCTAACAAATTATTTCTAAAAATATCAATGTCTTGAAGATTCTTCATATTTGTGAGTGGTTATGGTATTGTGACATCAAATACCTTCCAAAAAAAAGAGTCAAATAGTGAAAATCTATGCAACTTGACAATGCACTTGAATTTTCCCTAAAAAATGGTTGAGAGACACATATATATCTAGAACCATTATCATTTTGATTATTACTAAAATATATCCTTGTAACAAATTATTGGAAATGTTGAAATAGAAATGGAGATTTTGAAAACCTATAAAATTTAGAGGTATATTTCCTATTCGCTTGTTGTAAGACTACCCCACCACTTCCAAAGTTATGCATCTCTCTAAACTATAGGAAAAAAATGCCCTACAACCCAGTCAACAAGACAACATAACATTATGTAGGCAATAAATAACAGTTATATTTTGTATTCAGTGGATGTTGTCCTTATGAATCAGAAAATTTGTCAACAATGCAACAACAGAGAGCCTTTTTTAACAATCACATTTTGTATTTTTATCAAAAAAATGCATGGAAGAAGACATTCTTGTGAGTAATTATAACCCTGTCAACAAGGCAACAACATGTGGGTAGAACTTTCAATGTATGGACGTATTTGTTTTGGTTGGTTTAGTTTCTCGATCAACACGATCTGTCATAGCCAACTCTCCCTTGTGTCATTTCTGCCATATAATTTTTTTCATGATTCTTCTTTTGCATCTTTCCCATGCTTATGCTCTTCATCCTTATGGCAGGGTTCATTTTAAGAGGCCATAGCCCAAACCCCCTTAGATTCATGTAAGCGAATTTGATTCATACCTTGGTGAATCGACATGTCTGAAATGTTCTTCAAATCACCATTTATTATCATATATATATATATATATATATGATGCCCATGCTTATACTCTTCATTCTCATGACAGGGTTCATTTTAAGAGGCCATATCCCAAACCCCCTTAGATTCATGTAGGTGAATCTGATTCGTACCTTGGTGAATATATATATATATATATACATATATATGTATATATATATATATATATATATATACATATATATATATATATATATATATATATATATATATATATACACACATATATATATATATACATATACATATATATATATATATATATATACATATATATATATATATATATATATACATATATATACATATATACATACATACATATACATATTATATATATATACATATACATATATACATATATATATATATACATACATACATATATATATATATATATATATATATATATATATATATATATATATATATATATATATACATACATATATCTACATATGTATATACATACATACATACATATATATATATATAATATATATATATATTTATTTATTTTATATATATGTATATATATATATGTATGTATGTATGTATGTATGTATGTATGTATATATGTATATATATGTGTATATATATATCTATATATACATATATATACACACACACACACACACACACACACACATATATATATATATATATATACACATATATATACATATACATATATATACATACATACATTTACATATATATATGTATGTATGTATGTATGTATGTATGTATGTATAAACACAATAATGATATATACAATACTCTGTTAGAGCCAAAGGCCCAAACGACTCTACCTAGGCTCTACCCACAGTAGAGCTAAATGGCTCTGGAGTTTGCCAATGGCAAAAAAGAATGGCTCTGCACGTGACAAATCCGAATGGGGTTGTTGTGTTTAGCTTTGTCATCGATAGCCATTTTGATCTACCAAAGGTAGAGCTATCAAGCTCTATCACCAGCTGAATCGCTCAGCTTATTATTATTATTATTATTATTATTATTATTATTATTATTATTATATATAATATATATATAAACACAATAATGATATATACAATACTCTATTTGAGCCAAAGTCCCAAACAACTCTGCCTAGGCTCTACCCACAATAGAGCTAAATGGCTCTGGGGTTTACCGATGGTAGAAAAGAATGGCTTTACACATGACAGAGCTAAATGGGGTTGTTGTGTTTATCTCTATCATCGATAGCCATTTTGATCTACCAAGGGTAGAGCTATCGAGCTCTGTCACTAGCTGAATCGCTCAACGTTATCACTGGGCCGAGTTGAGGACAGAGCTGAATGGCTCAGTTGAGCGATCGAACCAAACAAATCAATAAAATGGTGGAGCTAAACATCTCAATCAAATAATTTAGTTGAATAACTCTATCAAATGGTAGAGATGTTTGGCTCCATTGTTTGGTTGAGCCATTTGGCTCTGCCTTCAGCTTAGCTAGATAGTGGAGCCATTTAGTTTGGTCAAGTTGTTGTGTAGGTAATACCAGTCTTTTTGGATGTGTTGCAGGTGTGACCTTAGGCTTCAACACCTTAGAATCTATCCAAATCATATAGGCTTGCTAAAATAAAGTCATTGAAAAATATAAAACCCTGGATGACATAAAGATTGAACTGTTTCATGGATTCAATCTTTATGTCATCAAAGATTTCATATTTTTTAATGTGGACCATTTTTTTAGTGAGTTTGTATGTATCTAAATGCATTATAAAGATATCCAAATTTCCATGGATCCATGACATGGTTGTCAGAGACAACTTTACCAATTCCTTATTCAAAGGTGCACATGTCAGGTTTTGTTTGTACAATTAATAATTATCTTTCAAGGTTTGAAATTATGGTTTCCTTATTCCTTTCCTAGTTAGACAGTATCATTCTACTATCATTCAACTCTACCATTTGGCATTGTTATTTAGCCATGTCATTCGACATGGTCATTTGGCTATGTCATTTGGTTGATCGGGTTTCAAAAATATTTTGTTGTTTGATATCAAGATCGAGGGGTATATATATATGGTGAATTATACTATTTTTGAAGATGATGTCATAAAGGGTTGGTGATCCGACCCCCAAAATAATATATATCCCTAAAATTTTGGTGATCTGGTCCTATCTATGGACCCTAAAAATTCACCAAAACCAAAATCTAAAAATTAGAATATTCATGAATTAACGAATATTCACTGCTAAAAAAAACCTTGCCTTTGGAGGTCATACAAACCATTATTACAAAAATAATTCTTGATTATAAGGTATAATAATAAAAAATGACATTGAGAAATGAAAAAAACTAGACCAAGATGAGGATTTATTACGACATTTATTCCAAATTTTGATTCTTATTTTACGGGGATATATTAAAATTAAGGGTTTTATAAGATGTAAATTTAAAAATCTATGTTTATAGATTTTTTCCCTCTGTTAGGGTTTCTTCCATGCATGTCATTAAGTCAGCCCTTAATTTATTGTCTTTTAGGGTTTTTCACCTTCGAACAAGGCCAACTTATTTGATGACCTCTCCTCATTCTCTCTCAGTTAATTCATCTACGGAGGAGAATGACAGAGTGTTGAGTAATGGTCCCTTACAAGTGCCTAAGGAAGTTTGTACCAAAGGTATACCATGAGGCAACTCTTCAAAACTTGATGTTATTTTACTAGTTCTAGAATTTAACTCTACTTTTCAATGGCTAGAACAATTCTATTTGATAGGTTATTTTGTGGGTCAAATTCCTTTTGAAAGTATGCTTAGATCCTAGGTTCGAACCCACTAGGCTGCTCATGGCATAAAGCTTGAAAGTGTCTAAAATATGACCAAGAATTTTTTTTGTTTCATTTTATTGATCCTTTCTATGCAGGAGGTATTCTACATAAGTTAGCGACATGGTATGTTAGGAACTCGCTCATGGTTCTCTCCCCTTAGACACAGAACTTTATGGTCTTCAAGCACACTGCTCTTAAGGTCTCGATTTGAGTAGAATTTCCAAGTCTCCCAGTCCCTATTGGTATTTTATCTATCATATTGCTTCTTCCATAGGTTAAGTTATTTTCCATGGGCAAAATAGGTTTTACTCTGTTAGGCCACAGAAATACGTTTGTGTGGAGGTAGACCTTTCCTATGACCTTAAAGAGTTTATGGAGATTCAAGTTAGTGATGTGAGAAACTTTTAATAGGTTTTGTGTATCAATTTTCCCAATACCTTCTTTCATTACCAGACCACCAACCATAAAATTTATGACTATCCCCTTCAGCTAACCCATAACAATGTGCATAATCACCCAACCTCTCCTCTAAAGCCCTCTCTAGAAGCTAGAAAAAAACCACTAGAGGATGGATGGACTACAGTAGGGAAGAAGAACAACTACAATAAACTTATGAGCTCAAATGTAAAAAATCCCAAATGAAGTAAGCCATCAACAAGTAATGGCCTATGGGACCAGGTTCGTACCAAGAAAGAATCTTCTCAATCATAGGCTGAAGCTACGAAAGTGATATAAAAACCTAGGGTCTACAAAACCCCTCTTGTAGCCAATGTTCTATCTCATGGTCCATGGGCTTCTCAACCTAGTTCTTCCAAATTTTCAGACTCACAGACAACCTCTCTACTAATTCTTGTTTGACGATATGCACCTAAATGATCTTGTATCCCTCTTAAGAGGTGTGAAGAGTTAGAAGGAGAGTTTTAGGTTGAATATGTTGTGAAGAAACAAGCATAATTATATGTTTTTTAAAATGCCAATAGTGGACATTTTTTACAAAATTGCTTTGATACCTTATAAGGCTTATATTCTGAGGATATGTCTCTTGACACCCATCATTTATGAATTGATTTTCATGGAATGTTTGGGGTCTTACAAACCCAAAATGTAAGTTTATTGTGTATGATTTCAGAAGGAAGTTTCTCAAGATGGACATTCTTTGTCTGTAAGAAGTGAAGGTGGCATATTTTTTTATTGGCAGTAGTCAGTAACTCTATCTGTCATGATAGTATTATTCTACATAGTCATCATGAGGTAGGATGTGGTGGTGTGATCACACTTATTTCTCCAAGGTGGCAGCTGCACTTAGTGCAATCTAGAGTGGACCCCACCAACTGATTAGTTTGGGCTCTTTTCAACATTGAAAGCCATTCCTTTGGATTTATTAATATTTACGTCTTGAATGACACCATTGAGCATAATAATTTATGGTGATGGATTGAAAATGATCTCCTCAATGCTCATTGGGTCATTTATGGTGACTTTAAGATGGTTACATCTCCCAAAGATAAAGTGGGCCACCTACCAATGCACTAGGTAGTTGGTGAAAGGGAGGCATGGTGTTATATGTGCACTAAATGGGGATTTTATGACCCAAACTTGATTTTTCATCCTTCAGACAAAGTGTGATACTTCTGGAGCAATACTAGGGATGGTTCTAATTAGATTCTAAAATGCCTTGATTAGGCAATGATGTCTACTCAACCATATTTTTCCTTTGATAATGGTTTTTCTCCTTTGGTGTAGGATCTACTAGATTTTGGGATTTTTTATCACTCCTCCATTTGGTTTTGAGTAACATGGTAGTTCACAAAACCCAAGGTTCATAAAACCCAATTTTTCCTCAATACCTCCTTACTCAAGCATGGGCCCACTATGGGTCACATTCATAGAGTTTGGAATCTAGATCTTCATCTAACCCAAGATTTTGGTTGGATTCTTTGGTGGAATGACACCATCAGAATGACTTCTTGCTTCTTGAGAATCTATGACTACCAACTTGCTAAAATTTGATGATGTTCTTACTCTGCTACTTCCTCAGAGCTTAATCATGCAATTTCATCCCTTGAAAAAGGTCCCTTCAATGATATCTTGTAGGTTAGAGTCTCTTCTTTGTGGCATCACATCTAGATTGTAGATAATTACAATGCCTGGGGAGCTTAATCAAAGCTAGACTTCACTAGCTTGAGATAGGGGACAAAGCCTCCAAAGATTTCTGTCAAATGTTTAGAGCTAAAAACTCAAAGCAATAAATTCAGGGTATCTCTAATAATGGTAGGAGATTATCAGAGATGCCAAAGATTGTTCAAGTTTTTATCTACCATTATCAATAGGTTTTCAAAGCTCAAGCATCCTTCGAAGAGTGTGAAATATCCCTTTAGCAATGTCTTCTAGTGGTGCCATACAAACTCACTCTCAGTCAACAAGTTGCTTATGATAGGCTCCTCACTGTGGATGATCTGCAAGAGGCAATGGATCATATGATGAATGATAAAGTTATAGGCATTGATGGCTTCCCCTATAAATTTTATAAAACTCTCTGGGACCTTTTGGGTTCTGACTTATATCATGTCTATCAAGAAGCCTTTCACAAGCATTCTCTAGGGAAGAATATAAATAAAGGAAACATTAAATTCATACCTAAATAAGGGGATCCCAAGTTGATTTGTAATTGGTGGTCTATCACCCTCTTGATTATTTCTTACAAAATCATTGCTAAAGCTTTGGCTCTCCGATTGTGTAATCTATTGCCACACATTATTCACCCTAAGCAAATAGGGTTAATCAAAAGTTGATATATATTAGACAATATTATTGTGGTTTGGGAAGGAATGAATTGGGCTAGGAGATCTAATCAAAAATTTATGTTCATTAAAATTGACTTTGAAAAACCTTATGATCATATTGAATGGCCTTTCATCTTGGCCATGCTTAAAACCCTGGGCTTTGGGCCAAATTTCATTCAAACCATCCAAATGCTTTTTTTAGATGCCTCAACCATTCTCTCTATTAATGGAGTTACCTCAAAATAATTTGGTTTATTTTGCTCTATTCATCAAGAATTCCCTTTGGCACCTACCCTATATATGCTTGTATCAGAGGGTTTTGGATATGGGTAAGCCCACACATTTGGGGGGAAAAAAAGGGCCTACTCATGGACATGATTTTTCTAAAATTTTAGAAATGTAAACTTCTGCAGATAATTGGATATGGCTACACTCAAAGTTTGAAGATTGTATAAAGACATGAATTGTAGAATTTCGAGTCTAGTTTACAAAAAACTATTTTTTTTGAAAAATGGTTAAGTATAAATAGGTCAAACATCTAAAATTTGAAGAAGACCTATTTTTTTAAGAAAACATAGTAGATAGATGGTTGTACCACCCACCATTTTTTGAGCATCGTTAAATATTGTTAGAAAACCTTTGTTAAATATTTAGATAAGACCTTCTAATGTGTTATGAACTTTTTTTATATTTTTTTGATGAATATTTTTTTTTATTAATTTTACAATTAAGTAGATACTGAAAAATGACAAAAAAATGGATAGCTAGTCGTGTGGCCCACCCTAACTACCTCCAAAAAAAAATGTAATTTTTTTAATGTGTGTATAATTAGGTCTAGTTTGTTACATATAATTTATTTTGCACTTGGATAAATGAAAAAAAATTTAGATAAACATGAATAGGCATGTATGGGTGTGGCATGTAGTGGCCTAAAAAAGGTGTTGTTAGAAATAAATATAGTTTAAACCCTTAAAATATCCCAAAAATTATAAAAATCATATGTTTAAAAAGAGGAAAATGTACTCATCATAACGGTAATAATTTTTTGAATTTTTATGTTGAAATCCATAGTTTATTTGGTGATTGAAGTTGAAATTTGTTGGTTTTTCCTAAAACTCTTGGTCTCGACTGTAGATGCACAGTCACAAGCCTTTGGCTCAAAAATCCAAGTCATTTTCAAGCCTAAAGGCTCGATTTTAAATTCAAATTCAAATAATGTGTATGCATTATATAATGCAATATACAATGTGTATGCATTATATAATGCATACACATTATATAATGTGTACGTGTTGCTTTGAAATAATACAAAACAAATAAATTTCATGTTTGTTATAGGGGAAAGGACCTATTAGTTGTGCATCCTTATAGGGGAAATGTCAAATTTCATTTTTGTTATAGGGGAAAGGTCCCATTAGCTTTGTTTTAGTGAATTAAGGTACCATAACATCGCATTAGACTTCAAAAAATTTACCCATTTCAATATGTCATCTTAACTACTTATAACTAAGGTTTCAAGGTCTAACACATTATACACTTTAAAATATAACTAATTTTATCATGAGGGGTCATAAAATACATTTTTTAGACCTATGATCACAACTTAACCTTTAGAGTACCAATCGTTGTGCATTAGAGTATCAATACTTGACTCTTACTTGTCAAGATGTGATTGGTTACTTTTAAGTTTATAGAATAAATGTTGAACAAGTATTAGATATTACATGTTTAGCTTCAAGTGCACTTTAATATTTATATACATCAATATGTTTTGTCAATAGAACACATGTTAACAAAAAGCCTTGTTTGACAATTGAAACATGCACAACTATTCATACCTTTCCCCTTGTAGGCCAAGGATATACCTTACCACCTTACTTGCCTAAAATCCTACTTGCCCTTAAATTTTGTGTTTCTTATTGATATTATCCTACTTGCCTAAAATCCTATCTTACCCTTTTGTTGTTTCTTTGATATCTTTGACTAGACCCCTTTATTTATAAAATTTTAACTAATTTGTTTAAGTGGCAAACCCGTTGAATTCGACTATGTAGTATAGATAATCTTGTGTAAGTAGAAATAAGAAATGAGCCCTTGGTGTAACAATGCATCTCTTGGATATCTATTTCAAGAATGCTATCTAATCGAGCCCAATACTTGTGAATCATGCCTTGGATTATCCCAAAACATTCCTAAAATGTGTTGAATAAAGTCCCTTAAGTTTCCTCTAAGGTCACTTAGTGCATCTAATTCAATAGGTGCATTTTGAGGTCCCAATTGAAAGTGTAACAAGAGTCTTCTATTGTTACAATTATTCACTTGATTCCCCTAATGTATTCAAATACATTATCCAAATTTTGCCTAAAATTAAGATCTCTTGTGAAAATATGGTTAATCCTCCATTCCATGTACTTCCTTTATCTACCCCTCCATCACACATGGGACAACTATCAACCACTCCATCCATTCCCATGCCATCTGAAAAGTGTGTCTTTGACATGGGACTAGTCCTAACCACACCATGGATGCAACAATTGTAAACTCAAAAACAAGCTAGACAACACTTGGTGCTTATCAATACTATAGAGTTATATACCTTACTATGTAATTGGGATGGTAACATATGAAAATAATATGATGGGTACAAGGTATGTACATGTTTTTCTTAAATATTTTGGTCAAGTTGGGTACGCATTTTGTTTTGTATAAGATGTGGTTTTGAGCTCAATAAAATTGAAATGGTCACATGTATCCATTAGTGATGATGTGGTTTTAATATGTCATGCCTATAGTGATGAATGTATATATTATAAAATATCTAAATGCATTAGGGAGTTTGTTCGAACTAGTAAGTGATGGCATAGACTTGGCATTGACCAAGTATGACATATGTATAAGTTACCCCAACTCAAACTCTATTGAGATTATTAAAGATACATTAAACCTATGATAATGTCCCCTAAATCTGAGACCTACTTCCCCTCAAGGATGATGCTAAGTAGAGAGACCCAATAATTATTCATGTAGATGATGAATTGCTCACCTCATATAGATGATTGATCAAAATTGAATACCAATGTGCACCCCCTCACCGAAGGTTTCAAGATTATATATTTTGTACATATATATTTAGTCATATTGTTCATATTTCATTGTAATGAGCTTAAACCTTATGATACGAACTACAATAAAGTAGTACATGTCTCAAAATTCTTGTTCCAACTTCGAATTTGAAGTTGAGGCCCATCCATTATTGAATTGTGTTCTCTCCTGCGTTTATGACTTAATATGAATATACTTTGGGATTTATAGATAATTCAAGGTTGATGGATATAAATAATTTGAATACATACATGTAGAAAACTAATAACATTTAGTGCTTGATCAATTCAGATGGGACCTTAAATGGCTCTACATGACAATTTTCATACAGTAATGGCAAGTTTGAGGCTTGCATCATGTGAATTATTTACTATGCATGACTTGATTGGATCGATGTCAATCTTTAAACATTATTGGCTTATATGTATGTATGATAAATTTTTGAATATGCCTTAGTTGGATTGGTTGTCTCAATGATGAAACATGTCTATGTATCAAAGTGCATACATAACAACTCTAACACTTCTTAAGGTGTAGTAGACCTACACATGTGGAAATTTTTGATTGGATTGGGCATCCTAAGGCTTTGACAAATTTGATGCTTCTAGGATAAGTGAAAGTTAGATCTCTAACACAAATATATGTGTGTACAAGATACACATATGGTGATGTATGTAATTAGATCAAGCCTCAAAAGGATCTGATAGAGTTATTTAATGCTTCAAGGACCTGACACTTCTAATAGTGCTGACACTTATGAGCACACACAAGGTACATGTGGTGATATGTAATTAGATGTGGCCTCTTGAGGCATTATCAAATATGAAACTTTTGACTTGATGCATTTATCATAGCTTTAACACTTGCATGTGTATGAAGTACACACATGGCACAACAAGGTTTAATTATAGGGGCAATTCAATCAATGAGGCATGGGAGGCCAATTTGAACCCCTTCTTGACATAATTATAAGATAACGATATATGATTTGGGACAAAATTAAGTATAATTCTATCTATCATGAACTAAACCAATTAGTCGATTAGTTTAATTGGGGATGTGATTTGGGAAAAATTGAGCCCTTAAACCAAATTTATGGCCCAATCAATTGTATAATCTAGATGTAACATGTATGGCTTAAATGACCCTAATTTAATCAAAAATGCAAATACGAACACAAATGTGGCCAATTTCAACCCATTGAACCTAAATTAGAGCCTAAGATGTGATTAAAAGGGCTAAATTAGGTCAATTTTTGTGGCATGTTGATCATAAAAACTAATTTTATCACTTGAACATGTAAAAATCCCCTAAACCCTAATTTCATGACATATACACATGTACAAACCTGTTACACTAAACCCCTAACCCTAAATCCTAACTATATAACAAATACAACCCCTAAGTCCCTTGATTTCATCATAAATTCATGAATTTTATTAGTGCCAATTTATGAACCTATTATTCACTTAGTTTTGTAAGGACCTATGATGGGATTTTGGGCAAAACTAGCTCATTTTGTCTTACATATTGAGCCTTATTGCATCATTCATTAGTCTTATTGATTTATAGTCTTATTAAGAGTCTTATTGCATCATGTATTAGATATTTATGCTTCATATTTGGTATTTACGCATCATATTGAGCCTTATTGCATAATATTGAGCCTTATTGCATCATATGATAGTCTTATTGCATCATATTGAGCCTTATTGTATGATATTATAGTGTTATTGTAAAATTTTATAATATTATTGCATCATATTAGGGATTTATGCATCATATTATACTCTTATTGAGTCTTATTACATCATATTATAGTATTATAGTGGAAAAAATACATTGAATATGAGCCTTTTTGCTTGTTTTTATAGTATATGCCTATACTTCAAGGAACACGTACATGTTATAGAAACATGTATGCATTCTTATAATGCATACACGTTCATTGAATTAAAATAAAAAATCACTTTTCAATATCTATTTTTATCCCTAATCGAGATTGTTGTCCCCACAGACATTCTCTGTGTACTTTCTTGGTTGCAGTTTTTTTTTGGACCCCACATTTGAAGTAATTTATTGGTTGATTTTGTCAAAATCAGATCTAGTTCAAATTTAGATAAGAGGAGAAAGTTGAATAACAAAATTCCTGAGTAATTATAAGAATTGGAAGAAAAAACAAGGTACAAATGTGAGCATTTCATTTCAGACAAGGTACAAACACTAACCCTAATGAGCCATATGTCTTAGATAATGAGGAAATTGATAATAATCAATTGAATAATGATGAAATTTACAATAATGAATTAAATTATGATGAAATTCATAATAATGAATTGAATTATGATTAAATTGATAATAAAAAAAATACATGATGTTGGAAATTCACATTCAAAGTTTAAAGTTTTTTATTTTGTTCATGAAGAGATTATGATACTTTAGCCACAAATAATGAAAAAAAAATTAATGGACTCAAATAATGATGAAATTAACAATGAATAAAATTTCATGGAAACATATAATGAAGAAAATTTCATGGAAACATATAATGATTTTGAAATACCCTCTAAACAGATTCCACCAACAATAACACCTCCAAGAGTTGTGTGTAGAAAAGATAAGTACTTAATTGAAGTTGATGAAAATATTATGAAACCAATGTATAAAAAAATGTTTTACCACCATTCAAGAAGACTGGCTCAAGAAATTTGTGATAGTTTCTTTCATAGATTAGAGTATGATAGTCAAAGATGTCAATTATTTGTTTCATTGATGAAATTAGTTAAGATGAGACCTATAATGTACACATTAGGACTAAGACCATCTAACATGGATGATGAAAATGATAAAAATTTTGAAAATCTACATGATGCATATCATATTGTAGGCCCAAAATCATACAACAAAGATTGTAATGTTGCCTGACATATAATGACAACTTGTGCAGTAAGTGTTGAAACAAGGAAAAAATGATTGATTTCAAAAATAAGTCGAACACTTAATATAAATATAAAAAGATTAATGAAAGAAATTTCAAGATGTGAAAGACTTAATGAACCTAATATGAAAGAGCTATGAGAATTCTCTGGTAGACTTCCATGAAAGGATAAGGCTATAGCCAATGCTTTGAAAGACTTAATTGCACAATTTTGGAAAGATAATACAAGAGTTTTGCCCAATGCAAGAGATGTAGTGAAAAGAAGAGTAGATTCTCATAATCATGAACCACATCTGAAACATTTATTGGATATGACTCTAACACAATTCTACTCTAAGTTTTTGGGAAAACATCCACAAATTGCTATTAGTCAAAGACTTTTTGAGATGGCCAAACCTTTTTATGTAAAAATAAATCACACATGCACCACTTGTTGTAGGCAACATGTTGAATTTTCAATACACTATGATGTTTTTGTCCATATTCATTGTACTTTATATACTAACAATATTTTTCAGAAGTGTGGCATAGAAGTTCTACCAAAATCAGCCAGGGAATTTATTTCAAATATTTTTGTGAAAGACCAAATGGACAGTTCTTTTATAATAAAGCATGTTTGAATGGAAATTACAACATTTGTGGTGGATTTCTAAAATTAAAAAAAAAACGAAAAAGGTATCCATGAGGAGTGTACAAGTTCAATTGGACAAGAACTAGTTGGTTTGAGCAAATACAAATATGTGACTTATCAAGTAAAAGATGGAAAAGAATCTAAAAGGTGTGAACTTGTTACAAAATAGATACTTGTTTTAGAATTTATGGTCGAATTCATGAAAAAAAATGTTTATAAATATGCAAGGCACACACATAGGTCTAAATGGTTGGATGAATATTTTAAGTTAGGCAAAGACACATTCCCAATTGATTCTATTATTTTAGTAGTCAACTTTGCTGAAAATTACACATTCAAACCACAAATGGAAGTTCAATCATAGTATTAAAACTCAACACAAATTTTCATAATCATACATATAACAATCATGAATGTACCTGATAGTACAGAGGAAGATCAAAAAATATTAAGGGAATACCATTTCTATATCCGTGATGACCGATCACATTGTACAGAGTATGTACAAAGTTGTTTGGATAAGTTCTATGAATAGTTTAATAAGAGGAACATTATTTTCAAATAGAATTACATTTGGTCAGATGATTGCACATTGCAATTCAAGAATGCACGGATGTTTTATTGGTTGAGTAGGATGCACATTACCAATGGTGTATAACATATTTATAGTTTCACTGAGGTTGGCCATGGAAAAGGGGAGCATGATGGTGTTGGACCATGTGTAAAAATAGTTGTTACAAGGGAGGAGTTAAAATATGACAATGTTACTAATTTGATTGACTGAAAAAATGTGGTTGAATGGTGTAATGAGAACATATGTCATGGTGTGCAAGCAAATTCTACTATTCATAGACATTTTTGTTTAATGGAGTAAAAAGACTTGGAAAACTATATGGATTGTATGACTCTAATAGGTTTAAGTGAGTTCCACTCATTTCGTAGATTAAATGCAGGTTCTTAGACTATTCATATGTGACACTTGGCACACTTTTGTTCTACATCCATGGACTTTGTTTGGAATGAGTTTGAGTCACAAGAGTGGGTGGATGACTAGAGTTCCAAACCTCTAATTCCAATCAACACCTATAAGGTTCCACCAGCATTATAACTTACAAACATGACATCATCACATGACTTTGACCATATATCCGATCTAGTACAACCAGGTAGAAGATAATCTTTATGTACTGTTTATTCTGTAATCTATGTTCATAATGTCATTAAAAATGGTTTTTATGATGCAATCAATGTTTTTTTAGTTATTAAAGATGAGTATAATGAAAAGGGAATAAATTACAACTTATGTTAGTGTGTAGATGGAAAGAAAAAATTGACTCCCCTAGTCGTAGAGGAGAAAACATTGATTATCCCACTAGGTCTGTGGTAGTCATTGGAACTTGGATTCGATGATATATTATAAAAAATTAAAATGGTTGTTTGAAGACTTTCAAAGTCACAAGAAGATTCTACACTATTAAAATTTAGTTTTTGCAATGAATATTCAGTTGTAAAATTATCATGGGAGGCCAAGAAACAAGAATCTATGGAAAGTTCACATGTCAGACCATGAAGCTATTCTTGATACTATCAAGATTAAAGCAAATCCAAGTGGTTCATTGGATTGAAATGTGCAAGTGTGTTGAATTTTAAAATGTAGATGTAATCAATTTTACCAAATATTTTTGATTTTATAGATAGTACATGCATAAATTTCATCTTTAATTACTTACTAACATTTTTTGTAGGTTAGTGGTGCCAAATCAGCTTCCACCTTCACGTGGTTGGCACCGTTAGTAAATAATTTCATATTATTGAATCTAAAAGAATCTTACTAAAATTACTTCCCATTTTTGTGCTCTTAAACAATTGCTCCTGACAACTTTACTTCTCTTTGTAGCCTTAAACACACATTTGTTGTCAGTGTTTTCATGCTCTAAAATAGTAGTGAAAATGCACTTACAGGTAGAATTGGGTGTCACTATCATTGGAGTATATGTAATTTACCTATATATACATGCTTGAAGTGGTGGATTATCACCTTCTAGTCTCAGAGGCAAAGTTTCTAGTTGGAGATCAACAAGTTGTCTCTTCACTACCAAAAAGTTGCATTTTAGGATCCTTTACTGCAACTTTTGCCATGGACTGTTCTTAGAGATGATTCAAACTATATTCAAGGTACAATTAGAGGAATTTATCACACATATGAAATATCTTATATTTCCTCCATATGACTTGTAATTTTTTTATGCATTCCTAAAGTTAAGCTAAAAATCAACTTCTTTCTTGTATTGGGAAGGGCATTCTTGAGCCTAGAATGGTTAGTGGGTTTGTCAACCAGGCCTAATAAAAGACCAAGAACCTAGCCCTAGATGTTATCCACCCCTTAAAATGTGTTGGAAGTGCTATTTTTCAGCCAACAAGCACCAAAAATTGAGTTCTTGGACTGTAGCTTCAACTTTGACAACATTTGTTGTCAATGTTTTCGTGCTACAAAACAGTAGTAAAATGAACTTGCAAGTGGAATTTGGTGTCATGGTTATTAGAGAACATTTAATTTGCCTATATATATTTTATTGAATTGGTGTATTTGTACCTACTGGTACCGGAGGCAAAATTTTTAGTTGGAGGTCAACAAGTTGTCTCTTCACTGCCAAAAAGTTGCATTTTAGGACCCTTTACTGTAACTTCTACCACAAATTGAAATTAGAGGTGATTAAAAATATATTTAAGATAAAATTATAGGACTTTACCATGCACATGATGGATCTTATGGTTCATCCATATGACTTATAATTTTTCTTTTATGCATGCCTGAAGTTAGGCTAAAAATCAACATCTTTCTTGTATTGGCAAGGGCATTCTTGAGCCCTGAATGGGTGGTGGATTTGTCAATCGGTCTAGATGGGAGGTTGAGAACCTAGTCCTGAATGTTATCTCACCCTCCATACATTTTATAAGTGCCATTTTTCATCTAAAAATCATCAAAAATTGAGTTCTAGGATCATAGCTTCAACTTTGACAACATTTGTTGTCAGTGTTTTCATGCGCCAAAATAGTAGTGAAAATGCACTTTCAGGTGGAATTAGGTGTCATATTTATTGAATAACATGTAATTTTAATATATATATATATATATATATATATATATATATATATATGATCAAAGTGGCGGATTTGCACTTACCAATATTGGAGTTAAAGTTTCTAGTTGGAGGTCAACAAGTTGTCTCTTCACTACCAAAAAGTTACATTTTAAGACCTTTAACTGCAACTTCTTCCATAGATTACTCTTAGAGGTGATTCAAAATAGATTCAAGGTAAAATTAGAGGAATTTAACATGCACAAGAAGGATCTTATGGTTACTCCATATGACTTACATCTTTGGTTTTATGCATGCCTGAAGTTAGGCTAAAAATCAACATCTTTCTTGTATTGGGAAGGGGGTTATTGAGCCTAGAATGGGTGGTGGGTTTGTTGACCGGGCCAGATGGGAGGCCAAGAAACTAGTTATATATTTTATCCACCCTTATGGACATTTTATAAGTGCCAATTTTCAGCCAACAAGCACTAAAAATTGAGTTCTTGGACTATAGCTTCAACTTTCACATTTGTTATCAGTGTTTCTATGCTCCATAATAGTAGTGAAAATGCACTTTTAGCTAGATTTGGGTGTCACTATCATTAGAACACATGTAATTTGCCTATTTAGATGTGTTAAAATTGGTGTATTTTCCCCTACCAATTTTAGAGGAAAATTTATTAGTTAGAGGTCAACAAGTTATCTCTTCACTACCAAAAAGTTGTATATTAGGACCCTTTATTGTAACTTCTACCACATATTGATATTAAAGGTGATTCATACTATATTTAGGGTGAAATTAGAGTAATTTAAAAAACACACAATGTATCTTATGGTTCCTCCATATGACTTACAATTTTGGTTTTATGCATGCCTAAAGTTAGGCTAAAAATCACCATCTTTCTTGTATTGGGAAGGGCGTTCTTGAGCGCAAAATGAGTGGTGTGTTTGTCGACCAGGATAGATAGGAGGCCAAAAAATTGGTCCTATAAATTATCCACCCATTTGGATGTTTGGGTAGAGCCAGTTTTTAGCCAAAAAAACCAAAAATTGAGTTTTCAAACCATAGCTTCAACTTTGATAACATTTGTTGTCAGTGTTTTAGTGCTCTGAAATAGTAGTGAAAGTGCACTTGTAGGTGGAATTAGGTGTAATAATCATTTTAACATGCATAATTTTCCTATTTATACATATTTAAAGTGGTTTATTTTCACCTACCAATCTCGGAGTCAAAGTTTCTAGTTAGAGGTCAACAAGTTGTCTCTTCACTACCAAAAAGTTGCATTTTAGGACCCTTTACTATAACTTCTACCATGGATTGATCTTAGAGGTGATTTAGATTAGATTTGGGGTAAAATTAGAATAATTTTCTATGCACATGAGGGATCTTATGGTTCCTTCATATGAATTACATTTTTGGTTTTATGCATGCTTGAAGTTAGGCTAAAAATCAGCATCTTTCTTGTATTGGGAAGGGCATTATTGAGCCCGAAATGAGTGGTGGGTTTGTCAAGCGGGATAGATGGGAGGCCAAGAACCTATTCATAGATGTTATCCAACCCTTTGGATGTGTTTTCAATGCCATTTTTAGCTAACAAGCACTGAAAATCAAGTTTTAGGACCGTAGCTTTAACTTTGACAACATTTATTGTCAATGTTTTCATGCTTCAGAACAATAGTGAAAATACACTTACAAGTGGAATTGGGTGTCAAGGTCATTTAAACACATGTAATTTGAATATTTATACATGTTTAAATTTGTGTATTTTCACTTACCAATCTTGGATTCAAAATTATTAGTTAGAGGTCAATAAGTTATCTCTACACTACCAAAAAGTTGTATTAGGAGAGAAGTAAAACAGTGCATGGTAGTAAGTCTGTGATGGCATGAAGACAACTAAGAAAGATAATTTGGAGTATAGTAGCCCTTGAAAAATGTTTAATAACTCTTATTTAATTTTAAATGATGGTAGATGATGGAAAATCTTACATTTTTGCACACAGGCAAGTTGTGATAGATAAGTTTGTGAACCTATGCTTGGAAAATGATCAAGAATCTTAAAAGAAGAGCATAATCAAGGACATAATGTGGAGTGTTTAAGTAGATGAAAGTATAGCCTATTATTGGAATAAACCATTGTTTTAAACCCCAAGGTAACAATGTTAACTTTTAGATAATATACATGCAACACTATGACAGTAAACATGTCATTCCATGAATAAAAGGAATTAAGACTTGATAAATGGAATTTAAGGGTATTGAAAGGTGTATTAGGAGTGATCAAACATAAATGAGGCCTTTTGTTATCTTAAATATTGATGGAAATAAAATACACAATAATTTAGTATCATGCCTATTGTACAAAGTCAATTTTGGCCCACAATCAATTGAGAAATTGATGTTTTAAGCCTAGAACGGATCAAGGAAGGGTTCTAGCCTATTATATGAGGTAGAGGATATTCTAATAGAGATTTTGGTGAGGATTTGAGCCTTTGAAATATTGTATCATTAAAGATATAGAATTTAAAGTGCTCAAAGGGTCTCTACAAAGCCTAAAAACCCTAGAACTAGGGTTTAAGAGAATTTGAGAGATGTAACCATCAAAATGGGTCAAAAATTTGTAATCTTGCATAATTATGCATGTTCTAACTGATGAAAGTGTTTTGGGAGTGATAATGTATGGATAGGTATAGTTTTGAGGACTATAGGGTTAGAATAGGCCTAGTTTCGGGGTTTCTATCAAAGCAAGTGATAACCAAGAGAAGATTAAAGTGTTGTGACTTTGTGAGGAGTTAAAGGGTGATATAGGGTGCCCTAAAAATGTTCTTAAATATTCAATAAAGGACATAGGTTAATCAAACAAAGGGAAAAATAGTGAAAATAAGGCTACAAGCCTAGACAGAGTATTGTGACTTTGAGGTGTAGCAGGAATAAAACAGAGTGTTTGGTCACTTGAGAAGGGTTTAGAAAAGTGCATCTTGATCACTTAAGACCATAAATGTAATGAATTTGATTCTTAGCATCTTAAACCAAGTAATGGTCCTAGAGACCTAATGGGCTACATAGTGTGAAGGATAGTGAACACCCAAGAAGAAGTATTGAAAGGTGAATTAGACTTTAAATAGGTTTGGGAAGGCATGTTTTGACCATGTAAGACAATTTAATCATTGTGATTTTACTCTTGAAACCTAAAGTGAGGTTTGGTCCTTGGAACCCAAGGGGTTGTGCCTAATCAAAACTAGTGAAGAGAATTCAAGCACGTTTGTCAAAAAACTAATGTAAGGAGGTAGATAATGATTTAAAATTATAATGAAGGATTATAACACCATAAAAAAAAGTGTCTCTATATATTCAACAAATAGGTACATGTGTCAAGTGACTAGTAAGCCCAAGAATCAAAGAGTAATTTTGAATTAGTATTCAAGTCATAAATTACAATGAAACTAGTTGGAATGATGAGTTGTAGACTTATTCTAAATTCTTGGCATCACAAACTAAGGCAAAATAGGATGATGACTCATTTGTGAAATTTGACCAAGTAGACATATGTCACTAGCTTTTGCCAAAATGGGCCTACAGGCCAAAATATGCCAGATATAATCATGAAATTTCGTGGAGAGGATAAATATGACCTAATATACCCATTAAATATATTTTTGATGATTTTTGACAATGAAAAATATTTATTGTTTTAGTACAGTCAACCTTATGTCAAATCATGATCAACATTAGAGCTTGCCTTGGAGAAATTGGTCAGTTTGGGGCATCTACAGGTTGAGACAAAGCATGAAATTTGGTAAAAATGGTATATATGAAATAAAAAATACCATGAAATTATAAATATTCTATAAAAGTGAAATTTCCCATTGTTTTGACACAATCCTCTTGCAGTCAAGAAGGTAGCCATTGGAGATTTCTAGAAGTTTTGTCAGTTCTGGATGTCAAGAAGTAGTTTAGGCCTTGGAGAGGTCTTAAAATCATATAATATGATGTTTTAAACCTATATTATCATATATAAGTGATAAAATTTAGGGTTTTCATGCAAAATTTTGAAGAAAGACAAGTTTTGGCATGAAGGGAGCATGTAGGCATCTCAAGGTAAATTGTGGTAAAAAGGTTCTACAAGAAAAGGTACATATCCAAATGAATTTAAACTTGTTAAGGTTGGTAATAATGACATAATATACCCATAAATAATATTTTTAAGTTCATACGATAAGTGGAACTGTTCTTGTTTTTGTCACAGTCTCCTTCATGTCTCATAATGGTCATTATTCATGCAGGCATACTTTTTGGAGTTTTAAGGTGTGTTTGAGGGTTTTAAGATTAGAGACATATTTTTAGATGTTTTTAAACCTATTAAACTCCTTTAAATTTTGTTCACACTCTAAACTTCATGCAATCCCCACAGGCAGTCTCAAAGGCATAAAGGCAAAGTTGGTTTTTTTATCATTAAAAAGGTGTTATGAGATGTTTTATATGTCATGAGGATGTTTTCAAGAAAATAATATTAGTGGGAAGGTAAAATTGGTCCTTTATAGAGTATGTACAGGGCATGGGAAACCCTAGATTAGCAACCTTTAAGTATTTTAGAGAGATTTAACCATGGGAATTTAATGAAACTTTTAAATATTACTCCCCTCTACATGTAAAAGGTGAATAAAAAGGTTTTAACCTGAGATTGTATGGATATGTATGGATTATAGGACTAAGGGTTTGGAATAGGGCTAATTAGGCCTAAATGAGGGTAGGTTAATGAAGGAAGTGATAGTTAGAGGTGGAGTTGGGATATGAAATTTGACATAGACATGGAAAAGGATAGAGTGTACCTATAAATTCCATTATAATCTCTTGAGAAATCATAACTTTTATGTACAAGGCAAAATACAATAAAAAAAGGCTACAAACCTTGAGAGAGCATTGTGTCCATAAGGTGTGGAATGAGAGTATGTTATTGTTTGAGTAATTGAAGGGGGTTATACCAAGTATGTTATAATCATCTAAGACCATATGTGACAATAGGTTGAGATCTTGAAACAGAGACCAATATTTGGTCCTTGAGACCCAAAGAAGGTACCTAGGAAGAAATGAGAAAGAGATTAAGAGGAAGTTTGTGAATGAGGCATGAATGGAATGAGGTAAAGGATGTATGGATAGAGGTCAATGACATCAATTAGGTGATACTAAGATATTAAAATATATAATGAATTCATTATTAGATTAAAAAAATGAATGTGTTGAAAACTAGACTCAAAATTCTATATTTCATGTTCTTACACCATCTTCAAATTTAGAGTGTAAGTATCTCAAATTATTTATAGAAGTTCATATTTATAAAATTTCAAGAAAATCATGTCCATAGGTAGGACACTTTTTTTCCCCCAATTTAGTGCACTTACCTGAATAAAACAAGTGTTTTAAAACATAATAAATTGTCTTGAATAGAAATCAATCATTTTTAACATTATATATATTTTTTTAAAAACTAACATCTTCCTCCAACATCCTTTCTACCCACTTTCTATGTGCCACTGCCCTCCATGGAAACCATGTTCTCCTGACCTACCTATGTGCCCTCCCTAATAACTCCTTCCTTAAGAATATCCTCTGTAGCAAAATTGATATTTGCAAGATTTTATCTCTCCTCATTCACTGCATTACCAGCTATAAGAATACTTGGATCTACATCTATTTTTTGCTTCAATCAAATGTCTAGATCCATTATATGATCTTTAATAATTTTCTTCAAAGTGTTGTTTTACTTATTTAATTAAAAACTTTTCCTTGAATGCAATCCTTGAAGTTATACTTTTGCAGGTGTTTCTCAAATGGACATTAAGAAGTTGTAATTCTTTCTTCAGATTTTCATATTTTTCCTGTAATTGACAAATAATATATAAGACTCAAGTACATAAAAATTATTATAACAAGATTACATGTTAGAAATAATGAAAACTTACCAAAGCTTTTTCCTTCTTTGCTTGGGCAATGGTAACAAGGTTTATATCTCTAGCTCATTTATTGAAATAGGCCTAGGCTTCTCCATTTAAAATTTCTAATATATTTATCATAATTCCTAAAACATTATCATTGTAAACATTATTAACATAAATTAACCCAGATTGAGATTGATTGAATAAAGCATCAATCTTTGAGGGTTCATTTTAAACAAGCAAAAACAAATTAACTCTTTGGGAGTGATTGTGAAAATAGGTATTGATTTTTTTGATCAATGCTTTTGCCCTTATCTCCCATTGTTTTAAAACATTAAACTCATAAATAACACCCTCATTTAGATTGGCAAGTATATTTTCTAAAACTAAATTATCCAATGGATAATAAGTTATAAAATCATCAGACAAGTTCAAATTATTAGAGATGTGGATGGGTAGATGGGGAAGAGACAGAAGGCACTTCTATTGTACACACATTATAAACTTTAATAAAATAATGTGGATTAAATTCACCATCATTTGGGGCTCCACTTTCAATCCTGAGATACTCTCCATCAAGATCAATATGCTACAAACATGTAAGTCCCTATGCACTCTGAACACCAGCAATAGAAAAATTTGGGAATTCAAACCCTGAAATTTTTAGGGTTCCTCTTATTTGTGCAGGGAGGGAGATATTCTTCCCTCTTCTCTTATTCTGGATGGGTGGTGGGGGTGGTGGCATACTTCTCCTCATAGATTTAGGGTGGCCTATAAAACAAAAAATTATTCAAATTCAAAAACATAAATTAATGCAAATTCAAAATGAAATAGTTATTATGTGTGGTCGGGGAGATTAACTCTTTCATTCTATTTGTCCTATTTGGAGTGATAGTGGTGGTTTCAACTACAAAAATATTAAATTATATAATTAAAAAATTATCCAATAGTAGAAACTTTAATTCATAAAAAAAAGATGCAAGGTGGAAAACATTGGATGTGTTATTGGGAAGAATCCTCAATGGCAATGTTCAAGAGTCCACTACAAAAAACAAATAAATTAATAAAGTAATATGAAAAATAATTTTTCCATTAAATATATAAGAAATAAATAATCATGAAAATTTGGTTGGAGAACCTACAAGTGGATATAATATCGAATCAGGCCTTGGGTGTTTAGATATTCAGAATGGATTAAATGAAGATGCATGGACTCGGTATTGCCAGAGCCCTCATGAGCACATCAAACTTTCAATGCTACCTATTTTATTGTGCCATATACATGCATTCTTATTTATAACAAGCCAAAAAATTTAAAATTTAAATAAGTATAAAAAATAGAGCTGATTAATTTGAAATCTAAACTTACCTCATGGTCCTCGATGAACAAAGAATTAATTGTCATTTTTTATGGATGGCAGTGGGAATCATTATTTTTTGTATATCATTTACAAGGCCAAAATATAATTTGAGGAATAAATGGTGGAAATCTCATTTTAAAAATCATGATTCAACTCAGCCCTAATCTTGCTTGATATATACATGTACTAGTCATATTTTACCCCCGACATAGAATGAAGAATATAGTAAATAGCCTAGAAGGGATTATCTACTAGTCTTCCCTGTAAAACAATTTTGGCTTGGAAGAAATGCATAATATATTTTAGAAATGGATTGGATATTTTATCCACTTGTATTCCCCTTCTGACCTGACTATCTATAATGAAAGCAAAAAACATACAATTAAGACATCAAACTAAGTAACAATAACATTTTAGGAATCATTAAAAAAATGTATCTATCAATAATAAATTTAGAACTTACAAGTTGGGTCGATGGCCAAGTTGTAGATAGAATCCAAATATGTTTTGTCTTCATTAGATAACATATTTTTTTTGTTAATAGGGTTTGCATTGCAATTTGAAAGGCATGTTAAATTATGGATATCTAAGGGAGAGGTACCAAAGGACATCAATTTCATGTTAAACAATACATAGAATTAGGTCTCAGTATGGTTGTAACAAAAAATCATAGATTAGAGCAGGTTATTGTTGGTCATGGTATCATACTGAGGCATGTCCACCAAGCCTCAAAGTTTGCATGTATCTATACAATAATCATATGCATCAGGCTACTACACCAACTTGAGGAAGTCTGAACACAATAAATTTTTAAAAATGTTATTATGGATCACACCTACTTCTGTGGACTCTGAATCCATTTTGATTAAGATTTATTTTTTGAAGTCTAAAGAATAGAGAGTGGGATGAGAAAAACTTGAGAATAAAGTGTGAAAATGAGGGCCATGGAGGGTACTTATAATTTATAACTAGGGAAATGGAGGCAATCAATTCACACAAATGGTGATAACTAGTCATGTATTTTCATGCTATCACTCGGTACCTTGTTATGGGGAAATAACATACTACCACTCGACACCATATAACCAGGTGACAATAATATGTTATTGGGTAGTAGAAATATATTATCGAGTGATAATATGTTGTGACCCAACACCATGTAGTCAGGGTAAAACATAGTGTCACTCAATAGTATGTTATCACTCGATAGTATGGTGCTGATCGACAACATATTGTTATTACCTGAAAACATGGTGGCAGGTGGTAGGTGGTAGGTGGTAGCATGCTATCACCACACACCATGGTATTGGGTGGTAGCATGGTGTCACCTAGAAGTATGTATATGGGTGATAACATGCTATCACTCAACACCATAGTGTCAAGCAGTAGCATGATATCACCTAATATAATTCTACCATGTGACACCATTCTATTAGGTGACAACATTAGAGTTGAGTCAAGCATGTTGATGGGAATTTGTATGAAAAACTTAACAAGGTGATTGTTTTTCTAAATAAAATCAGATTTACCAAGGCTATAAATTAGATTTGCCTAAATAAATCTAAGGGGGTTTCTAACATGGGCTCTTAAAATGAACCCTACCAAAGAACTGAGGTAGAAAGATTACACTCTAAAGTAGAAGAAATAGCGAAGTATGGGAACTAATAGACAATGAAAGGTCTTATGTCCTGCCATGGAAGAAGAATAATATTGTCTATTGGCTAACTTAGTGTCCTTTTTGTTTGAATTCCCATGGAAATTTTTAGTTGATCCTTTAAGAATTGGATGATTAAAGATTATATTCACCATGGTTTTTATGTTGGATGTTGGCTTCTCCTTTACTAATTCTTGGCTGAATATAGGCTAAAGATCTATTGTGTTGATATCTCTAGTTAATTTTTTACTATTAGTTAGGATTATGTTTTTAGTCACTGTAACCTTATTTTTATGTTTTGTTAGATGTTTGTTGATGCTAAATTATTTCTATCTGATATTTGGTTGACTTTGTAACGAGTTTTGAAACCCTGTCAAAACAATTTCTTACCCATATCAAATAAAAAAATATAATTAATATAATATTTTATTATTAATAATAATTAAGCTAACTTAATTTATTACTAACTAAACTATGATAAATAGTTATTATTATTCTTTTTATAGACCAAACATAGTACCTATAAATAGATAGGCCTAAAGGTTCTTTATCTCCTATGCCTTAACTTAAAGGTATAAATGATTAGTTGAAAATAATAGTATATAAGTCCTTTCCTCATGGTTGAGGGATATTAATAATCAATCTATTGATTCAAGTCCAAAAATATCCTTTCAAAACATAGTAAAATTATGAAGTTCCAATTTCCTTGACCTCACGTATTAAACTACCTTGACTTCCTCCTAAAAATGGAACTCCTTACATTTATCCAAGCATAGAAAAATACCTTTTCATTTCAAGATAAAAATCATTATTAAATTCCATACCATTTAAAGAAATGTATATAATTTTGACCTTTAAAGTTGCAACATAAATGTTTGAACGATACTTAAGCACTTAAAGACCATGAAGTATTAAATTGATATGTTGAGTACTTAAAGGTCATTTTCACCTTTTTAAAATAAAGAACCATTTTTTCCTTCATAAATCCAAAAACAATAACATTATGTGACTAATAGGGTGTTTAACTAGTGATGCCAATAAAAACATGAATATATTTATACAATCAATTTACATTATATTAAAAAAAATATTTGTACAATTAATTTACACTATATTTTTTTGAAGAGTGAAATACTCCAATTCAAATTGATCACTTTATAAGTATATTATTTTTTAAATTATATGAAAAATATTTATGTAGTTTAAAGTTGCATGACCAATAGAAAAGTTAACGCCCAAAGATGAATCACAACCATATTCACACCTAAAGTTACACATTGTATTGAACCTCATGATCTATGTGGTATAAAATAGCACTTTGTGTCAAACACTTCATCAATGTTGGGGTTGACCACCCTTACATTACATAAATAGGGTTTTGTAGTGCTATAACATGATAGACACACAACTGATATAAAAATTCAGGAAGAATATGGTCCACATTGTGGATTGTCTCGACTATAATACATAGAGTGGGTCCCATTTTTTTTCAAGTAAACTTTTATTTTGATCAAAAAAATTTGAAACCTCATAATTTAATATTATTTATGGAGTCACAAGTTGCACACAACATTAAGACTCAAATAATCGAATGACTATAAATTTCCACCCATCTACCATTAGATCATAAAATTTAGATTGTTTATTTAAAAAGTTTTTTTCTTACTACTTTCTTAAAACTATCTTATTCATGTGGACATATTTTTTATTTATTTCTGATATCCCTGAAGGTATTACATGGAATCACTGAATTACATAGAATGTCAGTATATCTACTCATATTTTGGAAATAAATATATAGCAAATTTACAACACTAAGTAATTATATATCTAAATTAGTGAGCTCCTTTGGCTAAACAACCATGAGTAGGGAGCATCCACACTATCAAAATCACCCTCGATATGATCCTAGCCTTAACAATTGGACTCATCATATTAGCCACCTAGACACATTTATACTTTTGTAGATGGATATAAATAATCATCATCTTCACCATTTGAAATGCTTATATCTTAACTACATTCAGAAAGTCACAATAAGATTTTCTTATGTCCTATTAACAAAAAAGAGATTTAGAAAAGTTTATAAAATAAATTTTATAAGTTTTAATCACATTTTTAAATATAACCCCCATATACCTAACAAATATTCTGTCAAAGTCGCACATGTCTTTTGTTAAGGCTTTTTTTTTTGGGTAATTTGAAGGAATCGAAGTCAATCAATTCAGTACCCAGAGTTGACTGTTCTAACATAAAGTGGGTCTACCCTATAAACCTTAGGGCAATGTGATGTGTGTCTTCACCCTACATCAAAAATTAAGTAAAGAGTCGAGCCTACTAACAAGACCAAATAAACTATACTCCAAAAAAAAATTATTAAGATTTTTCATTTACATTAAAATTTTCCAAAACTAAACAATTGAAAACATAATTGATAATTTATTAAAATAATTTAACATAAATAAATAAAAATCTTCCTAACATTTTAATTTCATTATTTCAATTTATAATTTAAATTTTAAAGATCTAAAACTTATTGTTTAGGAGAGAGTTTCTCCACCAAGAAATGTATCAATAGCTCTATGTTATTTTTTGAAGAGTTTCAACTAGATTAAATATCAAATTATTAAAATGTCATATATAAGCATGTATACATCTACATAGATACACATTTTTATATTAATATTAAATATATAGTGTTAAATAAAGTGGATACTTTTAGTTTAATTAGTCGGTGTTTTATAAAAATATATATTATAACACATTTTTTTATTGTTTTGGTTTGTATAATAACCCAAAATTAATCGAAATGTTTAACTAGTCAATTTATAATTTTATTTAAAAAGTGACATTTTATTTACAAATACATATATACCCAATCTTAATGATAAAGAAAGGTTATTTTTTAAAGTATGATAATGTAGTGTATTCATAGAAAAATGAAACAAAGTTAATGTTTTCAATGAAATGGTATTAAAAGTTTCTTAAATAGAAAAAGTAGAGGACATCATGAGGAATCTTGTACACTAGAGTCACATCTAATTGTAAATTTAAAACATTACTTTTAATTAGTGTACTTTATTTATAATTATATTCTAGTGATATTGAATGTGCAATATTTGTATTTTTATTTTATTTTAATAATTATATTTTTGAAATAAATTATTAGATTTAAAATATCATTTCAAGAAAAAATAATAACAATAATTAATAATTTCATGATTAATCAATTTTAAAATAACAAATGACATATATAATTTTTATTGTAATATAAATTAATAAAAATAAATATGTTAATCAATTAATTATTAATGATAGAAAAGTTAAAAATTTACAAATTAATGAGTCTCATTTATTTAAAATATTCTTAGATATTGGAGAATAAATTAATGATTCCCATTCATTTAACATTAAGATATTTGAGAGATAAATAGTTACAAAAGCCTTAATAAGTACCACGTTTTTGAAATTCTCCTTTTAGAGATAGAAGCTACACTAGTGAGGTGCACCAAGTATTTGGAGTCCCCAACTATGGTGTGCATAGATTTTATTTTATCCATTTTAAGTTCACTCACATCCATCTCTAACAAATTTCTCAAAACCAAAGGGGAGATTAATTAAATAACAAATAAACTTAATGTAATTATTCCTTTTCCCTACACCTTATATTTTGTACATGGTCTTATTATGCATTTTATATTTTCCTTTTTGTTTATGGAATACCATATGGGATTGTTATCTCTTAATTTACTTTTAAATTTTCTTCAAGAAGACACTTTCCTAATCAAGATACTACCAAATGATCCAACTTTACCTAAGTTCCATCTAATCATAATCATGAATGCAATATGGATTCATCCACACTCAAAAATAAAACCAACATACCTCAAAATAAGTGAGTCACTAAATCTTATAACATATATAACTAAGAAAAAAATCCTACAAGAAGATAGTGATCAAGAGGCAAGACTCATGGGTAATGTTGAGTTCATTCCTAAAATCCAATAATTTTTGAAAGGAAGTCTTTAATGCATATAGGAAAATCCTCTAATAAATTTAATTCATCATTATTTTACTACGTAACACCCATTCTCCCACTAATGTGAGGTGAAATTACATGAATAATATGAACTTTCATCTATTCTCTATGTCTACAACCTTGTCAATTTTTACCTTAATGTTGGATGCTATAAATAACAACCCACCCCATAACACTATTAAAGTAAGTCCTCATAAAACTCCTAAAATGGATCATATCTAAACATTCATATAAGTGTTGGACTAAATGACTCAAATGCAAAACACAAGTAATAACCAAATCAGTCCAATGCAAACAAAAAATTCACACAAATGATTGATCGATCTCAACATGTTTATTAGGCACATTAAAGTCATTTTCCACCCCCAATCTTTCATGTATTTTAATGGAAAATATATCCCACAACCTCCAATTTAAAACAAAGTGTAAACATTGAAAAAAAAACCCTTTAATTCCTATATTACAACCATGGATATTGGAGGTATCTCCACAACTATCACATATGATTGATCTACAAGCTCTAGCATATAGAATTCAAAGAATTTAGAAACATTTAAAAAGATTGAATTAAAACCAATACATATATAGGTATTGATATCTTAGCTAAAACTCTTACTCAAGATTTCTCGAAATGATACAACCAACTCAAACATAATTCCATAATACAAATTAAATTCTTAGTCAATATAATTATCTAAAATTTTTAATACTATAAGCTACCTGAAGATAATTTAGGAAACTTTATCAATGCAAGTAAATAACATAGAGAATATTCCAATGAACTCATTAAGTGATGGAAATCCCAACACAAAAAGGTGACATAAATCTGAATATAACATGAAAAAAGGAGTTTTTGGACTATTTATCATAGCCTTATAACCAATATAACAATACAAAGTACTATCTTTCTCTCCTAAATCCATAGATGAAGTATTTGACCAAGCCAAATGATAAGACCATTTAATGATTTTTTTAAAAATCCCTAATAAAAAATAAGTAACTATATTCCTAAAAAAAAATTACATGCCATTAGTGACAATGTCTTCGATAATTTTGACACTAGTTTTGATCCAAAATACACCATCAATGTAGTCATTCCAAATATACCTTTAATGAGAAATCCTTTACACCCAAATCCCCAAGTAGTAGAAGCATCTCATCAACCTCTATGAAAATATGAACTCAAATGTAAGTTACCAAAGCCTCAATCTCAATAAATGTCTTCTAATATCCTATTACCTAAATAGGTTCACCTTCAAAATTTAGTTATGATTTACTAGAAATGTATCCTAAAAAAGCAAGTGACAATTATGAAGCCCAAGAGAATAAGAATAGAGTCTTTAAATTTATTTTATATAATATTCTATAGTATAGAAACATAGTGGTATAGTTTTGGCAATGCTAGTAAAGGAATACTTTTTTTGTCAAAATCAAAAAAATCTCTATTCACTTTGAGATTTTTAGGTTTTGTTCACTTTGATGTCTAGACTTGTTTCCTACTTTTTTCTTCTTCTGAATATCTCCATCATCATCATCATCATCATCATTACAACCCCATCTTTTTAAATTTTAAATATTATACAATACCTTCATGCCTTTTGGTTTGAGTTTTATTGTTTTGTTAAGGTAAATCTAATTATATTTGAATTGCACAAGATTATTAGTATGTGTATTGAATTTTGATATAAAACCACCTTATCATAATTTTTTTTATGAATTTGGTCTTTCTTAAGGCCCAGGGTTAGATCTTTTTTTCATTTAACTAGATATAAGTTTTATAGGGATTATTTTGTTTGTTGAAATCATTAGCCCTTGCCATTATTTGTGGTTTGCAAGCCAAAGTTTATTTTGATTTCTTTATCATTCAAGCCACAATGTAATTTTAATTTTACATATGTTTTCATCTTATGCCATTAAAATTAATTATATCTAAGACTCCAACTAGGCAAAGTGATAGATTAAATTGTAAACATGTTGATTTTGTTTAAATTCATTTAGTTAATACTAATTTTTATTTGAAAATTGGGTCTTTCAATGATGCTAATGTTCCTCCTACTACCACATGTTATTATGTAAATGATTTTGAAATTCCTTTGAATAATAATTTTGTGAATGGATATTAAAATGATAGTGTTTCTAATGAAAATTTCCATTATAAGTGTAATAACCTATAAGTGGTAATTAGATGCTAACAATGTCATTTGAGTTAGCCTATTTCTAGATTAGCCCTAGACCTATCCTAGAGCCTTAAACATACTTGTTCAATCATTATGTAGACCATAGATCTCTATAGTCAGCCAAAACATAGTCTTAGGACTATCTTCTCAAATCTCAACCCAACTTGCTCCGCAATCTACCAAGTGGACATTAGCATCACATTTAGGACACTACGCCACATGGTGCTAGTGTCTTTAACTAGGTGTTATTGTCTTTAGCCCTAACTCTTTCCAACGGACAAATTTTCAAATTTGTTCCCTTCCTAAATTTAGCCTAAGAATATTTTATTATTTACATAAGCTACATAACTCTACAAATACAAGTCTAATTGACCTCTATTCACTAGATGGAAAATATATGCAAAATCACATTCAAACCAAAAATAAGTTGAGAAAATTAAGGTATTTGATCCCTATTATTTTGTCCTTCTACATAATATCATATACAAGAGCCCTAAACCCAATTTTCAAAGATTTAAAAGCTAAATCACATTCAATAAATCCAATTCTACTCTCATTGTAGCATTCACTTAAACTTGCATCAAGCACTAGGTGGGAGAACTACATCAGGATTGATCCCTCTTCAGAGTATTGGTATGTAGGAAACTCTCTTCACTGTAGGGTATTGAAGATATCTATCTTATCTTAATAATGAACACATAATAATTTTTGATGTCATAATTACAAGGAGGATTAGGGTTTGCACACTAGATTAGGTTTTCCAAGCACAATACATAGTTTCAGGTTTCGTGCATGCAGGAATAGGAATTAAAAATATAGACACAAGTGCTCCCAAAAAATAGGAAAAGTCTCATAAAGGAGACACTACTACCACTTTAAGGATACTATAGAAATATAGCACTACTGTCCATATGGGTTACTACTATCTAGTGAACAATTAGACTATAGAATCCTATTGGCAATACTCAGAAATATCTAAAACTGAATTTTTAGAACCTAGATCATCCATGAAAGTTAGTTTTCAGATTATTCTACATTTATACCTATTTACTTCTATTTTTAGAAAGTCAAATAAGGTCAAATGCTTTAAAAATCAATGCTTAATTATTACAATTTATTTAACTGATTTAGACATCTTAGCCCTTTAATCTAAACATAGGATTTACATAATTAAACCCTAAAAGGTTAAATCATTTGGTGAATCCATCTTACTTTGAATATTAGTTCAAACCCTATCTTGCATTAATCCAAATCTTTGTACAATAATTTAGGGTTGCCTACTTCTGAATTTCTAATTTTTCAAGACAAACTAGCTAAATTAAATCCCTTTCACATTAGGGTTTCAATTTATTTTATATATAATTTATATTGGTGAAAAGAAACCCTATATTAAAAAAAATCCTAACCCTAAACACACTTAGGGTTTGTATCCTTTTCTATATATACTCATATTTCAATTGCAAAAATATTAGATTTGTTGATATATTTCATTTCTTGTGAAATCTTCCATAGATTACTATTCTTCAAAGGTTCAAAATATACAAAACTTGTTTTCCTACCTTTCAACCTAAAAATGGTGGAATTTAACAATAGATTTGATGAAATCAATAAGTGATAGTTACAATAATTTTTGTCTAAACATATGGATATACAAGATGATTTTCATAAACATTCTTCAAAAGGAACTCCAAAAGATAAACAATGGTCAATATTCAACCCCTCTAGTTAATAATGTTGTTACACCTCTAGTGGGGCCAACTTAACCAACCAAGATAGCACAACCCAAGATTGTTATTCAACCATTAGTGATAACTACACCACTTTTGGCTAGTTACCCAACTCCATATGTATAATTCCTTATGCATGAGGTTCTTACTCTGCAGTTTAAGGTGTTACATCTTGAGAAGGGAGTAGTTGGGCCATCACATGCCTTGGATTCCAACATTCTCTTGCATACACATTTATCACATCACATAGAAGAAAATATTTTTCCATACAATTTCATGGCACCTAAGCTCACATTATATGATGGAAAGGGTGACCCAAAGCATCACCTTAGAGCCTTTCATGCAGCATGCTTGGACTATGTGTCCAACAATTGGCTTCTTATGAAGCTATTTCTATGCAGTCTCAAGGATTATACCCTATAATGGTTCTATGATTTTATAAATTAATCTATCATGTCATTAAATATTTTATTTGATATGTTCCTAGAAAACTTATCTATCAACATTAGTGATAATATATCATATGCACAAGTGACATAGTTAAAGTAAAATTTAAATGAACCTATTGTCGATTATGTCTTATGATATAAGACAATATTATCCAAATTGACTAGCCCAATGTCAGACATAGAGATTCAAGATATATTTAAATAAATTCTATTACTAGCACCACACAAAGCTATCTTATTCAATAAGTTTCCCATTTTTACCAATATGTGCCACATAGTCAAGAAAAGAGAGGTTAAGCTCTTAGCAATGGGAAAACTCAAGTACACAAATGGATCAGAATAAATGATTAAGAGTTAAAATAAACCTCTATACAAGGTAAGGGACACAAAAAAAGTGATAAAAATCCATAGTCAATGCATCTTCTTAGCCTTCTCCCAAATTGGTTTTATTCGCTCCTCAACACATAGTCTTCACTAATCTTCTAGATTCACCGGCACAGTTTCTATAATAACTATTGAAATGCAATGTCATATCTCTCCCTCCCATTAAATAGGTTGATATGACATGACCCTTTCCAAAGATTTATGATTCAAATTTATTCTATGAGTATCATAGGGCACTAGGCCACATGAAAAATAGATGCATTAGCCTAAAGCACAATATACAAGATCTCATTAAGGCTAACATTATTGATGTGGGCACACCCATAGAGGCACCAAAATAATAAAAAAATAGAGGAAAAGACACTAAATATATTTTTAGATCCTTTCCAAAATCATACATCAAATGAGGTTGGGACATATCAGGTTTTCACTATATGTACCAAGTGCATAGACCATCAAATTCTGATCACATGGTTATAGAGGAGACACATCCACTACATGAAATTATTGGCATGTATCATAGTATAGTTCTACCTAGCTACTTATCACATTTTTAGAGTAGAATATTGTGGATGATGACATATATTTACATGTGTTCTTCATATGAGCATATATAGACCACCATCCCATTCACAGTATTATGGTTGACAATGGGTTAATCATAAGCATGTGCACCATGACACTATTACAACACTTAGGTTACATAGAATAGGATATATTACCCATAGATACAGTCATTAGTCATTTTAGTGGCTATGTTCAGAGATCCATCAAGGATATTATGCTTCTATTATAGGTTAGACTAGCACACATAACCACTCGATTCCTAGTAGTACCTAGTGTAGGTGTATTTGATATATTATTAGGCAGACCATGGTTACAGTAGATCCAATCCATCCCATATACATTACATTGATGCATGAAATATATACATGCTAATCAATTGGTTAAGATTGAGGGTTTCCCATATGAGTACCCTCTACCCATCCCATAAGTAGTTCTAACATAGTTTCCATCTATAGTTACAATATAGACACCAATTATAGTTCCAAAACCACTACTCGATATTACATAGTTATTAGTTAAAATAGAGAGTATAGATCATATGCCTACATCAGAACATTCAATATATTCATTAGAGAAGGCTAGGTCTAATCCTATCATATCTACATACATGGATACTCTCATGTAGAGACCATTACTAGACCATTGCATTAGAGATATGTCACAGATTATAGAGGACCTTCCTCTACTCAATTTATGCTAAGATCAATTATATTTGGTTTTAGGGGTTCTCAACACAAGACACCTACATCACCAACAACTTTTACTTCTACTAGTTGGGTTTCTAAGATCCCTAAAATTCATAAGGCTTCATAGTTAGTGCCATAACATCATAGCATCACTACACAGACAACTTTAGACTTATATTTTATAGAATAATAGATTATGGGATCATATTTACCCTTTCACATTGCATGCATGATCACATTTCCCCTATTCAATACATGTCACATTGATAGTGAGTATCCCATGAAATTAATTGGTTAATATGGTTCCTACCCTTGTACATACTTCCTTCTACTCCCTTGTTCATTCTACATAGTTTATTTTCATTTATTTGTACATAGATTATACTCAAAAAACAAAAAAATAATATAACATGTAAAAATAAAAAAACATTAAAATATTTAAAAGAACAACATTTTACAAATTGTATGCATTGCTATGTTTACATTTCTACTACTTGTTAGATATTGTATATTGTTATCTATCCTAGTATAGTCGATTTGATCATACACATATGCTTAACTTGTTATTTTTGAGTGATTTTAGATTCTAGATATAAATTTAGTCTACTACATTGATCCAGACCAGATATCATCTACCTATTAGGGGAATTCATACAAATCTAAGTTTATACATTTGATGCATTTACCCACTTGGGGGCATCTCTTACATAGTTGCTATAACTAGTTTCTATCTTAAATATTATACATTTTAGTTTACACATTGATTTATATTGATATTGATCATTACTCCTCATTATTCATATTTTTTGCTGACTATCACTAGTTAGACTCATTATATATGCATCCTAGAATCTACATAGATTTCTATTACATAGTTATAAATGCTTTCATTTCTAGTTTTTCCTACATTAGATTTGATTGTATTTCCTATGTTTCTTCCATCTTCAAGGGAATTTTAATATGCCATTGTTCCTTGGATTTATGCCACTTATATGTTTGTATGCCTTGGACATGTGCCCATGTCCCTTGTGTGTGATTTTTCATGCTTCTATATGCAAACATTAAAATATGTCATTTTATGTGGATCTATGTTAATTGTTTATTTCTTGTGTATGTGGACATTTGAGCATGTCCTTATATGTATTTATTCTCAAATTTAGTGACATATGCCCATGTCCCTTGTATTGTACTTGGCCTATTTTTTTATGTGCCTCATGTTATTATATGTATTCTTCCTTTTATGCTTCTACACCATGATACTTATATTTGCTTGTTACACACACACACACACCAATGTTTTATACCATGAGGTATCTCATGCATCTACCCTTCCTACTTAGGTGTCATGATGGATATCATTCCCCATGCCCCTAGGTAATTACTCAAATTTTATGCTATACACATTGATTACATATATCTTGACACCCTTGTGTAATGTTATATTAAAACATACATCTTTTTTAGATAAATATTGGGGTTGATGGGTCCCCTGCCCTATATTAATATCGAGAAGATAATACATAAAAGGGCAACCCTGACTTTTACAATTTTTCAAATGAAGAAGAGGTCATTTAGGGAACCAAGGCCACCAAGTGGCACCAAAACCAAATTAAAAAATAAACTAGCACTAAGAGACAACAACATGACATTACATACCAAGGAACAAAATAAGATAAAAAGACCAATAAATAGAGAACCTAATTAAACATCCTCATTACCAAAAATTTCTAACTTCACTCCTGGCATAGCGGGACTAGCCTTGCCCACCACTATAAAATGTAACTCCCCTTTATTTCCACCAATAAAGAGAGCATTTTTATTGCTTAAAAAGAGATTATGCATAGCTGAAGAGATAATAATATGAGGAATCTAATGGAACCAAGGTGGAGTCACCCTTCTAATATTTTCTACCATTTCACTCAAAAACTTGACAACCTCCTTCCTTTCCTTACAATTGTGCATTTACTTCCACATTTCTACTTTGGATATTAGACATTCAACTTCCACTCAAGGGGGGCTAGTATAAACTGACCACAATACTCTGAAGGGTGATGCAATTTATAGTCCAAGTCCTTGACATAATCTAATAGCCTAACAAACCTAGTCTCAAGATCTCTAAAGACCAAAATTGGTAAAAAACCAAAACCATGATAACCTAAGAAAGGTAGCACTTGAAAAGGACTAGAACTAAATTCATCCACTTTATCAATAAGGCCTAGTTTGTGCATAGGCACCACAAAAAATTCCAACAAATTTTTCACCAAGGGCTTGTCCTCCAAAACTGCTATGATATTAGAGACAAATAATGCTCCCACATCTAAGTTGACCCTACTCAATGTGTTATTCCCTAAGAATTATTCACCAAAGTGGAGTAAATGGCATATAATACATCATTCATAAGGACCCAAAAAATCTTCTTAATTCGAGCACTGGATGAGATACCATGGAAAGCCACCTCCCTAACTCTGCTACCACCTAGAATTGATGGCATTCCAAGTGCAGAGGCCAAGTTATGTTCCATCAAATCTGTTAAAACTAAGATTTAAGGCCAAGAGAAAATGTTATCAAAGGTGAACCAAGGATAAATAAAAACATGGAAGCATGTCGAAACTAGCTACCATATCAATGCCACATCATTTCCACAAGCTTTAGAACCACTACCGCCATCTCAACACAAGTAAAGTGATGAATAATAATGACCCCAATCAATACTTAAGCATCAAAAATCACATTTGTGGACCCCATGAAATCATCCCAAGCCCCTCTAAGGTTATCCACTATAATTAGATTGATTTTTTTGATACCACAGTTAGCTAAGAAGTCCACTACCAAATTAGCCTTTTTGAAATAATGAATTCCTTCCCATTATTCAAAAGTCACCACCCTTTCCTAAGTGCTAGAAACAATATTGTCAAGGTGCCAAGAAGGAGTAATAAACTTCTTAAAAGTTGATATGATGATTTAGGAATCCCCTTCTATTTGAATTCTCGCTATACCACACTGTAAGGCCAATTCCAAGCCAAAAACTAAATTTTGAGCCTCGATCTCATTATTCATATTGTCCATCAATTTTTTAGAAGTTTCCTTAATTAGGGACCCGCTAAAATCTCCAATAATACAGTTGGTTATGGAAGCACCTAGATTACCTTGAGATGCCCAATCAAAGTTTAGTTTGAACTAACTTGGGGGTGGGGGGTTCCACTTAGCCTTCTTATTCCTTTATACATTGTTACTCTTTATCATAGACCCATTAATAGGGGTATTACAACATACATCTTATGTTACTTACTTATGCTCAGATTTATTTACATTCTGATGTTATGTTTGTATATTATATTGGAATACCATTCACATGCTTAGGCTAACACATTTTATAGAGCTTATTTTTTAGAGGGCATTTATTTCATAAATTTCATAACTACCCTTAAAAGAGGGGGCATTCACAGTTATTTTTCATAGATATAATGCTCCTAATTTTATATTCATAGATAAATTTTAGCATAGAGGCTTAGTTTTAAAAATTAGACATAGCATAGACACATGAAAAAATAAAGACTCCAACAATAGTTTAGATCACCCAAATTTTAGACAAGGTAGACATTAGCACCCAGATTAGGACACTAGTGCCATAGGTTACTATTATCCACTATAGGGCACTACTATCTACCAACCCTAAATTTAGGATAGAATGGATCATTCAGAATATTACACTAGGTGTAGTATAAATTTGCAAAGATATAGTCATAGGTTTGATAATATGTTCAAATTTTTATCAGATACATTCATTTTAGCTTAGATTTATACTAGTTTCTTAGATTTAGGTGCATCATGCATGGCATGATTATTCCTACATTTAGTTGAGTTACAAATATTTAGCTACAACATACTCAGTTTAGATGTAGTATACTTATATACCAGATTAGAGGCATGTGTGTGACATATAGTTTTTATATACTTAGCTATACATAGGTTAATTAGATGGAGTGGAAAACTCCATGTCGTTCTCTATGTTGTATACACTTTTTATTACATTCCATGTTGTCACTAGATTCATGCTTTACTCCATTTGTAGTGGTTGGCATTCTCGAGTGGCCTAGAGCTACCTAATATAGCCAAGTGTCCATAGAGCCAACATACACAAGTAGATTTACTTAGTTAGGTACTTTAATCACTTTGTGTAATATAATTATAGATGCATCTACTTCACACAAATGGGCAATGATGGAGTCATGGCCTAATTGAGTTCTTGATCCACCCACATGAGAGGGTTAGACACACTTACAATCTAATCTAAGCTATTCATAAATATCAATATCTACTGAATAGGGGTGGGAAATGATGGAGTAAAAACCAAATTGAGTTCTTAAGCCACCCATATGAGGATTGAGTAAGATATTAGCTCAGTCTAAGCTATTCAATAATATGATCAATATGCACACTCACACACATAGGTTGTCACTAGGTTCATGCATTGGTTTGCATACCTAATGAGGTGTATTCATTCCTTTTCTCTCTCTTTACTTATATTTACTTAGTTACTTTATTTTAGCATAGTCTTTTGCTTTTGATAATCTCTTAAGGACTAATTTTTACTTGTTTCATTACAAGACATTGCTTTAGATCATGTACCACATACACATACATATATTCACATATCAAACTCAACTACATAGACTTCAATTCCAAATTAAGTCTAGGTACACTTCTTTTTTCCTTTATACTAGTCATTTCACTTTGTTTCATTACTAACATAAAAGGGGGACAAATATAATCACCTAAAAGTGGTAATTGGAAGTTAAGAGTGTCACTTGAGTTACCCTATTCCTAGCTTAGATCTAGACCTATCCTAGAGCCTTAGACATAATTTTTCAATCATTGTGTAGACCACACACCTCTACAATCAACCAAAACATATTCCTAAGACTATTTTCCTAGATCCCAACCCAACTTGCTTAGTAGTCTACCAAGTGGACATTAGCACCACATTTGCGACACTACATCCACATGGTGCTAGTGTCCCCAAATGAATACTACTATCCTTATCCCTAACTCTTCCCAATCGATACTTTTTTAAATGTGTGCCCCTCCTATGGGTAACCTAAGAATATTTTATTATCTACACAAGCTACAAAAATCTATAAATAAAATTCTAGTTGACCTTTATTCACTAGATGGAAAATAGATGCAAAAACACATTCAAACCAAAGACAAGTTGAGAAAAATTAAGATATTTGATCCCTGTTCTTCCCTAACTCTACATACTACCATCTACATTAGCCCTAAGCCCAGTTGTCAAAGATTTCAAATCTCAAGCATATTTAAGGCATCTAACTCCATTCTAATTCTATCATTCAATTACACTTGCATCAGGCACTAAGTTAGAGAATTACATCAAGCTTGATCCCTCTTTGGAGTATTGGTATGTAGGCAAATCTCTTCATAATGGGGTGTTGAGGATGTCCAACCTATTGTATTAATGAACACACAATTATTGTTCATGCCATACTTATAAATAAGATTAGGGTTTGCACACTAAATTAGGTCTTTTAGGCACAACATAGAGCTTTAGGTTTCATGCGTGTAGGAATAGGACCTAAAAACATAGGCACAGGTGTTCTCATAAAATAGGAACAATCCCATAAATGGGACACTACCACTACTTTGAGGACACTATATCAATATGAAACTATTGTACATATGGGTCACTACTAGCTAGTGAGAAAATAGACTTCATAAGCTTATTGATGACACTCAAAACTATCTAAAACTTTATTTTTAGAACCCAGATCATTTGTGACAGATAGTTTTTAGATAAGTCTATATTTATGCCTATTTATTTCAATTTTTATAAATTCAAAGAAGGCCAAATGTTATAACAAATCAATGCTTAATTATTGTAATTTACTTAACTAATTTAGACATCTTATCCCTTTAATCTAAACATAGGATTTACATAGTTAAACCCTAAAAGGTTAAATTAATAAGAATGATAGAGTTAAAAGACTTCCTAAATTTCAAAAACACATTCAAGATTTTCCTAAATACATAGATGCAATGTTATGTGTGTTGAAACTTGTCCAAAATTAAACATTAATTAATGAGCCTCAAGTTAAATATATACCCTATAAAGCAAAAAATGGATATTTGAATGCAACTAATATAGATAAAATTTATAGAGGGTCCCCTTCCATGCCTAATGATGTGATTATTTCCTAACTTGTTCCTATTTTTACTCCTCTTCCCTGATTTCTTCCAACTATGTTAATGTTCCTTTGAATTATTAAAATGGTTTAAATGATTCACTTTTTACTTATCATATTCTTCAACCATGTCAATATGTTTTCCAAATTTCATCTCTTCTTCATATTATTTATTAGAAAGAAAATGGTTCGATACCCACCTATTCTAGTACCACCACTCTTCTAAACCCTGAAATGACTAATTTGAAGCAAACCTTGATGTGATGTTCAATAATAAGTAAAATTAATTTCCCAAGGTTTTAAAAACCCAATTACTATGATAAATTCAAATGATATTTTATTTAACCCCTTGGCTTATGAATTTCTTGTGTACCATTTGACTATAGGTTTTGTTACTCCAAATTTTAAATTAATTAATTGTAAAGAAGATCCGTATCATCAGACTAAATTCTTGATATGCTTCTATTTTATATTATTTTTATGTAACAATGAAAATTTATGTCTAATAAGTGTAAAAATTGAGAGATATCACAATTATAGAGATATGCGCTTATTAACAATTCTAATTTTGAAACTTGCTAAATATGAAAAACTATTATTTTTAGAAAACCTTAAGATGAGTTGTACTTAACTTAAATAAGGAATTTTGTTGTTTGTTTATGATATTTTATAGTGTGAAACAATATAAGGTAGGATTATGATAGTTTGTGATCAAAGGAATATTGTAAAACTATTTCTAGATAAGATTGTGCTCTCTAGACAATAATGCAAGTTGGTAGTGTCTATTTACTAAATATGTCCTAATTGATTTTGACTTATAACTAATAGTGAAAAATAGAGAAAATTAAAATTTTAGTAGTTTAGGGTCAAGAAAAAAATCTAATAATATTCCTATATACGACCGTACTCCCTAGATAATAGTATAGGTCAACCACATTTGTTGACTATAGACTTATCTATAGTGACCATGATCAAAATATACATGTTCTACCTTCTACACCTATGTATATGGAAAGGATTGAGATATTTTGATTCATATAGTGTCATAAATATTTTTTTTCAATATTTTACTTTGGAAATCTTATGGGTCTTTGTGAGATCCAAAACTTGAAAAAAGAAAGGGGGTGTGTGATGGGATAAGCTAGCCCAAATCACCCCTTTTATGATTGATTGTTACCTACATATCTATATTCTCTAAATATGGAATCAAGCCACATGTAGTTATCCATCCTAGAGTGATTATTAAAATGGGATCCTTGATTATTGACACTAGAGTTTGAATAAATTTTCTATTTGTGACCAAGTTTAGTGCAACAATATTACCTTAAAGTCTCAAAGAAAGGTGCACACTAACAAGACTAGTCCTTGTATGCACACACAACAAACATATCTAAATACTAGCTCTAATACCTCAAGTAAGTAGATCATATTACATGACAATATAACCAATCTATGTTTGTGCAACCTAATAATGTAGTCATGGAAATGGTGTAAGTAACAACATGTCAATGTTAGACATGTCCAAGTCAGCATAATTTATGGGGATAAAATACATGAATTATGATCTATAGTTTGAGTTTGACAAGTAGATTATAAATAAAAAAATGGTGAGGTATTTGAACTTGATTGGAACATCACACATTAAATTAATGATTGGTGGTAGTTGAAGTACCAAATGACATGGAGGGCCTTTTATAATCCTATAAAAGGTAGACACATGAAAGATTTGGAGTGTGGGAAAATGTATAGGAGAAACACTACCAAATTTTTTAGAGCTCCAAGAAAGGATAAGAATGTTGCCTGAGTGGATATAAGGATAGCTAGTGATATTATTAGTAACAATGAACACCATGTAATCATGATTTTCAAAGTAATAGATAAGGATGGTGTTGATGTTATTATTATCATTGTTTATGGCTATATAGTATTGTTGGTATGCTTAGGCTAAATTTGTTAATTCATTTAATGATGTTTTTCTTATTAAAATAATGAATACTTGGGTAGAATAGTGTTTTTATGCTATTGTCTATATATATGGTTATTTGATGGTATGTTTTGATAAGATAAGTATAGATTATGTCCTAAGTACTCCCATGCACACAAATGTATGTTTGTGATACAATGCCTAGAGATGTCATTACAAACTAGCCCCAACCCTTCTAGTTACCTCTTTTTGTGCCTTGGGTGAGTTTGTAAGGATAACTTGCATGATATGCTGATGTAGTTATATTAGTGTTGGGATGTGCATAGTGTATGCAATAAAAAATTCATCATGTCCATAAATCAATCCTAGATTGAATGGGATAGAGAAAATTTACACTTTTGATTGGGGGCATACAATTTTTAAGTGTGAGCATGACCAATGTGAGGATCCACTAGACCCGATTAGGGGATCAATTGTCACAACACACCATGTGAGGTAGGGTTATAAATATTAAAATCTAACACAATCACACAACAACCTTAAAATAGTCCTATAATTTAATATTTCACTAATCTAATAATAATAAAATTAAATCTAATATAGTATGCACCAAAGCTTGTGGCACAAAGTGGGGGTTAGAAACAAAATAAATAAATAACTAAACTAAACATGTATAGAAGACATATACTCACATCAATGTATACAAAATCATAATACATGGAAGAGAAGACTACAAATGCACTATCTATCTACTCTTATAAAGGAGGAATAAAGTTAAGAATACTTACCTTTGAAGATGAACTCATTGAGCCTAAAGCTTCCCCTTAGACAAGGTGCTTCACAAGAGATTGTAATGGTATGTAAGGATAACTGAGATAAATCAGCTCTAGGATACAAAACCTATCCAAGAATCCAAAATAATTATCCACAAGATGAGATCGGAGATCCAAATAAAGTATTGAACCCTAAAGATTTATTTCCCAAGTAGACTGGTCAATACGTAGATGTTCATTCTTACTTCTTCACTTAATTCTTAGCTCATAAAAATGGTGGTAAATGACCTTATATATATAGTAGTAACTTACCCAAAAAATATTTGAGAATGTTGGTTGTGCTAGGTTAACTTGGTTGACCTAACATGTTTTTGGGTCTAACTAACTAGGTTTGTGTTAGGTTGGTTGAGAGGCCAATAAACCAAAAGAGAGAAAAGTTCCCTAAACTATGTTAGGTTGACCTGGTCTACCAAGCACAACTGACAGGTCAAAAGGGTGATAAGACAAAAAATGAAGGATAAAGCATATTAAATTATAGGAATGGATAGAACTAAGAAGAATGAGCTTGGGATCAATGGTTTTAGGAGGCTAGTGTGTGGATGGTAAGTGGCAAAAGGAATGATAATCTTATGAATCACTGATGGTCTACCCACCCCTTTCTCGATACACCCCTTAAGGCATGCACTCAAAGAGATTGAAACTTGAGAGGTTCCTACAAGATACAAATTTTCAGTAATCAGTGAAAGTTTGAAAATATTATGTGTATACATATGCCTCAGCCAAATCTCATCATGTGTCATGTAAGTGTAACATGGGATGGAACTTCAAAAGAAAACATGATAACACACAATGTTGATGTTAAGTATGGTGTAGTAAGAAGAAAATAATATAAATGAAAGGATATAATCTAAAAACATAGACTTTAACTCACCTTAGTTTTGTAGGTAAAGAAGTAGACTGTAAGAAATGAAGGTGTCTAATGTAGAGTACACTAGGCGAACCTATAGAAGTTAGTGCAAAAAAAGCCAAAAATCAATTTTTTTGGAAGATAGGACATGATAGTGGAAAATAATCTCTATGTCATCATGATTCTAACACATTTTATGGTTTTCAAAATGGATGAGCAGAAACAAATATAGAGGCAAAATAAGGAATCTGCTTGAAAATAAAGGAAAGAATTGAGTTGCTAAAAAGTGATGTTAAATAGGGAAAAAGAGAATTCATTTGGTATTTTGACTTGTGAAAGAGCAAAAAAAGATTTCTGAGACCAAACAAGGCTAGGATGGTGAGGGAATGACATGCTAGATGAGGAGGACACCTAGAGGAAGCAACATGTGCACTACATGTATGCAATTATGGATCTCAAACCAATTTTTTATTTATATTGAATTAAGTGAATTTTGGATGAAATTTTCTTTTAATAATTTATATATGTCAAAATTGAGGAAACTTAGATTCTAAGGGTAGTAAATAGGAATATGGGAAATGGGTTGGAAGGGTTTAGGAACAAAGTGAGTGAAATGCATATTTTTTGAAAAAGGGTATTAGGTCAACACACATAATGCACTAGGTTGACCAAGTCAACCTAGTAGGATGACATGGGGTAGAATCCATATGGTTGACCCAGTAGGTTTGGGTTGACCTAGTATAATTTATAGATTGAAAACCTATAATAGAGTGAGTAACTAGTCCATAAAGGCCAAAATTAAAAATTAAGGAGGGGAAAATAAGAGGGTTGACTTAGAATTTGAAGTTAACTATGACAAAATAGGGAATTTTGGTCAAACTAGGTTGACTAGAGAACCAAAATAAGTACAAAAAGTGTATAGAAAGCTGAAATAGGGCTAGAATGGCTTGAAGTAACCAAAGGAGGGCAATAGGGACCAAGTCAGCTAGAAATAAGATAAAATTAATAAGGTAAAAGTAATTAAGCTTGTTTTTAAATAAAATTGTAAAAATGATGTATAAAGAATTTATTGTGATTATACATGACATGGAGGAACTAATACATCCTTTATTATTTCTTGGTTGTAGAGATGATCGAGATTTTAGAGGTTGGTGGATGTGTCTTGGTTGTTGGATTTGTTGGATAGATTGTTAGATGGAGATTGAGCTAGATTGGTATCCATGGGTATAGGAGGTAAGCTGATATGTGTAGGATCCCCCTCAATGTTAACCTATTAGTCATGTTCCTTGATTGCTAGGAATGATTGACCAACACCTTTAGATAGGAGATGGGTATCACACTAGAGGATGTCCATGCCATCCTCAAGTTACCCATAGTAGGAGCACAAATGATTATAGGGATACTAGATAACTTAGAGGAGATGAGATCCTTAGCTATGTGGGATATATGCTTAGAAATGATATTTAGAGGATGGAGAGTTAGTATGGATGATGTGTATATATCATGGATTCTAGACCTCTAGAAAGTGGTATAAGCCTTGTGACATAGTGGGTGCTCTATCATAAGTCAGACAACAAGGTACCACTATTCATGGTAGCCTTGAGTAGGATGATGTTGGAGGAGGGAGCACTACATGATCTAGGTTTTGTCATCTAGGCCTAACTCATACATGATTTGTTTGAGATGTTGGTCATATGATCAAATACTATGGGATCGATTAAACTACTGACAATGTGGATATATGAGATATTTCCCATGTATCAACCAAATGGGTTGCCCCATCTAGTCAATGATGGGTTACCTTAAGTGTAAAGATGGAGGGAGGACTAAGTAGAATGGGGCATGCCCCATATTCTAGTGTTACAGTTGATGAGACATATGGACATCATGTGACAACCATATGGGCATATAATAGCTACATGGGTGAGTTGGCACATAGTTGTAATAAAACTAATGAGGAAAGAGGTGATTAGACACTATACATGGTGGAAAGATCCACATCAAATGACACAAATGCTAGGATAGATGGACCTACCTCATCTAGTGACATTAATACTAATGCCCAACTAGTGGGCTTAACATGTGAGGGAGCCATGAGGGAAGAGAGGACTCAAACCATTGATAGTGAAGTTAACACTGAGGCCACATCGAGAGTGACCATGGATTGGTCAGGCATGATGAATGGTAGAGGAGGTAGAGATACCAAATGTACCACTACCAACCCTACAACTAGATGAGTAGTAGCCACTAAGGACACACTGATGATGGAGATAGGAGAGAGTGGAGACTATAGACATCCTATATGACCCCATAAATGAACTAGAGGAGATGATAGAGAGATCACTTAGATAGAGGTTGAGACAGACATGAGCCATGATAACCAAGTTCAAGCCAAAAAAGTGACCTACCAAGGAGGTACTTGGAGGTCATGTAGATGGGGAGATTGTGCTAGGTGATCATGCAAATGAGGATATCATAAGAGCTGAGACATAGATAGGTATGAAGATGGTTGAATTATTTTTTAAGTTTTTGTTTGGTAGTATAGATATAGATAGATATTATGAGATATGGCAGTGATCTAATATCCATTTGGTGTGATTTTATATGTGTACCTAAGGATGAGGAGGAGAGATGGGGGTTCCTAATGAGGGGATCATTCCATGATGTCCTAGATGAGACTCTACATCCATACGAACCCATGACACTAGAGGATCTAGGTGTACCATCTACTCTAGCTTAGGTGAGATGGTTCAGATTATTTGGTGAGGTAGCAAGGTAGATACAAATGTAGAGAGAGAGAGAGAGGATGCAACCACCAATAGAGATGGGTGCAAGTGAGATATAGGCTTAGTAGGCATTGGTAGACAAGAGAGTTTCACATCTAAAAATAGTGACATAGATGATGTAGGTATATATAATGATGTAGACTCAACTGACATAGGCACATATAATAACCCTAGCTGAGTTGATGTAGGCACATGTGTAGATAGCATGCCTATAAGGATAGGTAGAGGAATTGAGATCTTGGACTACCTCATTATAGCGTACTATTTAGAGGAGTCAATTTGAGGCTTTAGTAGGTAGCATGGCTAGGCCACAAGATAGACATGATGAAAGCCAACCCTAGTGTTGAGGCTTTGTATATGGTTGTATATGTTGTATCAAACTCATGGTATATGTATATGATGTATTATTTTGTCTTATTGGTTTTAGTTGTATATGTTGTCTTTATGATGGTTGTGTTTGTGGATGCTTTTGGATATATTTATTTCTATCACATGTATTTAGTTTTGTTTTATATGCTATAGGAAATATATGTGGTGTGGTTTATTTTCAATCATTATGGAGTACGCATGCATGGTTAAAAATAAATAGGCAAAAAGGACATGGGAAAATATAATCAAGAAAAAATGCACTACACGTTAGTTCAAGTTGGTAAATGTGTAATAACAAAAAATGACTAAGTATAAAGATCCAAAAAATGGCAAACAAGATGGTAAAAGGGGATTTATTTTTAAACCAATGTAAAAGATTTTTGCACCAACTTAAAACAAGTAAAATCATACTAAATATCATGTCGGGAAGTATGAAAAATAATGTAATAAAATGGAAGGTATATAAAACGGCACAAATGGTAATAAAAATAAATCAAAATTAAGTCAATCAACTATAATATATCACGATGAGAAGTACAAAAGAAAAACAAAATTTTCAAAAAATTGGTTTTAAATTTATCATACTAATTCAAGCTGGGAAGTATGAGAAATTCAAGAAATAATTGTAATCTTACATGTACTTAGAAAATAAGAAGATAAAAAGGTGAAAGAAAAATGAATTGAGCATAAAACATACTCATATCAAGCTGGTAAGCATGTCAATGATGTGTAACTTCATAATTTATTGAATCTTATCTCATATTTGACACATGTAATTTGGGATGGTGACTTGATTATTGGAAAAAAAAATTAGGAGGGTCGGGTCCTATCCACGGTCTTACATTTCAACTTGCAAAATAAAAACCCAAGAGGATGCCAAAACAACATTGGCAAGTAGAAGGATAAGTAATGGTAAATAAAAGATATGGGTAATAGGATGGAAAAGATGGTAATTTATGAGGGATTTTGGTCCTATCCATGATCTTCTAAAGCAACTCACAATTGATATCCCATGGGGAGTGATCAGTAATCAAAACAATATTTCCCAAGAGGAAATATGAAGGAAAAGGAATGGAAAAGGGAGTGTAAAAAGCAAGACTTAGGCATCTTATGAGAAGACCTTAGGAGGAAAGAGGCATACTAAGGATATGAGAAGACACTAAGTGACTAGTGGTCATCGATGTACAAAGGAAACCCACTTGCTATAGACACAACTATTTATAGGAAAATAGGTGTGATACTAATATCAACTCATGATGGTAGATTGGTATAAGAAAAGAAAAATGGACATACCTTCCCACAATGTGTTCCTTGCTTCTCAGGACCCCTCACAGAGTTGTTAGTCTACTACGAAGATTATGTACTTATGTGAGAAAGTAGGTACCACTAAAATATTTTTTTGGATTCTCCTCTTCTAATCTACTAGCCTACCACACCCTAAAATACCTTGACTCTACCATGAGGCCAACTGTGGAGTTTGAGCTTTGACTAGAAGGAGATGTGTTTTGAATCATATCTTTTAGTGTGATTAGACTTTTAATAATATTCAATATTTTTGCCTTTTGATATCATTACCTTTTGTTTAAATGATTTGGATTTTAAATTTCTTTTGAAGGCTTTTTAATATTCCTACTCCTTATGGATTTGGAATGACCAATCATGATAGAGATAGTGATACAAATGAATGAGTTATAGGCTAAGGATAAAGGATGATAAGTAAACCAAGATAAAAAAATTAACTAGAATACTTAGGCTTGACAAAGAACTAAGCATGTGATCCCAAGTCTCAACCGTGTATATGCTTAGTATGTGGAAAAGGGAAGAAGGGAAAAAGGAGATCCAAAGGAGGACCGGTAAAAATAAATAATAATGATAAATATTGATTGCAAATTGATCACATGGTAAGAGGAGATAGTGAACAAAGGGAAGAGGGTAAATATAACCAAGTCACCATGAAAACTATCTGTGAAAAATTAAGATAAGAAAGCAAACAATCAAGAAGATACAAGGGAAGAGTTTTGAGAAAAACTCTAAAGGAAAAGAAAGCAATGATAAGGGGAAAATAAAAATGATAAGAAAATACAATCATATGTGGAATGTAAAATAAATAACATAAGTTAACTATAATACAACAAGGAGAAACATGATATAAGATAAGAAAGAATTTGACACAATGTCAAATGATATAATCAAACAGATAAAAAATATGAGTGGAGCACATGTCCACTCTAATTATAAATTTGAAAGCACCATGCATGTGCTCATAAATACTGGTAAATCTATCCACACACATTATCCAATACATCATATAAGTCTTTATGAAGTTGAATACATACTACAATTAAGGTCTCATTGATCTTCAATGAATATTAGGTAAATAATTCTTTTTTGATCTCCTCAACTAAAAAAGTAGGAATGCTCAAAGGATTGTGCTGAGGAGGAAAATTAGGAAAAGGTTGGTTAGGATAATGCATGGGAGTAGAATCTACAAGATAACAAGGATTCATAGGTAGAGAAGGATCCATGGGTGAGGGAAGGTCCATAGGTGAAGGAATCATAGGTGGAGGCATAGAAGGAACCACAAGAGGTGATGGAACCACTGTAGGTGGAGCCATAGGAGAACAAAGAGGAACCTTCTTGTGAGAATTGCCTATGGGAGGAATGGTAGAAGGTCTATGGATGGATATAAGGTGATATTTAAGATGCTATCAAAGAATTTGACAAAAAATTGTGTGATGCATGCCACATAGGTGCCATAGATAATATACCTCACCATAATTAGGTAAATATTTAGGAAGTACCTTTGAAGGAGGTATGGATTTGTTTGATGATAGGGAAGAAGGATGCAAGGTATCAAGGTATTGTCACAACTTACGAAAATGGGTGGAAGATTGATTATCTATCCCATGGAAAAAATAGATACACTAGTGAGTTGTTTTAGGAGTTCTTACGAAATGAGGTGAAATAGATATGGAAGAAGCTAAAGAGGACTCATCATCCCATTTGGTAGGTAAAAGATACATTTTAGGTAGTGGAAGCAAACCATCATTAAGGGAGGGTGATGATGAGGAAGGAATAAAACTAGGCTCAATAGGAGTACTAGAGTAAGAATCAGGAAGAGCTCAAAAATAATAGGAGAGGAAATAGGTTCAACTAGAGTGGAAAAAATAACAATCTTAACTATAACTAGCCCTATTGAAGGAGGGCAAATATTTTTAGAAGGTCTAAGGATAATTATCCTAGGTGTGGCAAAGTAATAAGGTCTAGTCATAGCATGATCCAAAAGCATGGTCCTAAGTGTCTCCTCAAAAATTTGAGGTATTGATGCCATCTCTACCCTATGATAAAGAGGAAAAATACAAGAATCAGGAACTATAAATGAAAGAGAATAATGAGATGCACAAAAAGAATCAAATAAAGAAGAGTAGTAATGAACAATATTAGCATCATGAGACTAGACAAGGCCACCTAAAAGAGGATCATCTAAAGAATAGCCATCATCATAATCTAGAGTATAAATATTGACGACACAAGTTGAGATGACCTTATCATCAAAGGAAGCTTGGTGACTAGAGTGCCTAGTCTTGGTTAAGACTACGAGAATGTCATCACAAGGGGGATTATAAGAGAGAGGTTGTAAGGAAGCGGGAAGCTATGAGATGAGATGACGTGAGAGATCAAAAATTTTGATATTTAAGTTAATCTCATCGAGCTCATTATCATCAGAGTCTAAAAGCTTGGGAGGAATGTTACCAATGAGCTCAGGATGCCCATTGTAACCTCTAGTTGAGTTGATAGGAAAATAGAGACGCTGAAACTCACAAAATGAAACACTAGGCAAAGGCCCAAGAGTAGGAATCTTGAAGACACTACAATATTGGAATTGTTTGAAATTACAAGGGATAGTGCCTCTTTGAATCCTGTAAATGCCTCTATTATGAGCAAATTTTATGCATTATCAAGCAAAAGATGTGATAGCTCACATACAATGAGTCCACAACCTACCAATCAAGATGTTATATGAAAGGGGAAACTTGAAAATCATCACCTTCATGTGAACGATGACATGTGGGATGATAATGGGAATCCACACACACCCTAGAGGAGGCAATTGCCTTCTATCATATCCTTGGCATGTGTTGCATGTAGACTTGAGATTACATTTAGAATATCCAAGAGTCTTAATGAAATCAAGGGAAGTGACAAAAGTTCCAAAAACATCATCGATCAAGGCTCACTTAACTTGGATATCACTGATTTAGATACTAATAAATAATGGAAGATCATCTGCATGAAATAAAGTCACATCTGGAATCATATATGTGATAGGAAATCATAAATAAAGATAAGGTGTCTATAGTTTCATCTATGTTAATATACATCTCTTCACATTGCTATAAGATACTATCCTTAGATCCAGATAAAGTGGTCTCCCATCCTCCTAGAGGAGGGCGAGGGATATTCATCTCAAATAAGAGTTGCTTGAAGTGGTTTCTATGATGTGGAGATGTCCTCATGAGTTCAAGAAAAGGTATATGAGATGGAATATTAGTAAGTTCCTCAATGGGATCCCACTCTTCATAACCTATAAGGATGTTGTTAGATATAGGTGCATAATGATTAAGAAGATCTTCAGAAGGTAGATCTGAAGACCACTAAAATTTATGTTGATAATAATGATAAGGTCTAGAATAAGGTTGTAAATCATTTAGTAATGAAGAAATAGGTGGTTTAGATTGATATTGAAGCTTGAAAGAATAAGTGTTAGTATAAATTGGATTGTTATTAGTATTATAAGATGGGAGATAAGTAGAAATAGTATGAGATGTGCCATCTAATGGAGAATCATAAATCAGATCATCAAAAGAAATAATATCTTCTTGCCCCAACTCATTTAAATGAGTTGGAGAACAATCCTGGATAACACAATATGTCTTATGAGAAGGACGAGTATAGATAGGTTTTGAATCAATGAAATCCACCAATCTTCACATATTAGTCATGATAACCACATTTTCTTCAAAATTTGGCTTAACAAGACTTTCTACATTATTAGTGGAATAAGTGGGATTATCTTAACCTTCTTGGATTGGTTGATGATTAGGCAAGGGGTATTTATAGATATCCAAATGAGCATTTGATTGATTTAATGCTTGAGTTTTATCATGTGATGTATATTATTTAAAAGTAATCTCATAGGATTATTGATGCTTACAGATAATGGAATCATGATCAAAATTTGGGCCAAGAAGAAAGTCCATGGCTAAGTTGCAGAGATGTCTACAAGAATCATGAGAGTGACCCCAGCTAGTATGAAACCAACAAAACTTATTAGGATTATACCATGATTTCATATGTCAAATAGGTTTAAGCTCTCATGGAGGAGGCTTGGGTAGATGTTTAAGAAATTCAGCTAAGGATAAATGTTTATGGACATTAATGTTGTTTATTGAGAAATGAGGATTAGTGTATTGTTGAAAAGAGTTGGTTCCAAAGAAGGGGCAGGAATGACAACTTGAAAATTGTGAATGGTGTCAAATGAATCAGTAACACCATCATTGGTAATATTATGGTTTTTTTTCTTTACTAATAGGTGAGGGCCTACAGAAGGTTGGGGTGGCTCAAATTGTCGCATGAGGAAATCTTGTCTTTTAGCTTGATCGATAGCTTCCTCTAAGGTACAATTAAAAAGGGTATAGACTCAATATTTTAATTTAGGAAATAAGGTATTTGTAAAGAGATGAAAGAGATTATCATCTACCATGTTATATTCACACTTATATGACAAAGTCTTCCATCCCTTAACAAAGGATTGGGTAGTTTCATTTTCATTTTGTTTGCAATTGATGAAATGGGCCAAAGTGTTACTTGAAAGATCACTAGTTTGAAATTATTACACTAAAGCATTTACTAAGTCTTCCAAACTAGTGGTAGAGTGTGTTCTAAGTTGATTATACTAATTTAAGGCATCACCCATGAGGGTTTTGGCTAAGATTTTGGTAGCAACAAAGGTATTTAACTTGACCAAATCCTTGTAAAGATTTCAAAATGTCTTAAGATGAAGGGTAGGATCATTTGATCCATTGTAATAAATTATAAGTGTTATACCTCCAATGTCAATGTTAGCAATTTGGGTAGTAAGAGGTTAATTTTTTAAATGCTTGATGACTCTGTTGACTAATGGAGGTTGAAGAATGAGATTACCTTGAGAATCTCAAAGAGGAGGAGGAAGAGGAACACTTTGGTTATGTGTGCCCCAAGTCATTGGTTGAGGATTATATTGAAGATTAATAAGGTGGTTTTGCATTCTCATCATTTGATTCATATTATGAGCTTGGAATGTGTTTATTTGATTGAGAGTTTGCAATAATAGTTGATGAGTTTGATTAGTGTTATTAGAATAAGTAGTATCAGTGTTTGTCTTGGTGTTAGTGGCTTGGGTACCACTATCAATGTTGATATGAGCTTGAGAAGAGCTATGAGAACTTGAGGCACTAGTGGAAAAAATTTCTTGTGAAGAAAAATATGGAATAGTAAATGGTTGAGAGGATGAAGTGCCAAAAGCATGATTGCCTTGGGTAGTAAACAATGAACTAGTGGATGGATTAAGGATAGTGGATCTTATGAGAGGCCACTAGATGTAGAACCTACCATGTTAGTTCAGATACTATGCATGAAGGTAGAAGAAGTTAAATAAGATGTCATGGCATAAGGAATCAAGATTAAAAGAAGAGGTTGAGAAGCAAATAAATTGGTACCCCAAATCTAGTTGAGAAAGTGGGAGTAAGAGAATGAGGTTCTTCAACTTGATGGCTAATCATGAGGTTATAGATGGTGGAAGGATTCTTCCCTCTATGTTGAGTGAATTCTATGATAAAGAAAAGCATTTCAGGAGTATACTCTAACTTAAGTTGATCCTCTAAGAGAAGAGGAGGGTTTTGTTGTAAAGGGGTATGAGGAGGGGTCCCATAATTCATCATATGGGTTGAAATATGAACATTACTAATATTCTCAAAAGGAACCCTACTTTATGGGAGACCTTATTAGGCTTGGTGAATTCTATCATGTCTATTGTCTGAAATTCAATGTTGTCACCAAATAGATAGTCCATGATGAAATAAAAAGAGACAAAATGAGAAAGCAAAGAATCAAAAAATGATTGAAATAGTACTAGGTTGACCTGGTTGACCTAATGCAAAATAGGGACAGTAAAACTATATAGGGTCTATAGTGTCAAACCATTTCAATGAATAATGATTGGTCAAAAGAGTTAAAGATGTTGTAAATAGTACTAGGTCAACCAAGTTGACCTAGCATAGTGTACAAGGGCTGAAAAAGATACAAGGTCGAGAGGGTCTACCAAGTACAATAGATAGGGAAGAAAAGAAAGTTGATAATAAGCTATGAATTAAAGTAGGATAATTGCAAGTAATGTTAAAAAGTAGTAAGTAATAAAAGGGAAACAAATAGTCAATTAAATTGACATTGGCCAATCCAATTAATGTACACAAAGCCAAATCTTGCACTAATATTGGCTAATGAAAGTTTTTGCACACATAATTGATCAAAGAGTAAGCAAACAACTTGAAAGTAAATCTAGCTACTTGGTCAACCTAGAATGTTGATTAGATTATTAAGAATGATTCTAAGTGTAAAAGGAGATTGACTATAAGCAAGGTACTAAATAGTAATCTATGGATAGTTTCATGTAAGTTTAGGATGAAAGGGACTATAATGGTAATGATACAGGCTTGGTATTGGGGCCTACCCCATCAATTCACATACTAAAAAAATAAGGGTAACATGTGCTTATACAAAATATACCATTAACCATGCTTTATACTTGACTAAAGCATCAAGTCAGCGTCCTCCTTAGTGATGAAATCCAAGTAGGTTGGCCTGGGTAGTCAAATGTTTAAATGCTTGTTGATGTTTATGTGGTTTGGCCATGTGTGAAAAAAAATATAAATAGTGTAACTAAATGATTAATTGAAAAATCCCCTAATTAGACTATGTAAACTATTCTAAGCATGCTAGAAACTTAAAATAAATATGTGATTAACGTATATGATTAATTCTAACTTTAAAACAAGGTATAGTTGAGAAACTATATGGACAAACATACATGATAGATTGATAGGGTTGAACTTATACTATGGAAGCAAAGTCTGAAAGTGAACTAGGTCAGTCAGATTGACCTAGTTATTTTAGAAAACTTAGAACACAGAACTAGGTCCACAGGGTTAACCTAGTTGACTATGTAGAGGTAGTTTTGAAGACTACAAATTATGAAAGGAAAGTATAGAGAAATAAAGATATAGAGGAATAGAAACTAACCTGAATCACTTAGATATGAAAAGGAGAAGATTGTTGATCTGAGACCTTGAAGAAAACAAGCAAAAACCTACAAACTAGGTTGAGTTGGTCAAACAAGCTATACAAGAACCTACTAAAAAAGTGTTGTAAATGCACTAGGTTAACCTAGTCAACTTAGTAGGTTGAATAGGACATTTATAAACCTAAAAAAATACACTAGGTCAAGTTGGTCAATCTAGTTATCTAAACAAGACTTTTTAAGTTTGAAAACCAATACTAGGTCAAGCTAGTTGAGCCAATTACCTATTCTTGCAAACCTATGCATAGAGATAAATAAACTAGGTCGACAGGGTTGATCCAACATAGTAAATATATGATAAAAATAATGATGAATAGAAATGAAATAAGTGAAAAAAATCCTACGAGGGTTTGATTCACATTAGGTTCACTAGAATTTATGCAATCAAAAATGCATCATGTCCATAAATCAATCCTTGATCAGATGGGATAAAGCACACCTACACTTCTGATTGGGAGCATACAATTGTTAAGCAAGAGCATGACCAATATGAGGATCTTCTAAACCTAGTTAGGGTATCACTTATCACAACACACCGTGTGAGGTAGGGTTTCAAAGCCTACAGTCTAATGAAATCACACAATAACCCTAAAAGAGTCCTATGATTTAATATTTCACTAATCTAATAATAAGAAAAGTAAATCTAATCTAGTGTGTAATAAAGCTTGTGGCACAAAGTGGGTGTTAGAAACAAAATAAATAAACAACTAAACTAAACATGTATAGAAGACATATACTCACATCAATGTATACAAAATCTTAATACATGGAAGAGAAGAATACAAATGCACTATCTATCTACTCTTTCAAAGGAGGAATAAAGTTAGGAATACTTACCTTTGAAGACAAACCCATTGAGACTCAACCTCCCCCTTGGCCAAGGTGATTTGCAATAAATTGTCATGGTATGTAAGGATAAATAAGATAAATAAACTCTAGGCTACACAACTTATCCAAGCATCCAAAATACTTATCCATGAGATGAGATCGGAGCTCCAAAGAATGCATTGAACCCTAAAGATTTATTCCCCAAGTAGAATGGTCAATACATAGATGTTCATTTTCACTTCTTCACTTAATTCTTCACTCTTAAAAATGGTGGTAAATGAACTTGTATATATAGTAGTAACTTACCCTGAAAACATTTAGGGACATTGGCTGTGCTAGGTCAACCTGATTGACCTAGCTTTTTTTTGGGTCTAACTCACTAGGTTTATACTATTTCGGCTAAGAGGCCAACAAACCAAAAGAGAGAAAAATTCCCTAAACTATGCTAGGTCAACCTAGCACAACTGACAGGTCAAAAGGGTACTAAGACAAGAAATGAAGGATAAAACATAAAAAATGATAGGAATGGATATAACTAAGAAGAATAAGCTTGGGTTCAATGGTTTTAGGAGGATAGTGTGTGGATGGCAAGTGGTAAAAATAAAGAAAATCTTATGAAGCATTGATGGTCTTCCCATCCCTTTCTTGGTTCACCCCTTAAGGCATGCACTTATAGAGATTAAGACTTGATAGGTTTTTTCAAGATACAAAGTGTCAGTAATCAATAAAAGTTTGAAAATATTATGTGTATACATATAGAACTAGCCTGTGAGTGGATAATATACTCCAACATTGAATATGTATATGCATCAAGAAATGTCTTTGATAATTGAAAATGATAGCTCTTGACTTACTTTTATATTCTTTAAAATTATCTTATGGTTGCTTCTTGTGAATTGTAATTGTACACAATATTTTTTAATTCTTAAGAGTAGTTGTAGGAATGCTTTTGTCATGTTGTGAATAACTCAAGAGTCACACAGGAATATGAATGGACATCTTCAATGTGAAGTGAACAACCATATCGTGGCTTATTTATTTGTAATTTTTTTCTCATTTCAAATTGAATCGTATAGATAATTTTGGCTTGCACCAAATGTTGTGAATTGACATTCCTCTAACCTATCATTGGTATCAAAGCTAGTTTTTTATTAGTCTATTTTATTTCTCCATTATTTAATTTATTTATTAATTATGTGATGTTGGCATATCAGTCTTGAATTAAGGTGTTCTAAACTATAAATGGATTTTTTCTTCTTTTGGTGTTTTGGAGCTAGATATCACCTGACAAAGGCATTTTTCCTGTTGCTAGGAGGGCATCTAGTTTGTATTTTCAATTCAAGAAACTTTTGGATTGATGTTTTCTATTTATAGGCAGTGTATATCAACATTAGACTGCTTCTTACTATTTTGATGTGCTACATATCATCAAAATTTGTATAGAACATATCTTACAATAATTTTTTTGAGTATATCTTACACCATGTTGTCTTGTGCATCAGATGAGTAACATATGTTATAATATAATTAAATAGAATAATTATATCATTGAGAGGCTTATAATTAATGTATAACATTTTTTGACATCTCAAATATTTTGAACTTTTATTTAAAAATAATGTGGTAGAGGGAAATGCATTCTTGCCTAGCCTTATGAAGCGTCCATCTAGCAACTCTTTTAGTTGAATATACATTTCCTTCATGTCTGAAGGACACAAAGATCTACCTTTTATTTAGGTTTTTATCCTAAAATTCTAAACTAATATTAATATCACACTCTTCTTCTGACACTAACTAGAACTAAAGAGAATTCATGTTACAACATTCATTGATGATTTTTTATTTTATTTCAGCTAGTTGTGACTATTCCTTAACTGACCAAGATAGATTTTTGGGATGATTTTATTTCTTAGGATTTGCTCTCTTAATATAATTTTTTTCCTCTTTATTCATGTATAATATTTTAACTATTTCTTCCCAAATTTCTACATTATACATAGATGCATGCTACTCTTCACTAGTTGTATTAATCCTTTTAACTACAATCTTTAGTCTAGGGATATGTACATGTTTACAACCATGGTAAAGGATGACTTCTATTTTTTTGGAAAATTTGACTCAAGTTGGAGAAGAAGAAAAATTATTAATAATATGTCAACCTGTTGGTTATTGTATTCTATAAAATATACATAAAATTTTTATCCTTGTATTATTAAAGGAACCCTACATTCATATCTTCCAAACTCAAGCTAATCACTATGATAGAGGTTCTTATGACATCTAAATGATTTTCTTTCCAGTATTCACCTAGAATGGAAAGGGTTTTGGAAAATAACCTAGGTGAACCAATGTCTAAAAATGCATGCAGATTATACTTCTTATATCCAACAAATTAAATATCTATAGAAATATGTGTGGCATTATTAGTCATGAAATTGATAGTAAAGGATTCAGGTTGGGGTTTGAGTTTTCCATCTAGAATTATTTCTTCTTGTTGACTTATCCTATATCTAATCTTTACAAAAAAAATTGACCAAATATTTTATTTAAATGATTTTAGACTTTACTTTTACAAGGATAGCATAATGAATTTTCATTATTTGCCTTTGCCATTATGTTGATCCTAAAAGTGCACCTTTTTTACCTTCTTCTTTTTGTATCATTCTTATTCAGCTTCTCCTTCTTCTTCATCATATTCTTCTTCTTTAATGAAATATGATACTTTTTATCCCTTATCATTTTTGGTTTTCCATTATTTGTCACTTTTGAATTATTGACCTAGGCTAAGGCTTTCTATGGTACCAATTTTATTTATTTCTTTTTCTTAATTCTGGTACCTTTTCTTATTTCTCAAATATTCATTTATTTTATTATTCTGAGCATCTATATAAATTTTAAAATAATTGGTGTGTTATTTTATGATGTTAAACACTGGATAATCATCTTATTCACTTTTTTGAATGAAAAGTGTATCTATATTAATAAAAAAAAGTAGTGTTACAATGCTAGTCATACAAAAAAATGGGTGTAAAAAGTCTCACCCCACAAGCATATCCAAATCGAGGTTAGAAACCTTCAGGAGAGATCATGTCCAATAGAGGGTCAAAAAATGACCACTCAAGAAATAAAAACATCACATCAATCTATCAAAGGTGTGTAACAACCAAAAATATGCACATGAAGGAACATGCAAGTAAAGATAATAATGATGCTTCAGTAACAAACATGGGGGCAAGAGGAAGTAGTAGAGGAGGTAGATACTACATCTTGTCACCCCATCCCCCTTAATCAGGGGGTTCTTCATCCATAGGTAATGGATCCAAACCATCATTCTATTGAATATTGTTTTTATCTTCATTATGACTATTAGGTGAAATAGAAAGAGCTAGCCATGGATATTTGTCCTATGGGGGAGGGCCCTAGTATTTTCTATCACCTCTATCTTTAGAATAACCATGATGCCAATCATGATGCAAAGATAACTAGATATGGGGTGAATGATGAGGAAAGAAGTTATTGCACATATTCTTCAACACTATTAGTGCATACCATACCCTCAACCATGAGGAGGTAATTGTAAAGGTAGAAGCTATAATTTCATGAGGCATTCCCCCAGTGGTCAAGCAAATGCTAGAGGTGGTTAAGCTCCAATTGAAATTTATTAATATGAATTTGAATATAGAGAGTAACATTAGAAATGATAGTAATATAAAAACTGTGTTTCATTTCTTCATGATTAAAACTAGCAAAAAATTTAGTTTTCCATATTTAAAAACTATCAACATGAAAAATATATGAAAATCTATTGTATCTTGTAGGAATAATGATGGATTCCCACAAGAGTTCCATCTTCCAAGTAAAGAATTTAGACCTAAATGACTGAAAGAGGGTATGAATATATTACCATGCAAACTGAGTGTGGGAGCACAACCAAAAAAGACACTTAATTATCTTAGGTTAACAACATGTTGGGAAAATGGAATTTGAATCCCCCATGTGTTTAAGTTGGTCACCCACTAGAAAACTATGATAGATAATACACCAAATGAAATGATCCTTCTTAGGATCAATGGGAGTAGCCCACATGATGTTAAAACTTATATATTAGACTGCATGGCTAGATCAAAGATTCCATCAATGATTTAGAGTGTTATCTTGAATATGTTGGGGAGCTAAAATACTATAACCCAGGTGAGGAGAATAGTGATTAAAATGAGTGGTCATATGCCAATGTCAATCCTTCCACCATAGGGAAAGGGAAATCACTCCAATATTATGAATATACTCATAAGGTATGGAGCCTTGAATCTCAATAATAGACTCAACATCTGCATTATCTAATTTAAATTTATTCTAAACTTGTTGCCAATGAAGCTAAGATCAACTCACTTTACAAAAAATATCCTGAATGTTATTCACACATTTTTTAAACAACCTTTGATCTAAGGGACTAAAACAAAAGGAACATTATAAAAATTTAAGCAGGGAGACCACCAAAAGGAATGAGAATTAAGATAAATATCATTCTTAAAAGCCTCCCCTACCCAAACTATATGTGGTTTGATCTTCACCCAAACTTTCCATATGTTATGAATGACAAAAGTACCATGAATTTTAATAAGAACAAGGGTAATGAGAATATTATGTATCCGAAAGCCTTGCTAAGAGCTCTTGCCATAAGGAACCCCCTAAGAGATAAGTGATGAAGAAAGATATTCCAACATTTATCACCTTATAATCCAAAGATAACCCATTTAATGTAGAGAACAAGGCCTTGAAGCTTAATGTCTAGTAGACCTAGACCACCTAATTTTTTAGACTGACAAAAAATGTCCCAAGAAACTCTATGAAAACCTTTATGCCTGTCAAAATTAGCCCATAGGAAATATCTTAGAAGCTTTTCAATTAAACCATAGGTATAATTATAAGGATACCAACAAGAAGATTATTAAACGTGCATAGCTACCAAGACTTTGGATAACATCTAAAACTTACATGCCAAGGATAAGGGTTTTGTAATCCAAAAAGACTTTTTTCTCAACCCTTTGAACCACATAGGACCACAATTCAACAAGAGAAGCCAAAAAATCAAAGGGAATGCCAAGGAACTTAAAATAACACCTATAATAAGTCCCTTATATTGATATCCCTTCAACCAAGGGGGTTTGGGAGAGAGACTGACAATATCATTATGTTATTTTGTTGAATGGAGGATCCAAAAGCCCAACAAAAAATATGAAGACAATCCATAACATTCTTAACCAACTCCTCTTTTTGGAGAGTGAGAAAAGAGTCATCAGAAAAGTGACCATTTATTAGTTAGTGGTAAAAATTAGGGAGAGATATGCCTTTCACAAAGCCTCTAGAGGCAAACTTATCTATCTGATAGCTAAACCCTTCAGCTGATAACATATAATGTGAAGGATCTAAAGGACACCCTTTATTGATAGATCTATGAAGCTCAAATTGAAAGGACTAGGATCCTTTAATATTAATACACACCCCAACATCCTGAAAAAGCATATTAACCAACTAAACAAACCTGTGACCAAACCCTAGAGAACGTCTTCTTCACTTTTGATTGACAAAATTTTTTGAACATTCTTTCTCTGAGTAATTTATCTTTGGATTATCTCATCATATTATATTGCTATGATATTTATTTTAGAATATAGTAATGTTTATCTAGCTTTTAGAGAGCTTATTTATTAATGACATAATCCCACCATGCTTGTGCTTTGGAAGATTCAAATAATTATTTAGCTACTAAATTTGCATTTTTACCAAGACAATCTATGGTATGATGTAGGCCTTGACAAATATAACATTTCACACATGGAGGAATAGGCCATGGAGAATATTTCTTCTTAAGAATTGTTATGAGTTTCATTTTTATCCAATGAGGAAATTTTCCTTTTGGGATAGGAATTACCTTGAACTTGCATCATCTCTTTAGTTCCTTCCTTTTTTTTAATATTCCAAGGATTTATGTTTGACCATTGCCACAAATTTATTTTTATAAACATATGGTTTGATTTATTAGGGATGAATGTAAGACTACATTTAAAATCACCCTTACATCCCTAATAAATACTTATGGAAGATTATTTACAAGAACAATTGGAGGTTGTAGGATGCATTATTTTCTCTTAAATTTCTATTAACAAAATTTTGTATACATTAAATTTATCACTTTTTATATATAAGGTGTCTTAACTTAGTTCATGACAAATATTCTATTTACTGTCTTATCTTAACTAAATGGTTTATTGTCAATTATCCTAATTTACAAAGAAGAGATGTAAGATGATATATTTTAATAGCTAGCTTATGATATTCCCTTACTTTGTATGCTAGCCTTTATAATATAAATGAGTGCTTATTGGATTTACATAGGTCATAGATTTTTTGTTTTACCTTAATTTAGATTGTACAAACCTAATTAAGATGGAAATATTATGTGTATAATTCAAAATATAAAATATGACAGTTAAGTATGAATCTAAATTTAAATTACTAAAATTGTTTTGATAAGTAACATGTGGGTGACCTAAGTCAAACTTTATTATATTATCTATATCATAATAGAATCATATGACTCTGTAAGTTTATAAATATTTAATATGCATCTATTTATGTTTGTTGACCTAATATTTGCATTATTGGGGGTATCTTCTAGAATTGGCTCTATGTTGAGGCTTGAGGACTCACCAACATCTAGTTTAGCATATTATTATATAATATCTTCTTCTAAAGAAGTTTACTCTTATGTAGATGTAGTTTCCTCCTTTGATATTTATGAAATAGGAAATTCTTATGTCTTAGGTTAGATAACTCGATGCACTTGTTGTGGCTCCTTATGGCATTTATTTTGGATTTCAATCATCTAATATATTGCATAATCTTAATCCTTTATAGCTTGGATTCTCAAAAATTTTACACTCTTACTTTTTATTGGAGGATTTTATTTAGGTGGAACTCCTTTCAAACCCTTCATGTATTATCTCAACTTTTGTCAAAGCTATCATGTTCTTCTTTGGAAACATATATCATTTTAGTGTATGTTCTGACTCTTAACAACTTTTTTAGTGACTCAATACAATATATGAGAATAGGATTTCAAGTCTTTTTTTCATTCTTAAAGAGATTCAATTTGTGAGGAATAATTATAGGAAAATTCAAAATCTAAAATAGATTTTCTTTGGCTGACACTAACCACAAGTTTAGAACAAGTAGAGACATTGGATATTATAACTTGTAATTTGTTAAAGTGATATTAATTTTCTAAGTCTACATGAACATCAAGGAAAATTAAAATTCAACCACATGTGTTGATAAAAAAATTCAAAAATTCCCTAATAGGTTAGCTAAAATAACTCAACTTTAGACGTTCTTGGGATGTTTGTATGTGTATCCATTTTTTGAAAATTTGTCCACTTGGAGGAAAAGCTTACATAAACACCTAATTAAAAATGGACCCACTTGGGATGATAGATCTATAAAAATTGTCATAAAAATCAAAGAAAAGTAAAAACAATTTCAAGCAATTCATCTGACATAAGAAGAAATTTCTCTGGTTCTATAGATAGATGCATCAAATCATACATGGGTAGATATTATCCTACAAATAATCCTTGATGGTAATAAGTATATTTTAATCTATAAGTTAAGTATTTTAAATGAGACTCAAAAAAGATACCTTATCTATGAAAAATATATTTTAGGTGTAGTCAATGGTGTATAGAAAATTGAGATATTTTGAAAGCCTGAAGAATTTATCATCATAACTGATAGCCAAGAAATTAGTATGCTAATGACCAAAAGGGTATATTAATTATTATCCAAAGGAATAATTGTTAGATGGTAGAGTTGGTTGAGTAGAATTGATTTTACTATTCAATTGATCAAGAGTAAAGATGATGAAATATTTGATGCCCTAACTAGATAATTCAAAGTGTATAAGATGCATGAGGCTAGTTCTAATTAAAATTGAGCTCCTTGGGAGGATCTTATAGAACCTATCAAATTTTTTCCAATAAAAATATATTGTGCTAATGGATGTATGGGGAAAGGACTTTCCAAAAAATAATCCAAATCATCATAAATTCCTATAACTAAAAGATTAATGGTGAGACTAAGAAAATTTATTATTAAGGCAATGAAATTAGTAGTTGTCCCAATGTGGATGGAACTTGTCAACCATGTAGATATGTATATATCCATAAATTTTTTTGATTAAATATGGTGGATTATTGAACTGATATATATGGTTTTTAAGTCTTATTCTCCTAACACTCCTCTTCTTCTAGCTCTTCTCATTCTCATTCAGAACAAAAGAAAAATTACAAGTATTGTATATCTTATAAGAGAAGAGGTCATAACCGATCTAAATGTTTTTGGTTAAATAAGAGAAATATAAATTTAATCTTGTCAATGAGGAACCACATTTTTTTCCCATCAAAATGATAAGCGATGAAATGATATATGATGAGCTAAAATTTAGACTAAACAAAGTTAACTTAATCCATCACTATAATGAACTAGGGGGTCATCACAATTTGTTTATCACAAGAGTTAAACTTTTTAGTAACCTAAATTTGGTAATAAATACTTGATCATATTTATTTGATCCCTTTTTACCATTATTTGACATGTGCACTTATTGACACTTATTTAATCAATTTTACCTATCTTAAGCATAAGAGGAGACCTACTTTCATTACAAAACCATCTATTATCACCCACATAAATCATCATACTATTGAAAACACCTTTATTCATATTGATGTAAGGGTATATTGGAATGTTCATACAAGGTCTAAAATATGTCTTAAGAAGGAACAAATTTGAATTTGAGTTTAAGCTTGTTTTCCCTCCAAAAGAGAGTTTCAAAATTTTATAATGTCTTAGTGGGTCTAACTGAGTATAAATAGGTGTAAATTATAATTAAAAGTTATAATATACATTTTATGGTATCATAAAAGTCATATAATGGATTTTAATGTGTTTTTTAAGTTTATGTGAGGTGGCAGTTTACCACCCCACGTAGGTTTAGGAGGTTGTTTGTAAATCTTGATCAAGATTCAGTTATGAATCTTGTTTTGAGAGTATCTGTTCTAAATAGGAGATTTTTTAGTGTGTGAAATGAATTTTTTGAGAGGATTACCTCTCATTACACTAAAAAAAAATAGAGAATGTACATGTAAATAGTGAAGTTGAAGAAATAAAGACTGAGATATGATAATTCTATGAGCTTTTGACACTGCATGGCTGAGAACAAAGGTTATGATTTGTATTTGAGCCCTAAAATGGTAAGTGGTTGATGATATGATTTATTTTTTCATATTCAATAAAATTATTTAATTAATATTGGTGATAAGTTTCAAACAACCCCCTTAGTAGAGACAACTAGGCCTGATAATAGGGAACATGCATATACAGTCTTATGTAAATAAATTGGTTAGCATTTGATCCTTTTATTATTGGAATCCTATGGAGAATGGAATTGATATTGTATCAAAGTGTGTTTTTAGTCTATGGTAAATTTTTTTTAATAAATACTTTGAAGGATCATATGAAATCAAGGTCCCTATCAAAGGAAGGGAATACAAACCTTGAGTAGATGTGTTTTCTATTTAATTATAGATTGTATCTTCAAAATTGTCAATCCAATGAAGTTTGGTAAGTATTATAACATTATTTAAATAATATGGAGTGTTATTTGAAATAATATATTGAAAATAATGATAGTAATGACATCTGGTGCTCATTTATAGCATCTACAAACCCCTATTTTGTGAGAATTCCACTATATGTAGACTATGTTAAACAAGAAGATGAATCTTGAAGTTGGTAGGATATGATTTACATTTAAAGATATGATTGAGTTTTATTTGAGTTTATTAGATTCATTTTTAATAAATAAACCCTAAAATAAGTGCATATTTTAAATTTGACCCTATTTTCAATACATGTATTGTGAAATATGACTATGTGTGCAGTTCAAATAGAAAAAGAAGTATGTATACAATATTTAGTGGATATTTGTTTGGAATTGTTACATTTTTAGGTGAATAAATTAAGAACATGTTTAATTTTTCTTATAAAAGTTATTAGTTCAAAGCAACATGGTGTTTGATCAATAGCTACATAAGACCCCTGTTTGTATTTGAAACCTCTGTCTATACAATTAACAATTTAAAGGGTGTGAATGAACAATGAAAAGTGAATGCATGAATTAAGGAGAAATTTATATTATGAGGGAATAAATATTAACCCTAAATAAATTACAAACATATATTTGAGAGTGTATAAAGGTGAAAGATAGGCATAAATAACCCTTACATAGTCCAAGAAGGAATACAGTTAACTAAGAATTGATGTTTTCCCATAAGAAATGAATTATATGAGAAACCTATCATATGTATAAAGGTGAATGTGATGAATATAGACATAAATAAATTTATTTGGGTCTTTTAAATGCAATATATCAATCACAGTGGTAATTTGTGTCCTCTCAGCCTTGAAACCCTAGGTTTTGGGGTTTTGGCCATAACTTTAGTTTTAAACATAAAAAAATGCTAAAAACTTGAGGATATATTTGTATAAATGTATTATAAAATATTTTATAGTTTTTAAGATGTGTGTGTAAATAAAAATATGTGTTTATATGATTGAGTTGTCCTACAGGTACAATAGGCCTAATTTGGACTAAGATAGTGGAGGAAAAAGGGTATGTCATTAAGTTGAGACCAATGATGAATACTAAAGTTATAATCCCAAAATGGGTCATAATAAATGATATTATTATGTTATGAAATTTTTTATTTTTTCCAAATCAAGGTGATTTACCCATGAATAGGGCTAATAGGAGATGAAGCTTGAAAGGTGTGAGTGAACAGTAAGTATGTAGACAATTAGAGTTAGTGGCATGAAAAAGGATAATGATAGATGTGATAAGAAGATAAAAATACATAGAGGTTATTTCAATCCTCATTGAGTTTTGTTTCCCCATTTAGGGTTAATTGGGCATTGACAACTTGTGGATGATGAAGTGTGTACATGAACACAGATTGTTTCAGATCAATGAATGTGATTGAATGGTTTAAATCATAGTATAAAGATCATTAAACTAGTGTGGTATGTGTTTATGAATCATTTTATGAAACAATATAGCTATTGTAGCATGATTGTCCAAAAATACTAGACATGAATGAATACAAAGAAGAATCTTGAATGGAAGGATTTAGGTAGAGTTTGGTAAAAAATAGGTTTAGCTATGCATCACATATGTATGCCCTAACTCAAACCCAAAAATCAACACTTTTCCTAAAGGGATGGGAAGACAAAACATTCATGTCCCTATATGCCATTTATATCCTTCCATAAAAACATTCAAAATCTAAAAAGGGAAACACTCCAGGGTCAACCTTTGTATTTATAAACTATCCAATGTGTATTTTTCCCTCTTGAGCCACTATAAAAGCACATTCAATTCATTAATTTTGAAAATATTTTCAAGCTTATCAACTCTATTAAAAAATAATATTCACCTATTGTTCCTATTGAATATCATATGAATAGTCATTCAAATAGATTTATTATTGAATATGATATATTTTAATTATGAAATTAACACCTCTGATAATTTTCACTCAAATAAAGTAAGACATTTACCATTCATCCCCAATTATTTTTATTCCTACCTTGATGGAATCATTAGATAGCTTGAACATGATTTTAAAAAAAGATACATTCAAATAATAAAAAATACAAAAAAACATATTATATGTATCTTTTGATTTCTTACATCTTCTTCGTCCCTTTATTTTCATTTGCGATTGTTTGATCTATTCTTATATGCACTTGGTTTTAATTTACTTATTTACCTATTTACCCTTCTATTTTTCCTTTTAATAACTAGATAGTCTCAAAACAATGATCAAATCTAATAATAGTGACATGCATCCATCTATTTGTATAGTTTTTGGCCAAAATTATATCATTTTTCTTACACAACAAAATTACTCAGTACATGATAGAAATACCAACTGCTACTATCCTAGTTGGTTGATTATAACCTTTGCCTATTTATTCCTAGAATATGCATTTACAAAAATAGGTCCTTAATTATTTTAATTCTCACATAACTTACTTAGTGATAGTATGCAGTTTCCAATTTTCATGCAAAATTTTTCGGTTTCAAGCTTAATTGTTCGTACATGTGACATCTTTCAACAAGTATACATTTGAAAAAATGAGAATGTGAAATCAATCATTTACATACATATTTTAGTCTCATAAAAAATTATAGAAGTTCTAATTCACATTTCATAGGGTGGAAATGCCTTATATTTAGCCATTCAAAACTTTGATAATGCATCTCTTTCATTGACACTTGTTAAAATTTTCTAGATTTGGTCTCATTTCTTCTACTTTATACACTTTATTTCATCTCAGTTGTTGTTGATTTATCGATATTACAAAAACACAATATATATATATATATATATATATATATATATATATATATATATATATATATATATATATATATATATATATATATATATATATATATATATATGTAGACTATATTATTAATCATGATCATGTTCTAATTTTGTATTTTTGAATGTTTTTGCATTTTTTGAGAATATATATATATATATATATATATATATATATATTCTCAAAAAATGCAAAAACATTCAAAAATACAAAATTAGAACATGATCATGATTAATAATATAGTTTACATATTTGTAATATGTTATTTATCTTTATCTCATGATTAGTAGATATCATATTATTTTATATCACACATGCATTTCACATGTATCTATAAAGTGTTGTGTAGGACATATAATCATTTTTAATAGATTAAGATCTTGGAATCTCTCTACCCTTTGGCCTTGTTAAATTTGGGGCTTCTTAATCAGAGGTGACATTATGCAGGTGTTTTCATCATGTAAACCTTGTATTATTGAGCTTTCAATTATTTACAAATCTCTTGTTAACATTTGTATAATACTTAGTGTACATGAACATGTTATTTGCTAGGATATGATCACATGACTATTTTTTCTAATTCTATGTTCTATTGATGTTGATTACATGTAAATAATAAATTATAATTTTTCTTTTCTATTGTGTTGGCCCTTGAACCTTGTGTGCAATGTTAGATTGATACATCTATGTGAGATATTGTGTGTTGTGTGTGATATTTGAACATATCCTTGATTTGGTCCTTGGCCTTGTGTGTGTGAAATTTGAACGTGTCCCTTTTCATGGCATTATTCATGTATATGTGTGTTATTTCAAACATTTTAACATGTCATTGCTTGTGTCCCTCAGCCTATCTATGTTTGTTTTCTATCATTTGTGCTTATTGTATGTGTGTTTTTTTTTGAGTTTGATAAGTATCATGATCCATATCATGAACTCATAAAATATTAACATATTAACACACTAACATTATAATTATATGAGATTCATTGATACATTTTGTAGGCTTTGCCTCTTAAGTTCTATGCAAATTCAAATCTTGCTAGATGCTAACACAATTTTTCCATATGATACAATTTTCAATGATAATATATTTACTACACATGTTTCAAGTTAACTTTTATTTTTATATGAGTGAATTTTCAAGAGATATTTCCTCACCTCAAAATGGGGGCATTTGAATGGGTTTCTCATGCATGAGATAAGTCATTTTCAAAAAGTAAAATTCAATTTTTTGGCACAATCATAATTTAAAAGTTACAAAATCTTGTAAATGGTTATTAAAAAATATTATGGGGGAATATGCCATTGCATATGCAATCTTATTTTAGTTTAAAAGAGAAAATTCACATAATTTTAAAGTTATAATGAGAATTTACATATATTTTTAAATTATACAATTACAATGGGGCATGATACATTTTTATGCCACTTTTATTTTAATTTGATAGTTTCAAACATGGTCGGAGAAAAGGTGTACTCTATTTTCTTGTGATCATGTTTTCAAAAACTAAATTATACTAGAATATCATAATTGAATTTTTAATCCATCTATAGTGGTTTATTTTGTATACACATAATATTTTCAACTCTTTCCAATTACTAACACTTTATATCTTGTAGGAACCCATTGAGTCTCAATATTTTTTAGTATACACCTTAAGGGGTACATCAGGAAAGGGGAGGTAGACCATTGGTGTTTTGTAAGATTGTTGTCCCTTATTCCACTTGCCATCTACACACTTGTCTCCTAAAACCATTTACCTTAAACTTATTATTCACTGTTGTACCCATTCCAAACATTTTTCATATCCTTATTCTTATTTTTCTTGCCTTGACCCCCTTTTGCCAATTGAATAGTCATACTAGGTCGACTAAGTTGACCTTATATAAATTTTAGCCTCTGATTACTGTATAAGGTCAACTGGGTCAACCCTATACTATTTTTGGGTATTTTAACTTGAGAGTTTTATTAGCCCTTCAGTTGAACTAGATTAGGACCTAATGAATTATCTCCTAATAACATATAGGTTTGAATGGGTCGACCCCATACAAATGACATATTTGGAAGGATTTAGGGAAAGATCTGCCTATATATACAAGTTCATTTCCAACAATTTGAGAATAGAGAAGTGAAGAAGAATAAGTGTAAGTGAACATCTTCTTATTGACCATTCTACTTTAGGAATAAAGCATAGGGTTCCATAATTTCTTTGGAGATATGGATCTTGTCTTGTGGAGAAGTATTTTGGATGCATAGATAGGTTGTGTAGCCTAGAGCTGATTTGTATTTGTTATCCTTACATACCACAACAATCTCTTGTGAAGCACCTTGGCCAAGGAAGAGATTAAGGCTTGATGGGTTCATCTTCAAAGGTAAGTATTCCTAAATTTATTTCTCCTTTATAATAGTAGATAGATAATTTATTTTTTCTTCTCTTCCATGCATTAGGATTCTATATACATCGACATGAGTATATGTCTTCTACACATGTTTATTTTAGTTTAGTTTATTTTTAACACCCACTTTGTGCCATAAGATTTGGTGTGCACTATATTATATTTACTTTCTTATTTATTAGAATAGAGTGAACATTAAACTTTGGACTCTTTTAGGGTTTTTGTGTAATTATGTTAAACTATAGGCTTTGGAACCCTTTCTAGTATGGTGTATTGTGATAAGTGATCCCCTAATAGGGTCTAGCAGATCCTCATCTTGGTCATGTTCCCACTTAACAAATGTATTCCCAATTGAAAGTGTAGGTATGCTCTATATTCTCCAAGATAGGATTGATTCATAGACATGATGCATTTTTATTGCATACATTCTTGTTAACCTAACGTGAATCCTATCCCACCACTAGTTAGATTATCTTCACATTTTCACTTTCTTCTTGGTATTTTATTCACTTTGGCTTCCCCTTCATAATAAATTATAGTAAACCCAATGTGAAGTAACACTTGAAAGATTTTCACATTATTTCATTCTTTTTATCATATATTTTCCATACTGGGTCAACTTCATCGACCCAACTCTAACTTTTGTGCACAGGTTTTTAGGTATAGGCTATTAAATCAACCCAGTCGACCTAGTATAGGTTTTTAAATTTTCAAACTTCCATTCTAATTTCTAGGTTGACCCATTCAACCCTATAATTTTTGAGACATGAGGTTCAACATACTAGGTCAACCTAGTCAACCCTGTACATTCTAGGCACTCAACAACATGTTTTGGAAATCTTGATCAACCTAGTTAGTAGAATTTGCAAGCATATATCAAGGTTATTAAACAACAATATTCATTATTTACATCTCTGATCCACCAATGTTCCCTCATATCTCTCCATCTCTTTATTTATAGTCTTTCCTTCTATAGTTTGTAGTCTTTAAAGTTGCACCTACACAGTGAACTAGATCAACCTTGTTGACCTAGTTCAGTGTTCTATGTGTTGTCTGGATAACTAGGTTAACTCTACTGACCTTGTTTATTTTTAGACCTTGATTTTGTAGTATAGGATCGAACCTGTTGACCCTTTTCTATATTTTTTATATACACTATTGACTATATCAACATTGTACCTTGTTTAAAAGTTGGAATTAACCTTATATGTTAGTAATTAGTTTACACTTTCTTTTTTTATTGATTGCATGCTTAGAATAGATCAAATAGCTTAATTAGGTGATTTTCAATTAACCATTTAGTTTCACTACTTTTTATTTTATGCACACATGACCAAATCACAAAATCTAAACAAACATTTTAACATTTGTCTACCCAAGGTCAACCTACTTGGATTTTATCACCAAGGGGGAAGCTGACTTGATGTTTTGGTCAAGTATAAATCATGGTTAATGGTATATTCTAGATAAAACCCTTACACCCTTATCATTATGGTGTGTGAAGTCAGGGGGTAGGCCCCAATACTAAGCCTGTATCATTACCACTATAAATATCTTTCAGCCCAAACTACCTGAAACCATCCTTAGATTGTCTTATAGTTCCTTGCTTATAGCCAACTTCTCATCACATTTAAAATCATATTTTAATAATATTATAAACATTTAGGTTGACCAATTAGTTATCTATTTAATTTCTAAGTTGATTTCTTGTTCTTTGCTCAATTGTATTTTATATTGAAAACACTTGCATTAGCCAGTGTTGGTACAAGGTTTTGTGTTATATGCCTCAATTGGGCTGGACAACGTTAATCCAATTGACTGTTTATTTCCTTTCATTTCTTAATTTTCAAAATTACTTACAAAAATTATCTTATTCAATTCATAATCTATTATAGGCTTTTTAATTTTCCTTGCTTATTGTACTAGGTCAACCTAATAGACCCTATATCTTTTTTCAGCCTTTGTTCATTATACTAGATTGACTTAGTCAACCTTGTACTATTTACAGGCCCAATTCGCTATACTAGATCAACCCAGTCAACTTTGTACTATTTATAGGCCCTATTTTTTATTTTAGGTCAACCCAGTCGACCCTATACTATTTTTTACCTTTCTTATCTGCCAAATTTATCCCTTTTTTCCTTCTAGACTTCTGATATCCACTCTTACTCAGTTCATGAAGCCTCTTATCAAATTATTTCTTGATAATCTCAATCCATTATAAATTTACATAGGTTATTCTCTCCTACCTCTCCTGTCCACCATAAAAGACAACTCTTTATGGTACAACTCTCCATCACATGGTTCTAAATCTTCTCAATCTTGATCCACCCCATACCGTATAGTAAATCTAAAGAATCCTATTAGATAAATCCCAAACCATGATAATATATACCTTATACCAATTTTAAATATTATAAACCTATAATTCATAAATTCATTAACCCATCTACATCAAATGTTGGAACCTCACATTATGTCCCACCTCTTACAACCAATGTTCACAATCCTCTTGTTACACCCATAATAAGAGCACCTAGCATTATAACTAACAAAAGTAACATGGTTAAAACCACTCAAATTGATAATCTAGATGGTTCCCAATTATTCAAAAACCTTGATGATAATACTATTTACACTCCTCACAAGAATGGTGGCTTTACCAAGCTTCTTTCTTCTACCACACTTAAGACAACTAACACTAATATTGGGAATCCTCCACCTACAAATAATCTTCCTCCCACCAACATTAACAATACCCCTCCTACAAAAACCAACCCACATATTGATACAACTCAACTCCTTGCACAAGTCATACAAAAAATGAACATCATGCAAACAACCAAACAATCTCAAATGATGAAAATGTAACAAATTTTATTAAACAAGGCTAGTCAACCACCTGAAGTCATCATGCCTCAACCAAATCCAATTTTTTTCCCTCCTCCTCTTAGAGATACTAATGGGAATATCATCCCTCAACCTCCAATAAATAACAAAATGCTTCAACATCTTCAAAATGAACCTTTAGACCCATTCATTGCATCTTTAGATATTGGAAACATTTCTCCAACTATCACACATAATGGGACTAAGGACCCTACTATCTTTCTTAAGTATTTTGGTAATCTCTATAAGGAATGGGTTTAAATTAACACCTTTACTACTACCAAACTCTTAGCCAAAACCTTTATTGGTGATGCAATTGAATGGTTCAAACAAATTCTTAGACATTCCATCTCACAATGAGAGGATTTAGTCAATGCTTTAGCAAAGGAATTCTAACTTGATGACCTTCTTAAAAATTGCCTTAGCCATTTCATCAATGCCAAACAACTTCTTAATGAATTTGTTCGCACTTCATCAAATGATGGAAGTCTCTTGCTCATAAAATGGACCATAACATGAATGATGTTACTCTTTTAAAACTATTTATCACTGCTCTTAAACCTCCCCTTCAATACAAAGTTTAAATATTTTCACTTTAAACATTAGACAAAGCCTTAGACCAAGAAAAAAGGCAAGACTTTCTTATGAATCAATTTGAACCATCTCAAACAACTACTAAAGAAACTTTTCAATCATTTTCTCATAACATTGATTCATCCAAGCCTCCCTAACTTCAAAATTGAGCATCCAATTCAACCAATTTTAACCCAACCTACCCTCCCTTGAGTTCATAATAACTTAAGAATTAATTTCCACCCTCTAAACCCATGAGCTTTGATCTTTCCAAACCTCCTTCAAAACTGTACAATCTTGACAAGTTTTATTGGTGTCATGCTAATATAGGTCATTATCATGAGTCTTGTCATGTTCTTCACTGATTTCTTATTTATTCCTTTCTTGGTCCACATTTCAATTTTGATAATCTAACAAAACAACATTATCAAGACTTTATTCAAGATTCTCAAATTCAATCTCAAGAAATAGAATCACACCAACATCAACTACATAATGATCAACAATAATTATCCCATACTTATACCTTACCTACTAATTGTATTCAAACCATATTTGATCCTTCTTCCTACACCAATAAGGAAAATATATCTAACATGAACAACTTTAAACATATTATTGCATCCATTGAATCTCAACCTCTTAGGTCATATGAACCAAAAGAGTACCTAGTTCAAATTCCTACTCCAAAGCATATCATATATGGTCCTCCTTTACCTCCTCATATCTCTCCTACCCATCATATGTCACATTCAACATCCTTAAAATATAAAAAAATAACACATTTACCTATATCCAAATGAACCTACCAACCCAATGCCAATCATTCTAATGGTTCAATGTTACCTCACTCTAACTCACATGTTGGGGTATTGAGCAATGACCATCCGCATGCCCCTTTAGACTTTGGGGCATCTTGTGATTCCCATACCTATGTCCACTTACCCAATGGGGCATATTTCAATGCCTACTCTTATTCTACAATACATAATACCAACCAAATTTAGCTTCAAAAAACCTTTCAAGACATACAGACTTGTATTTCACATGCTCATCTTTAATACAGATGTTAGCATGGATCTTACTTATTCTTTTTGTCTCATGTTTTTTTAATTTTTGTGCACTTTATTTATTTTAATTTTGATTTATACCAATCATTTTCTTCCTTTATGTTCTTTGGTTTTATTTCACATTACATTTGGCATTTTCTTTCATTGTTGTCTTCATATATTTATTTTATCTTTTTATGTTATTATTTGCCTTAGTAGCTTTATGATTATTTTTTCCCATTTGGAATTCACCCCCATGGGTTTCTCTTTTATGAGTTTGTATTATAAGACCATGTATAGGACTTGGCCCTCCTCAAAAAATACCACATTTGTTTCTTTTCTCATTTTTTCACATGTTTCTTTTTGGCACCCTCATGGGTTTTTCTTTTATGAAGTTGCAGTGTAAGACCGTGGATAAGACTTGGCCTTCCTCATGAAATTACCATTTTCTAATATTACTTTTATAATAAAAATATCACTAATTCTTTTTCTCAACTTTAGCTTTTGCTTATTTTGATAGATGGAATTTGTACAACAATCTATGTTAGCATGTTTTCATCCATTTCCCTCATTCTTATGATAAGGAAATGTAGTTTACTAACATTGTATCCATTTTTACCCTTTGTCACATTTTTTTTGATTTGAATTAATTCAAATTGTTCCATGTGTCACTCCTCTTGATTTCCCCTTTTTTTCACTCCACATTGGATAAAATAAGGTTGAATTCAAGATAACACTTTTATTTCACCTAGATTTATAAGACTCTTAGACCCCATTCTCATTGAAGTTTTCTCTCTTAGCAACCTTGTTCCAAGTATTCAAATTAAAGTCATCTTTAGCACCCATGTTTGGTTTTCTAAATCCATATGGAGGAGGAATATAAAAATACTTCAAGAAAGTTAAAAGCTAAATCATTTGAATCAAAAGGCAATGATATATAAAAGGAAACATATAAATCTTAAAAGTTAAATCACACCAAAAGACATGTTCACAAGCACATATCCTTTCTCTAATCGAAGATCAAACTCCACAATTGGCCTCACATAAATATAAGGTCCATTGGGGTATGATAGGCCAGTAGATTAGAATAGGGGAATTCAAAAAACTATATGGTACTACCTGCTTTCTTATGTAAGTACCCAATATTCATATTAGATCGATGGCTCTATAAGGGGTCCTAAGAAATGGGGAACATGTTGTGGGGAGGTAGGTATATTTTAATTTTCATGTATATATCCATCATGGGATGATATATATACTTCATTTGTTGACCTAAGACTTGTGTGGCTAAGAGAAGTTCTTCAGATTCCTTAAGGTTGAAAGTTCTCTTGTTTTGATAAACTTAATTTGAGTGTCTTGACTTTGATAAAGAGTTATTATACCATGGTTTTTCCTTCATTATCCCCTCCACCCATTTCATTTCCCCCCTTGATAGGTAAATTGTGATTCCAAATATATTTTCCCTCTTCTATTATCCCTTCTTCTTCACCTCTTAAAAACATGATATCATTACTTTGTTTCAATTTTATCTATCCTTAGAGTAAAACAACATGTTTGATCAACTATGGATTACACCCTTACATCATTTATTTACCACACCATCTCATTATAATTGTATTCATGACATTAGATGGTTGTGTTTTCTTACATTGTATCTTAGAACAAACACTAAATTTAAGTTTTCATCCTTTAGAGCTTTTGATTTTCATTTATTTCTCATGTTCTTGTTTGATTTTTATGGACTTAACTTATCTTACATATGACATTTGCCATTATTACATGTTTCTCTTTATGTATGCTTTCTTCATGCTTGTCTCACATGTTCAATTACATTTCATTTTCAGTCTTTCATGTTTTTATTTTTACCTATCTTACATGAGCTTACTTTTCACTTTCTTACATACCTTTGTTCAAGTTCTCTTGCATTGATATTTAATTTGTCATTTATGTTTTACATGTTTTCCAAACGTGATTTAGTATGTTATACATTCCTTTTTGTTATTTATATTTTACATGATTTCTAACATGATTTAATGTGTTTTACAATCATTTGTCATTCATTTACACTCATTTGTCATTTATTTGCCATCATTTGTCATTATTTTTCCATCCTTTTGTCATTTATTTTCCTTCAATAGTCTAAACCTTGCCTTAACAATCTTAATTTGCCAATTTTCCTACAAACTTTGTCTAACTGACCTCTATATGCCTATCTTCCAAAAAAAATATTTTTGGCTATTTATTGCACTAACTTCTACAAGTTCACCTAGTGTTATTCACATTGGATACTTTCACATATCTTGCAGTCTAATTATTTATCTACATCACTAAGGTAAGTAAAGATATGTGTTTTTCAATTTTGTGTTTTCCTTTATCTTATTTACTACTTACTACACTTTAATTAGCATCAACGTTGTGTGTTATCATGTTTTATTTTCTAAAGCACCATCCCCTATTACACCTTAGTGATACATGATGAGCTTCAAGTGGGGCATATGTATACACATAATATTTTTAACTTTTATTTATTACTGACACTTTGTATCTTTCAATAACCCATCAAGTCTCAATCTCTATGAGTGCATGCCATAAGGAGTGTATTGGGAAAGGGGTCGACAGACCATTATGCTTCATAATATTGTTATACCTTTTTCCACTTACCATCTACACACATGTATCCTAAAACCATTTACCTTAAGATTATTACTCTATGTTGTACCCATTTGAAAGATTTTTCATATCCTTATCCTCTTTTTTCTTGCCTTGACCCCCTTTCACTAGTTGACTGTACTAGGTCAATTAGGTTGACCATGTATAGTTTTTAGCCTTTGATTACTATACAGACTCAATTGGGTCAACCATGTACTATTTTTGGTTATTTTCACTTGAGATTTTTTTTAGCCCTTTAGCCTACCTAACTTGGGACCTAGTGAATTATCTCCTAAAAACATGCAGGGTTGACTGGGTTGACTCCATACAAATGACATATTCAGAATGATTTAGGGAAAGATTTGCTTATATATACAATTTCATTTCCAACCATTAGATAATAGATAAGTGAAGAAGAATAAGTGTGAATGAACATCTACGTATTAGCCATTCTACTTGAGGAATAAATTTTAAGGTTTCATACTTTCTTTGGAGATATAGATCTTGTCTTGTCGATAAGTGTTTTGGATGCATAGATAGGTTGTGTAGCCTAGAGTTGATTTGTCTTTGTTATCCTTACATACCACAATAATATCTTGTGAAACACCTTGACCAAGGGAGAGATTAAGGCTTGATGGGTTCATCTTCAAAGGTAAGGATTCCTAATTTTATTTCTCCTTTGTAAGAGTAGATAGATAATGCAGTTATGCTTCTCTTCCATGCATTAGGATTAGGTATACATTAACATGAGTATATGTCTTATATGCATGTTTAGTTTAGTTTGTTTTGTTTTTAACCCCCACTTTGTGCCACAATATTTTATGTACATTATATTTACTTTCTTGTTTATTATAATAGAGTGAACATTAAACATAGGACTATTTTAGGGTTGTTACATGATTGTGTTAGATTGTAGGATTTAGAACCCTTCCTAACATGGTGTATTATGATAAGTGATCCCCTAGTTAGGTCTAGTGGATCCCCATCTTGTTCACGATCCCACTTAACAAATGTATTCCCAATCGAAAGTGTAGTTATGCTCTATCTACTCCAGGCTAGGATTGATTTATAGACATGATGCATTTATGATTACATACATATTCAATTTAAGTGCATAATGCATGAATTAAGATTCATTGTGCACTGTAGTATTATGTGTGTGAATCCATTAGGATTCTAAACCATTTCACATCTTATGGTTACAAATATTGGTGAAATTAAATTTATGTTCAACATCCCTTAATTAGTGTTATTTTATTTTAAAAGAGAAAATTCAAGTTGGGGTTTGATCACCCCCAATTTTCTCCAATGGTTTTACTAAGGAAACATCTTCTCCAAGTGTTTCATGGGAGGCACCAATTATCCAATGCTTAAAGGAATAATAATCACCAATCAAAGTCATAAAAATTCATCACCGATTTCACACATACAAGTGTAATCATTTCATACTCTCATTTTCAATTTTAAAATTATTCAAATACAGGGAATTTTCAATTCAGTAAAGCTCATTTCAAATTACAAATTGTCAAAGTTCAGGCAGATTTTCAAAATTTTAAATTCAAGTCTTAAATATTTTATTTTCAAAGGAATGAAATAACTACTTCATGTTTTTTGTATGGTTTCCTAAATTGTACAATGACTTTCATGATTGAAGTATGTAACTCAAAGACAAAGTGTGTCTTACACACTAAGGTATGGATTTCCTTTAATATATTAATTTTATTTCTAGAGTAAGGGGGAGGGGAAATGTAGAAACCTAACTATGGTCATGAATACTTGATCATGCTTATTTTATCCCTTTTAACCATTAATTGACACGTGCACTTAATTGACATTTATTTCACCAATTTGACCTATCTTAAGCATAAGAGGAAACCTAATTTCATTTCAAGGCCATCTATCATCACCTACATAAATTATATTAATATTTAAAACACCTTTATGCATTTATATGCCCTAACTCAGACCCAAACTTAGCACTTTTCCTAAAGGCATAAGAATGCCCAATAGGATAAGAATGTCTTGTATGTCATTTTTATCCTTTTGTCAAAATAGTCAAAATCAAAACATGAAAACACTCTGAGGGTCATTATTTTTATTTCTAAACTCTCCAATGGTCTTAGGAACCTATGATACCCATTCTATTTACTTTATTAGTATATTAGTTTCTATGGATGCATATGCTTTATAAGTCATCCCATGAGCATTTTGTTTTATCCAACATTCATGGGAAGTATTAGTTGCTTAGATTAGACTTAGTATATAAGTAAGTGTTGAGGCAAATGAAGGCATCCATGAATTGTATTGAATTGAGCTTGATCAAAGGAGGTTAATCCCTCAAAGAGGCCAATGATTTTGCAATTTAGCTATTGTAATTCAACTTTGCTTATGTGAATCAATGTATTGCCAATTTTCATAGTTTATTTCATGTATTTACAATTATCTGATAACTTGTTCAGGAAGGATCCTCTCAAATGGATCTTTTTCCCACTTTAGCCACTACAAAATCACATTCAATTTATTAATTTTTAACATCTTTGAAATATTATTAATTCTACTACAAAAACTTATTTACACAAATTTACATTGAAAAAAAGTTCCTTATTCTTCTTAAATCAATTTCTAAGCACTTTAAGCAGTCATGAGCCAAATCTAAATTAGTTGTATGCATACTTAGGCTAGCATGATCAATTATTTAATCTAAATCTAGATGAATACATATATTCAAAAGATCAAAATTGCATAAATCACATAGGTAGGATAAATATATGGAGATTTTATCCCTCTTCAAAGTATTGGTATGTAGGCAACACTTAGCATAGTGGGGTGTTGAGGTCTAGAAAAACTCCAACCACTAACCCATTTTTACTCCTTCACATATATTTATCTCCTTATGGAATAAATATAGGGGTTTCAACTTCAAAAAGGCACATAGTAGGTCACTGCATAGTTTCGAAGGTGAAATCAATGCAAGAAAACCTAATTTTCATTACCGCACTTGATTATTACAAAATTTCAAATTTTATTTAAAAATACAAGATTTACCATCAAGGACAACAATAATAGTTTAACTAGACCTCTATTGGGTGTTCCTATCCTTGAGGTCACTTAGGCTCAACTTCTGAGAGATTTATGGGTTTTTTGCATTCTAATTATTCCTACATTTTATTTTCCTATTCAGTCAAATGATGACTCATAAAGCTAAGTTCATCTCTAATTTTCATATTTTAGCCTTGTTCATTTCTATTTTTCTTTGTCTATTTCAGTCATTTATCATCAATTTTTATTTAAAACTATATTTACATCACTCCATATTATTATATTATATTTATGTGAATTAGGGTTGATTATAATATTAATTCAAAATGCATCAGGAAAAAACCTCACATGTGAGTTTTAATTGATTTTATTATTGAATATGGCTTCTATAAGAACTTGATTAAAAAGAGCCTTGTAAAAAATATACACTTACCAATGGACTTACATCCTCCTTTGTATTCAATTACATGGATGAATAGTGGTTTATTGTCACATATCATGCACACTTGCACAATTCCATCTGTATTTGGTCCAAAATTTATGGATAAGGTCACATATGATGTGACCTCTATGGATTGTTATGGTTTATTTCTTGGAAAACCCTATCATTATGATAGTAAATAATAATATGATTCATTAAAAAACACTTACACATAAAAAAAATATGATAAAAAGTGCCTCATAAGATGTGGTGTAAAATCAAATAATGAGAATTAAAACTATGTAATAAGCTTCAAACAAGCAAGGAAAATAGTTAACCAAGCATTTGAATTGGCATTAATCTTTATAAGACTACAAAATGATTCTACTAACACAAAATTTAATAACTCTCATAAAGATGCAAGTCTTGATAAATTGATGTAGTCATACAACGATGTGTTTGAATATATAAAATTTATTCCTCTTGTTTAAGAAATAAATCATTCAATTTATATTCATCCTATTGTTCCTCTTCTTAATGCTCCATTGTACCATCAATCTTTGTTACATAGAAATGAAATCAATTAAAAAAAGGAATTGTGGTCCAATTTTTTTAATAAAAACAAGTAATTATCTTTGTTCTTCTCTTAATATGCTTGTACTTACGGAGGATGTTATTTGGAGACTTTGTATTAATTTCAAAGCATTGAATAAGATAACAATGAAGATAAAATATCCACTTCCACACATCGATGACCTTATGGATAATATTTATGGGGGGGATTATTTTTAAATATTGATCTCAAAAGAGGATATAATCAAATTAAATTTCAACCAGAGGATACATGGAAGACAACTTTCAAGGCTAAGATGGTCTTTTCAAGTGGTTATTGATGCCAATTGGTCTCACTATTGCAACTAGCACATTCATGCAACAAATGAATTAATTATTAAAATATTGATTAAACCAATTTATCATCATCTATTTGGATGGCATTCTCATGTTTATAATTCCTATAAATCACATCTACAAAACTTAGAGCATGTTCTTCACACATTTTGAGATAATTGGTTATATAACAATAAATCCAAGTGTTCATTTCGTCAAGTTTCAATCTCTTATGTTGGTTTTATAATTAATGTTTATTGAAATTTGTGGAACTTGTAAAATTTTAAGTTCTATTGAAGTTTCAAAAAATTTAGAACATCACAAAGTTGAGGATGTTTATAGCCTTAAAAAATTATATCATAAGTTTATATTTGATTATTCAGATTTAGTCTCACCATTGCATTAGTTGAAAAAAACCAACATAGTGTTCTAGTGGATAGATAAAAATGCACGTGCCTTCAAAAATATAAAGAAGAATTTATGTAATTTACCTATCTTAGTTTTTTCATATCTCTCATAGCCATTAGAGATAGATATAAATGCATCAAAGTTAGAACTTGGCATAGTCTTAAAGGAGACTAGACACCCTATGGAATATCATTAAGAGACCTTATCTACTAAAAAAATAAGCACTTTATATATGATGAGGAACTATATGCCTTTTCTTAATCCATAAAATATTGGAGGCATTACCTTCTTAGAAGATAAATAGTGATTCAAACATGTCTTTACTATTTCTTTAGTCACATAGAAAAATTCAAGAAGCTAGGCATATAAAGTGATAATCATATTTAAAACTATTTCACTTGGCGATTATGTAAAAAAATGGGACCACCAACACAATTTATTATTTTTTGAGTTTCCCTCCTACATCATCCACCTTTATTATTGTCACCACTTAACATTTTGGATGTTATACATGGTCTTCTTAATATGAAAATGATCTAGGTTTCATTAATATTTTTAAAAAAATTCCATCCAACCTCTTTCAATTTTGTGCCTTTTCATGAATTTTTCATCAATGAAGGGTTGTTGTATAGGTTTTATAAACTTTGTGTGCTCAAAATCACCATAATTCACTACTGAAGGACACACACTTTACACTTTATGGTAATAATGTTGGGAAGTAGACAATACTCCATTTTTAGTGGTTCTTTTATCCACCTCACATGAAAAAATATATCCTAACTCATTGAGACAATGTGAAATTTGTAATTTATCCAAACCAACCAACCATAAGTTTGGCATATATGTTCCTCTATCTATCCCTTCTCATCCTTGGGAAAAAAATCCAAGGACTTAGTTAGTGGTTTTCTAATGATTGTTCAACACCACAACTATGTTTTTTTAGTTTAAAATAAGCTTATCAAGATGGATAACTTCATTCCATGCCAAAAGACCAATTTTACAAGTGACTTATCCAAATTATTCTTTAAATATATTTGGAATTATTTTGGTATATATATGAGCATTTTTTATAATTTTGACTCAAATTTTTTTGGCCACTTATGGATATCCATGTCGAAAATTTGGAGTGTTTCACTTAAATTTTCCATCTCTTTTCATCTATGATCGAATGTTCAAATCAAAGTAGTCAACTACCCTTTGGTATATAGTCTAAGGATATACCACCACACCTCACTTGCTAAGTGGGATCTGAGCCTAACCCACATAGAGCATGCGTATAATTGAGAAATCTAATCTTACACAACACATTCTCTATTTTAGGTCTGCCTTTATTTCCATCCTTTAGATCTATTTGAGTTACCTTTATCCTTGCCTTTTCCTATTCCACTCACATTCAGAAAGAGCAAGATAAGGCCAACTCATTCATATAGAATTTTAAATATCTCCAATCCTCATTTGTATATATTATTTAAAATACTTAAGACAAATAGAATTAAAAAAATGTATTCATTATGTCCTTCCTCATTTTCTTGTTTGGGACAAATATTGGCTACACTTTGACAAATGTCTATGAAGAAAATACATACTAATGTCAATCATCTCCACTATGGACCTTAAAAAATTATACAGTATATATTTGATAATGCTTTAAACATGGGTCTTCTAAAAAAATTGGGCATTCATGATGTAGTCAATGTTAATATCCTCAAGCACTACTATGAATCTAAATTTGAGTCTAAGGTTCTTATCAAGCATCTTGCAGATGTTGTTCTAGATTCTCAGCTTTCATTAGATGATGATCAATTTTTTGACATGAAGACTTGGCATATATTTCAAGGGTAAACCACATCCTATATTTTTTTTAAAGGATATATTCCACATCATTCTTGACTATTTTTAGGGCATCAAATGTCTCAAATGTTTCTTTTATTGTTGAAATCATTAGATTATAATGCTTCTATGGGTGGAAGTAATGATGTAGAATCATAGGTTATAATATATTATAAGTTTCATTTCTTACCATGTTTTTTTTAATAATTGATAAAGTTGTGTATAATTAATCTTACTCACCCATTCCTATTTTATCTCTTAGTGGGTAAGTTAAGTTAGGATTTCCTAGTATTTTGGTAGTAAGTTTTTTGTGTGGATAATTTCCTAGATTGGTTTCATATAACATAATAAGATTTATATATTATATTATACTCCTTGAATTATGTTATTATATTAGACTCCTTAATTTTGGGACTATATTATCTCCTTGGTTTTAGGTCTTAACTAATCTATATAAACTATGTAATATTTCATTGCATTTTAATGAACATTGGAGTGTGTTATTGTGGAGGATAATATGTCACACTTATACCCTCTTAGTAACTTCCAATTAATTTAATGTGTGAATTCCTTAAGGAATAAATATCATAAACCTTTTATAGTGTTCCTTCTATGGAAGTTCTACATTCAAACAATGATTATTGTAAGACTATTAACAAGGATAGTGACCATAATGATCAACTACCTAACCCTAAGGATATGCTAGATTTTCAAAACATAAGTAAATAATATTTTTAAGATTTGGATATAAAATTATAATGAACTAGATGTTATGATTTAGTTTCTTTCTAAATCATGAAATTAATGAATTGGGAACAAAGACACTATACCTAAACAACCTCCATTGAATGTTTCTAACCCTTTTACATCATATGGTGATGCTAGTGAGACTATTATTCCTAATGCCTCTATAGTTCCACTTAAAACTACAAATACAAATAAACTTTCAACAATTTCATATATTCATTCTCTTGGTCATGGGTATGTTAATACTAATGTTAATCCTAATTATAACAAAATATATAATGATTCAATAGCATAACAAAAACTCAATGACATAAAGGTGAATATTTTGTAAATATCTATCAAACCTATCCACATATTTTCATCTTTGGACATATTTCATAATCATTTGGCTCAATAAGTTCTTGTTCATCCTTTGCCTCATTCATTTTCTATACCCAAATTTACAAAATTCAATGGAACTAGGGATCTATATCAACACATAACAACCTTATTTGCATATTATATAGGATATCACGATGATGATCTTCTTGTGAATAAACTTTTCCTATAAACCTTTTGGTAAGTGATTTATATTGGTTCTATTCTTTTCCTTAAGGATCATTGCATATATTTCATAATTTATTTGACCTTCTTAGTGCATTTTTCAATAAAAAATTTATAATCTATCACATTTTCACAAATTTCTCAAATCAAACAAGGATATAGTGAATGCATTATAGACAATGTGCTTGAATTCAAACCCATGCTTACTAATATGTCACATGTACTCCTTGATAGCGATATTCAAAGCATATTCTCAAATATCCTATTCAATTATATCAAGGACAAGATCATATATAATGAATAAAATTCACTCAATAACCTTTTCCATGAATTATGCAACATTGAGATTAAGCTTATGAATTCTAATATGTTTGAGTATGTATAAATATTTTCAATATCCAATGCTTTGAAATAATAACTAAAATCAAAATTCAAACCTAATACTAATGATGTGCCTAATTTTCAAGCTAATAATGAGGATAAAACTATAAATATTTTTTATCAAGTGAAAGATAGGATACTATTTTCACCTTCTAAGCAAAGAAAATAATTTACATCTTTACTAGATCCACTTCATCAAACATAAAAGATGTTACTTGAATGTGATGTCCTCATTTTTCATCAACCACTTAAATGAAATAAAACTCAACCATCACCTAAAGGCTATAGACCCAATTTAGATTTTGACTACCATCCTTCCTCATGACATTAAACTAATAAATATTATAAATTACATCATAATATTCAAGACATAATCAATAGTTACACCATTTATGTAGATGGCCATAACTCTAAAGTCAATGAATTAGTAGAAATAGATAATCGACACTTGTAAATATTTAACAACCCATTTCCCTATCATAACACTTCAAATAAAAATAGAATATATATGAAAACATCTATAAATCAATCTACAATGAACTATGAGCATGAGATTGATAGCATCACTAGCATGTTGTTGAGCTATGAAATCAAGATATTTTTATTACATTTTATGATCATGAAATACCTAATAATAAATTAAACAATTATCTAATATATATACATGGTTTTTTTAATAATATTCTTCTATCACACATGATATTATGGTCGATAATGGTTCTAGAAATAATCTTATTTTAATGGCATTCTTATCTAGTTAAGGCTAGACTCATAAATACTTATGTGGTGTAAACATAACATTGCATAGTTAAGATGGATGTAAACATACACCCTTAGGTGGAATTACACTTTCCCTCACAATTGGTCCTAAAACATTCCTATTTTGGTTCTATGTTATGAAAAATTTGGTATCATATAATCCATTGCTTGGACACCCTTGGCTTTATCAATTAAACTTAATAAAATCAATAGTGAATAATTGTGTCAAATTTATAAATAATGGTAGTTTCAACACTATTCTTTGTTCATATTATGATATACTTATTCAATGACCATCTAGTGCACCTAAAAATGTAAATATTATTTACCCTATGGTAGTCCCTACTTTTACATCATAAAATTCATCATATGTACCTATTATATTTTAATCTGGAATATCATCATCTATTATGCAAGCTCCTCAAGCATGATTCTTATAGTTGTCCCTCAAATACATATAGCACTATAACATCTACAATCTAAATTTGAATTAAAACCTATACCAATCATTTTATCATGATCTATTCTAACATAGTATTCCACAACCCATGCACTACATTATACACTTACTAACCATATAAATAATGAGAATTTTCATACATCTCATGAACTTTTTTAGATACATTGATTGCTTCATCTGACTTTTGTAGTATGGATCTTGATATTATGTACCACATTATTAGGTAGCACTGATAACCCACATCATGGGATTCAATGTAGACATATTATGACATTATTTTACTATATTTTTCCTTATTTTTTTTCTTCCATTTGATTTCAATATACCTTGTTATCAATGTGATAGCTTTACCATATCTTTAAATTTCTACTATATATGACATATTTCTAATTTATACTCTTACTCCTATGAATTAATCATCATATTTTTAGCTCATCCTTTTTGGTGATCCTCTTATTCATGATCTAAGGCTTCCTTTATTTTTGCATTCCTCTTTTGACACTTCATCTATCTTATCTATACATTGTTGACTATAATGCTTTACATATAACATATAATCATGCGTACATTTACACTAGTCATCCATACATCTAATGATTCATTGTTACATTATTATACATAATTTTTTGTGTACATTTTATATCTAAATTAAAAAATAATACAAAAACATTCATAAAAGGAAAAAACCAAAAAAAAAAATTATGCCTTTATTTTTGTCATACTATGCCTATCATACCTATTATACCTATCGTAGAGGTTTTTTACATGTTTTCACACATGATTCTCATGGTATAATTTTATATTTAAGATGTGGGATATTCCAATTATATACAGTTTTGGTCTAATGTCTTGCCTCACCTATGGTGGGCATTAATATTCACTAGTGATTATTATATTATGACATTTTTACTAGTCATATCTCTAGTTATTATATTCAGCCACTTTACACAAATTGTGTCTTATGTTTTCCTTCACTCAGAGTATGCATATCTTAATTATGCATATGAATTTATACATACATTTATTTTCATATCAATTTTTACATGGATGATACATTCTATATCATTTACCTTGCGATTCAATATTTTTCTCTATATATTACACCTTTGTACCATACAATCTATATTTTTATGGTTGAGATTCGGGCCTCATCAATAAATCATTATTACACCATGGTATTATACATGTATTTATTATTTTATGTATTTTACCTTACATGTGTCATTCTCATAGCAATTGTTTGCATTGTACTATATTTTTGGTTTCACTTTAGTGTTTTCTTTCTATTTACATTAATATTCTTCTAGACGTTTATTTCATATTGCTTGGTATATTTCATTGGCCTTATTCATTTAATTATTTATGTTATTCATGCCACTTACATTATTTTTATAGTGATGGAAACATATATATTTAGACATTAATTTATAGCATTCATTTAATTTTGAGGGAAACCATACATTGATTAGAATCCTTATTATCTAGTTCTTATAGTTTGTGATCCTTTTTCCATTATTTATCATACATGACCCCATGATTTTTTGTGTTAATTTTATATTTTTATATGTATTACTAAAAAATAAAAAACATGGAGGACTAAGAAAGGAAAAGGATGAAATATGGGATCTACTAGGGTTAGCATGGAATGCAGGAATAGAGTGGTAGTGGTGGCAACTATGTGGAAGGAGAGCCAAATATCCAAGGTACTACAGCTCAGGGGTTTTGAGAAGAGTTTGGGTGAGAAGGATCCATTAGGATAGAGTAATATTATATTCCAAATTACTCAATAAATGCAAGGAAAATGCAAGATCATATCGATGTAGGGGATAAAATATTTCTTTCAAGAAAACTACCAATTTTAATATTACTGGATGAAAACACCATTTGTGCTCGAGTCAAGGACAAAGGAAGATATAAATAGATCCTCTCCATTTGAAATATATGTGTCTATTTAGATGAATTTCATGTTATATTAGGATAATATTATGGGTATGGCATAGTTAGTGACCCATGATAGCAATGATAGAGACTTGGGGCAGGTCAAAATGTTTTGGGAATCATGGTTTATCCATTAAAAAGGACCTATTAATGCATAAAATAGTGGATTTTGAGAATGGAGGTAAAGTGTTTAACAAAATGCCAATACTAAAAAATCCAACAACCAAGAACTTAGGTTACCAATTAATGGTACATTCCTTATTTAGGCTTACAATTTGTAACTGGGTTAAAGGGATTGAAGTGGTGTTAGATCTAAAATAGAGGTTGGAGTTCTCTTTTGATATTCTAGTTGATTATCAATGTTTAGTTTACTAGGGTAAGGATTTAAAAAATATTTTTCCATTGTCCTTTTATTTTTTAGGAAAATATTTGGTTATGTCCATGACCTCCAGATTGTAGGGAGGGATGGTTTTTCTAAATCATTCCTATAATACAAAACCTACATCTTTCAAAGATGTAATAAAAAATGTTTCCCCCTTTCCAAACTTGATGGAAACATTTCCACCTCCTTAGGTATATATTATTAATCAATCAAAGGAGGTTTCCTCTATGGAGATTGATAATCAATTAGTGGATGAATATTTTAACTCTTTAGATGTAGTTACTGTCATTTGTAGATTTAATGGTTTATGGTCATCTTCGATCACTTTATATAAATGGGTTCATGAGACATGGTTGAAACATTGTGAAATTTATCTATGATCTAAAAGTTTTTTTATTGTCCTTTTCTATGATCAACAAGATTATTATAAATTCATCTTGGAAGGCCCTCGGTTTTGGGGCATGACAGGCCCTATTCATAACCCCATAGTTTATAGATTTTAATCCTCTCACTCTCTCAGTAACTAAGATGCTAGTTTGGGTCTATCTCCCTAATCTTATTATACATTTTTGTAATGCTCTCAAAGATATAGCTAATGATTTGGGGTATTTATTAAAGCATGATATTAAGCAGGCTTCTGTAGGCTTATGCACTTATGCTCATATTTGTGTTGAGATAAATTTAAGCAAAGGGGTTCAAGATAAAATCATTTTAAAATATGGTAAAACTCAACATGTTTAGGTTATTTACTATGAGAATACTACTTTTAGATGCCATAATTGTAAATTACCAGGTCATCTTCATGCAACTTATCTTAAGGGGCATCCACTTATGGTGAATAAGAAAGGAGGAAAATCTAAATCAAATAAATGGAGTGCACCAGATCCATCGCTAGTAGCAGAAGATAGTTTTGAAGATACAAAAACATAAGATGCAATAGAAATGGAAGATAACAAGAGCGAAGGAAATGTTGATCCTACAAATGAAAAAGTGCCCATTGAAGAGGTGATAGAAATTTTTGAGATCTCTCCTATGAAACATCCAGTCGGGGAAGTTAAAAGAGGACATGAGTCTAAGAAATCAAACTCAGATAAGGATTTGCTTGAGAATAGTATCTCAAAAATATAGCATCCAGATAAAAAATTAGTTCTTGTAAATGTCAAGCGTGATATATGATAGGAATTTAAAAAGAAAAAAGGTAAAAAAAGCCAAGATAACTAATATTTTAGATTATTATCCCACTAACTGATATTTGATAGTTGTTTTTGAGTAGTCAATAGGATTGATTTAAGTTATATTTTAGCCTTATATTAGTTATTATATTTGGATTTTTTGGACCATGGTGTCTTTAGTCTAGTTCTATTTTAGTTTTTCGGTATTAATAAATGGTTAGGATTCTAGAAAATATGTATTTATAAAAAAAATAAAAAACATGGAATCATACACAAATACATATTTTTCCTATGGAGGCATCATGCCCACATTGGTGCCTTAATGATTACATATTTTCCTATGTGGCCTTCATACCACACTTGTGCCTAAGAAATAACATCTATATACATTTATTTTCTAGATTGGGGGCATGGTACCCATGGTTTCTATATCACATCTTATTTTCCTATGAAGTAATACAGGTAATTTATAAAGAAAGGTATAACTATATAGAAATCATGAACAATAATATGAGATTAGGAGACATTCTGAGAATGATATTAATGTTTCTAGGAAGAGATTAGTCTAGTCATGTGGAGCAATAAAAACAATTTAGAAAGGTCAAGCTTGTATATATATATATATATATATATATATATATATATATATATATATATATATATATATATATATATATATATATATATATATATATATATGACTTATGAATAATGTGAACAAGTTTCATGTATGTGTGCATAAGTCATCTATGTTTGATATTGGTCAAATTATCCATTTTCAAGTGTCTAATAGCAAATATGAGTGCCTATATTTTTACCCCTTTTATTCTAGTAATGGAATTTATAGAGTAAAAATATAGAAAGTGATACTTGAAGATAACCATAGTGATTTTACTCAAATATGTACTATGTGTTGTGTCTCTCTTGATGTAAACTTATAATGAAATGTGTATAAATTAGTTTTTAATTATGATGTAAAATCTAAAAGTGACAACATTGAACATATGTGAAATGAAATATTATGTAATGAATACATCTATGTGCATGGATCCAAGCTTGTCTTCTGGGGACTTATCTCCTAGAGACAATAGATAAATGGGGTGATCATGCCCCTTGGAGATGTTAGTTTAAAAACATGGGTTGAGATAAATATGTCCCAACCCTCATTTTAAATGTATAAATTCCCATAATTTAAGGCTCACATAAATTCAGCTCCACACAACTCAATATATATGAGTAATGGAATCCACAATGGGTTCTAATAGATCTAAGTAATGCCTAAGAATATATATCAAGTTTTTGAATCATCCACAACATATATATTATATGATTTATTGTAATTAATACCTTATTGATCCTTGAGTATCATTTATTTTTGAAATAAATTTGAGTATTAGTGAGTAGAGAATGACACGAATTTTCATTCCATCTAGTAATTTATGTAATTAAATTCATATAACCTATTCTAATATATCATAATATATGCCCACACTATAATAATGTGTAATTCGAGTCATTTAATTTATGTAATAATCCCATAAAATATATGAAATGTATGTGTATGTTGCGCATATGCCCCTAATCTATGTCAAACCTACCATAATCTGAGTAAAATTTATTATAATTTGTGTAAACCTATACCACTCTAAATTAATGTGTGCTAAAATCTATAAAAAATTATGAATATGATGGATTGATATTTAAGATAATCCACTATGTATGCCTCCCTTTTGAGGTGAGGAATGTAGCATGTGGGTTATTCATCTCAAAAGAAAGGAGTTATGTACATCAATCTATATATAAAAATATATGAGGAATGTAAATCATGTAATAACACATGGATAATATGTTATCAAGAATATATGATATAATTATCTATGAAACATGCATCCTAAGGCGTAAAAGTGTTATGTCAATATAGATATATCAATGATAAACATAATGAATAGTCAATTTAATAATTATCATCCATAAACTAAGTAATAATTACATGGAATGTGTATGATATATATCTTATCATTCTGAAAAAAATTAATACTATGCAATTTGTATCATGACACAAAAAATCTCAAAAAATAGAAAATAGAGTCAACTTAGTATCATAGCTATGATGCACACAAATAAAGCACCAAAATAACATTAAACATTGTGCAAGGTAAGAATCAAACACAATGGACAATCAAATGTTATAAAAACAAATTAAAACCAAATGCCACGCACACAAAGGACAATCAAATGTCACACATACCAAGGAAAATCAAATTTCACATAAATAAAGGATAATCAAATGTCACACAAACAAAGGAAAATCAAATGTTTTACACAAAATAGATAATAAAATGTCACATAAAGACTATCAAATATTTTGATGTGTGTTTTAGGCACACCAAATCTAGGTAGATATGGAGGCTCAATAAGTGAGGATCCCCCTCCACCTCTCCTCAAAGCAAGGCTTATCAACTTCCCCAAGGTCTATGTCTACCAGGTCATGGTGAACTAGATACCTTAGTTGGTCGATGCAAGTTGTTCCATACAAGGGGCCTATTTAGAATATAATTCAATATTTATGAAATTAACTTGCACTCATACAAAGTTAGCTCATTCATATTTATCAACTAACTCCTCATTAATTTTCACTTGTCTTTTAACAACTAGATTTAATAGTGCATCAATAATGATAAGTAAAGAACATGCAATCCATAAAACTTGAGTAATTGATTACAATTCCAAATTACTCTAAATCTAACCTAACAGAGAGATAAAAGAGAAAAATAGAGAGGGGGTAGGTATAAAGAGAAGATGGGCCCACTTTGTAGAGAAGATATATTTGGTTTTGTTGAGCAGACAAATTCCTTGAGAAACCATTCTCTATTTGACCAACATAACACAACCAGAGGATAAAAATGGTGCAATATTATGAGGATGAAGGTAACTATGTAGATGAGGGAAATAAATTTACCATATATATGTGCAAATAATTAATATCACTCACAAAGATTTTAGATAAAATATAATTCCTGAAACATAAATCTAAGATTCATCAATACTCAGGAGAACTATAGTAATGTCTTCAAACAACCTCAACTCATGCAAAAGGGAAAATCTAACTAAGAAAGTAGGAAATACAAAAATAAAATGGTATGGTCCTCTACACTTGCTTCTAATTCTAATCATACCAACCATTATTACAATGAATAAATAGCCTTTTACAAGCAATACAAGACTATGGGGTCATTAAATAACCCACTATATGGTGGTTACAAACATTCAGTGGAATAAATTCATTTAAAATTTAAATTGATCCAAACCTTTCTTAATCTTAATTTTATCAATACCATAGACAATGCTTGATTGAATTTGGACTAAAATATATCTAGAGGAATGTCATCAAGATCTTATGATAGCCCACCTATCATGTTTTGATCAGTAAGAGACCATGCCTCATTAAGGTAGTTTTGTATTTTATGGTCTTGAGGCTTGATCCCAAAGTGCACACCACCACTTGGTCAATCTCATGATCTTATTTGCTTTAAATTTCATGATCAATTTGCTGCTATGATTCAATCCACTACTTGAATACACAATCCAATTTGACCCACAGTCTAGTTCCTAAATTTTGGTGCCCTTGACAAGAAAGATAGTCATCAAATTTAATCTTGAATTACTATCATGAAAACCCATGTATCTTCAATGCATTGGGAAATTTTCACGACATGGCTACATTTCACTATGTAGGAAATCCAACATGTTCTCCAAGTGTCAATATTATGCTACATGGTATCCTTTTATTTATGTGTTGCTCAGTTAAACACCCCATGTCCTTTAATTATTCTCAATATCTAGTGTAGCACAATCTCACCACATGGCATGATCTCACTCACCTAGGGATCTTTAGCGTTAACTCAATACACAAGATGAAATAACCATTATAGGGCCCTAATATCTTAACTAGTGGCATGATCTTAGCTATTCAAGGATTTTTTGTGTATTAAATATGAATGGAATACTATAGTACCCCAATATATTGACATGTGGATACATCTCAGGCATTTGAGACTCCACTACCTTCATCATTGTGTACTAACTACTTTAGTTCTCAGAGATATCGACACATAGCCTCATCTAAGGCATCCAAGACTCCATTTACTTGGTCACTATATACTGACTATCCCAAGGGTGAGGGGAAATAATATTTTACCATGTGACATCATCCTATTCACCTAGAAGGTTATTGGTTTACCATATGAGTATAGATTACTCTAGGGCCATGATGAAGTAGGATGCTTTCATGTGGCCTCATCCTATTCACCTAAATATCTTAGGTGGGCTCTTTATTCTAAGTGTTTTGGTGAAGTGGTGAGGTGATATCTTGATAGTTGGTAGCATCATGAAAATTAAACATGTATAAACTAGCTTGGGGAAGTGATGAAGTGGTATGAAGACATGTGGTGGCATCTCGTTCATCTGAGAACTCAAGGATCCTATAAAATTGACTAAATCCAAAAGGAAATAGATAAGTAAATAATCAACAAGTGGTAAACTTCATGCTCTCTTGGGGCCTACAATAAGAGAAAATAGTTTTTAGCCTTCAAAAAGAGAAAGTAGTTGCTAGTCAATGAATTTCTTAAATTTAAACAAAAATGGTTAAGTCTAAAAGCTTCAAAAGAAAATAAAAAATTCCACGAAATTAAAAAATAAAAAGGGGGGGGGTTTCCAAGTACACAACCAATTTAGTTGATTTTTAAGATCAAATGACAAAGTTTCAAGATGAAACAATACAAACACCTAGCCAATTTTAAATGGGAAAAGGCAAAAATGGACCTCCTTAAGAGAATAAAATTGCTTCATTTTCCAAATTCAAAAATCCATTAAGTCTATTTATTGATAAATTGACCAAGTTAAATGATAAATAAATATAAATGCATAGTCAATCAACTTAAGATATGGAAATATTGACCAAATTTAGAGAGCAACAACACACCAACATTCCAACCTAGGACAATTTGTTCTAGAACCTTTAAAGTGACTAAGCCCCAAAATATGCAACAACATAAACCTTTAGTAAATTAACCTATAATGAATTCATAATTAACCACAATGCCAAGAAGAAGGTAAAATAAACAAGATAAAATTATGAGACAGTCAGGTAATCTGTAAAAGTAAGTTAAATTTTCCCAAAGAGAAAAATTTAAACCATTTTAGAAAAAAATTAAATATCAGAATTCTCTAGACTTAAGAAAACTTCAACATTAAACTCAAAGTAAATTCATTATGGATTTTATGGTCTTGATGGGTGAAAGGGAAATTAAATTTATGCTTTTTATTACAAAAAATAATGTTTGTGTATCCTTTATTGGTAGGATCATGCCAAGCGGTGGCCTTCCTTTCATCCATTGTAGAATTAGGGTCCAACTACACTATTTGTATTTTTGATATTTGTGAGATGAGATCATGATGACTATCAAGATATCATTCATTTAAATTTTTGTCTAATGTTGAAATACATATGAACTATCCCCAAGGAGTGGGGAGGTAGGATCATGCCACCTGGTAGCATCCCACTCATCTAAGGACTTGTTATAAATCATAATGTACATATTATATCAAGAGATATAGAGAATAATAAGTAGTATTTTACCATGTGGAATCATCCCATACACTTAAAATATTTAGGAATTGGCCCATGTATCTATATGCCATGATGAATTAGGTAAGCTAGATCATGACACTGAGTACCATCCCACTCATCTAGAAGGTTGGAGACTTGGTCCTAAATCTAAGAGGGCCTAGGGAAGTGAAGCATCAATATTGACACATGCAAGAACATATTTCTTCTCTAGGGGTTTTATGTATTATTTAAAATTTATTAAGTCTCCAAGAGGTGTGAGGAAGTGATCAAATGAAAAGTGGTAGTTCTGCTCTCACTTGGGGCTGATGGGAAAATATGTGACCATTGGACTATGATAAGAAAAAATAAATATTAGGATTTGAATTCAAAATTTTATGAAAATGGCTAAGTTAAAATCCAACAAGAAAATTAATTTCACCCATTTATATAAAAGTGACTAATTTTGGAATTAATACAAATAAACCCTTGGCCATTTTAATTCAAAATGAAGAAAAAATAGACCAAAAAAGGACAAAGTTAACGAATAGAAGTAGTCTAAAATGCCAATCCCCTATAAAATATAGTCTATAATTTCATAAAGTGACTAATTATTAAATAATATTGATACAAACACTTAGTTAATTAAACATGAAATGGATAAATTATAGGCCAAACTGCTATAGACAGAATGTAGAAACTATGAAGTACAACTAGATAACTTGCCTAAAATTAAGTCAGATTTTTCTCCAAAAAGGAGGTTTTCATGCATTCCAAAAACATGTTTTATAAAATTTAAGACCATAAAAACTCAATCAAAACCATATAATATAGATAATTAATTCCCAAATGTAATCCTTTTTTGACTAAACACATGGGATGAAAAAATTTACCATTCAAAATTGATTTAAATAGTAAAGCATGTATAACATCATGATTACAACTTATTAGGGATTGAGACCAGATATGGTAGATAAAACAATAAAAATCCATCAATACCCTCAAAGAAACAATATCATATACCAAATAAAAAATAGGTTCCATGATTTCATGTTGAAATTAGGGCATGTTGTGCAAGCAACAACAAAATTTCACACACACAATTCATAATCAAATGTCAACTCTACAATGGACAGTCAAATGTCACACATACAATAAAATTCAAATAGATAACATGGAATGAATCACATAATGTAATAAATAATTAAACATCACATCATGTAACACACAACAACATTAAACATGCATAGGACAAGTATGGTTAATCTACATAATCAATGCATACCATCATCACATATGGAAAAATAAAATATTTAGTGAAATAATAATTGAAGTAGTATGAGTAAAATAAAGTCATCTATAATTAGTATAAATTATCTTGATATGATAAATGGAAATAGAAAGATAGAATCTATGTAAATTAGGAAGAAACCCCCATTAAAACATGTCCCCAATGTACGAAGGTATCTCCTGGGTATAGGAATGCCTTACATCTGTGTGTCCATGTCATAAATGACCTATAATTCTTACATATGACTCATGTAGGCTGTGAAACACATATTCATATAAAAATTGGATATATAATATATTATATATGATAAAATAGACATAAATAATGTAAACAAGCAATACATGTCATGCATAAGTTATATTATTTAACTTTTTGAAGAATTTAATTTTTTTGTATTTTCAATTTTTGAAACTTATTATGCATATTTTTAATTATTAAATATGAATTAGGTATGCTTCAAATAAATATAATAATGGAAGGGACCCAAACCATGTGTGGCATGTGCTAAGACATAGTATGCAACAAATATACTAACATATTAGGGTGGAGGACATGAAAGTAAGTAATATGTCCCCATTGTGTATGTGAGTCATAACATCAAATATTAAGAGAGTATTTAGGGGTTGGAGGGGATAATGATAGATTGGTGTATATGATCATATACTTTGTAGCCATAAATGAATGTGATTATGCAAGCATAATGTATGCTACAATAAGTATTGATGATGAATATGTAGGGATTATAAATTAATATGATGTGAAATAATGTGCATTGGGATAAGGATAATGTAAAGGATATAACATTATAATATATATGTCAAGGATATTTGAATCAGGGTGAACAATTGAAAGGCAAGAGCTAAGTGAAAACAAATTCAAGGGCTAAAATAATGATAAATGCAAAATCATATGTACACATGTGTCAAGTTAGAATAATAGAGGGGATTATCAATCAAACAAATATCAAGAATCTATGTACAATAAATTATGTTCCAACTAACCAATTATCTCATCACAATCAAACATACAGATTAAGATGGAATCATTTGACCAATAGGATGGACATTAAAACTACACACTTTACTAATCCCCATATGAAACTAAATCATTATAACATATTTGTGGCATTAAGTCTTTAGGAACATTCAAAATTTCATTTAAATTATATACTTATGTTAAACTCTTTGGAGATGTTTGTAATGTATTTTTTCTAATAATGATAACTTGAGATTGATTACTTTCTTTCTTTTCCAATGTACTATTCTTTATTTTCTCAATCCTTTGATTTTTAGCTTGTGGCTTTTTGAGATATAACTATATTATAAATATGATCCCTCTCCTAAAAATTTATATCTCTTTGATATGTGAAAAAATCACCTTGGATATCAAATAAAATAATCTTATTAATGATATCCAATTTTTCTACCATTTATCTTAACCATTTTTTCTAAGTATTGCATTAAATTTTACAAGAGTTGGATTGACATATAATAATGCCTCCATAATTTTATCCCAACATAAACTAGTATGGTAATATGCTCTATCACATCCTCATCATTTATTATATGTTGAAGATTACATTCATCATATCCCAACTCTTTAAGAAACCCAATTTTAGGTGTATTGTATTATGCCTTATCATCTAAACCAACACCTTTTGTATAATCACTTGATATAAGAGATATATTTACCAATGGTTATTTTTAGTAACTTTCTAGGATACATAAATATTATTAGATTATAAACTATAAGGAGATGAAGAAGATAACCTTGTAGGTGTATCAGTAGATTTTTCAAATGTAATAACACATTAATGCACAATTTATTTAATTTCCTTTTGTAATGCATAAATTTTTTTATGTCTATGTCCATTGATATGATAATAGTTACAAAATAATCTTCCCCCCCACTTATTAAACTGAATATGTGTGGTGATAATGATTAGAAGGTAAGTTTATTAACTCCTTACTTATTAGTGTTTTAAAAATAGTTATTATTCTATCCTTGAGAAATTCAAATTGGATTGGTTGATTTACATTTGAGGAAATCTTATACAATATCTTATTTGTAACTTCCTTAGTTAGGGAAAATTCACCCTAGGATAAATAGTATGGTTACAGGCATAAGCACATGTCTATGAATTTTTACCTTAAATGATTTATATTTAAAATTTAAAGTAATAACTTTATTTTGAAGTTCATTAATTTCATGTATCATAGACATGATATTACTAGTAGGTATGGTGATGGTTTGTAAATATTCATTCAAAGACTTCATCTCACCATTTATCTTAGACATAGGTGTAAAATATTCATTACAAATATTTCTATAAATACATTGCCTAAAATCATTATGAAATTAGATAGAGACATCATTCCATATTTTTTTCATTGAAACATGTATCATATTTAAAATGATAAAACATAATACATGTATGATAAAAAAGACAAGTGGTATGGCAGCACACCCAAAAAACCAAAACACACCAAGGGAACGTAGGAAACTAAAACTACCAAGGTTATATTACATCATAGCTAACATAAATAGTTCAAGAGAGAAAATAAATAAATAATACATTATGAAACATGATCTACTAACCACACAAATGGAAGAGGAGGTGGTTGAGGATTGTTCGGTTTATCCCCCTAGCCTTCCTAGTGGGGGGAGGTATCAACTATGGTCTAACCACCATATTGTTTTTTTACTATTTATCATCTTATTAACTTATTCATTTGGAATATGGTAAGGCCAAAGCTAGCTAAGGGAACTTTCCTTATCCATTTTTGCCTAAAAGGGAAAACCTTGTATGAACACGATTGGTGTTGGGTGATGACCATCATCAAAGTCTTGTAAAAGGAGAGAATATCCACCTAAGAGGAGGGTTAAGGGTGGATAAAGTTGAGTAGCTCTAATATCTATGATGTCTATGGCTCCAAGATCTAACTTGAACTCACCAATATTTTTCTCTATGTTGATAGTCATGTAGGGGATCATCTAGGGACATTTTTTAAATTGTACATGGGTTAATACCTTAGTGGTCTAGGAGAGTGTAAAGATGCCTAAATTTTACCTCCACTTTTTCTAGTTTGAACTTGAATTTGAATCATGACATTAGACAAGATAGATATTTTTTTAGAATTATAAAAACCTCTGCCTAAGCTTTCTTTATTAAAAGTATTAATATTCCTATCTTACCATAAAATAAAAAGGATTTCAATGCAAAATATATACCATATTTACTATTAATTATTGAGGAGGATGGAATCCCATAAAAGAATGATGATTGAGGTGAATTATTTAGGTAAAAAGGGTTGGAAAAAAATTAATCCAATTCTAGGCATCTTTAGCTCTAACAAAAAACTAGAAAATGTGCTTAAGATACTTAGTATGACCAAAAGTAGGACATCTAGGTGTAAGAATCCACATGTGAAGTAATATTTCTCCCAAAAGGAGACCTTGGTATAATAGACACCAAAAAAATGGCTTTTGGGGTTCCACAATAACATACTAAATAGAAATCTCCTTTTCCAAATAAAGGTAGAGTTACTGATATTTCAACATTTGTTAAGCATTTCTTAGGGGGTGATATTTGTAGAGAGCCACTTATAACCAATCCTAGGTTGGTACCAAAGCTTAAGAGTGGGGGTAGACAAATTGCAATCTTTCCACCATTAGGGAAAACCTATAACACCAATTTTGTGCAAAGCATAATCAAGCACATCCATATAAATCTTAGAAAATGACTCAAAATATTGAGCATTAATCCTAATTTGAATTTAGGTTATCCTAGGTTAGCCAATATCTAGTATGCTATAAAAAATATCCCCCAAAACATTAATGCTTTAATATTGGGAGCTTCTTCTAATTATTTATCATTGAGAGAGATAATAGGAGACTACCATAGAGAATGAGAGTTAATAGAAAGTCTAGACCTGAATCAATCCCCTTTCTAAATCAACCTTAGTTTGATATTTTCCCATGCTTTCTAGATACTTTTAACAATAAATGTTCCAATAACGTTAACATTAACTGGGGTAATATGCAAGGTTTGAAAGCTCAAGTTCCTCCAAGACTTTTTACCATTAGGACACCTTGAATAAATGAAATTCCTAAGAAGAATATTATAAAACCCATAACCTTTAATGGCCCTAATAATCCATTTGTCATCTAGGTCAAGCCCTTTCTTAGTAGTGCCAATCAACCCAAGGCCTTTTGATTCTCTAGTCTTAGAGAAAAATATCACAAAAAACTTTGTGAAATATTTTTTGACCTTTAGAATTGGCCCACAAAAAATCCCTGAGCAATTTTTTTAGCTTCTTATAGGCTTTTTTTGAGGAGGGCCAAAAATAAAATAGTACACATGAATGGCAATTAGGACTTTAGATAAGATTTGAAATTTTATAGCTAGAGAGAGGATTGATGATCCAATGGGATAAATTTTTATCTACTCTAATGACATTATAATTTCATAGGTCCATAAGAGAGGCATGAAAATAAAAGGGACTACCGAGTAATTTGAACATTTGTACATGAGTAATCCACTTTAATTGGTAGGCTCCAGGCCAACTAGGTAAAGGACCATAACTCTATCTAAAACACCAAGTCTTGGCCAACTAGATGTTAGAACCAGAAGCTAATAAAAATGTGTGTAGGCATTCCATGGGATTTTAGATTACTTCCTCATTCTCCTGAAGCGTGAAAAATGAATCATCAATGAAATTTCCATTAACAAGTTGGTTATAAGGAGGTGTGGGGAGACTTATGCCTTTGATAATCCCTTTAAAAGTGAATTATCTAAGCAGGTAACCAAATCTTTTAGCAGAAAGGACATAAAGAGATAGAATAAGAGGGAAACCTTTCCTAATAGAGTGAAACAACCCAAAGCTCTTAGATTTATTTCCATTTATAGTAAGGTAAACAAAGGCATCCTAGAAGAGGGTTTGAGCAAAGAGAATGAACTTGGGACCAAACCCTAAAGTTTTAATCATGGCTAAGATGAAGGGTCATTTTATCCTATCATAAGCCTTTTCATAATTGATTTTGATGAATAAAACCCTTTTATTTAAATTTAAATCCCATTCCATACCTTCCAAAACTATGATTATGTTATCAAATATGTAATATCCCTAAATTAAAAAATGGGTTAAAATTTGATGATTAAGGGAAGCGTATATTTATTCTTGAGAGCTAGATCCTTATCTATAATATTTTAGGAGATATTCAAAAGAGTAATAGGTATCTGATTAGAGATAATATCAGGATCCCCAATTTCAAGACTAAAATTAATATTCTTCTATTGATTAGCATACCTAGATAGCCTTTGGAAAGAGCTTATAAATAGACTTTGTGCAAATCAAGTCCTACATAGTCCTAGAAAGATTGGTAGAATTCACAATGAAAACCATCAATGCTTTTAACTTTGTCTTGATCCATACCCATCATAACTTGATGAAGATTCCCTATGGATAAGGGTTTATCACATGCCACCATTTGAATTTGGGAGATATTTCAAGGAAAAACATTAAGGAATTTATTTGAAACCACTCTTTGAGCCTCTATGGATGGATAAGCTTTAATAATATATTTATAATGCTTCATGAAATATTGAAGGATCTCTGGGAGGCTAGTTAACCACTTACCAGCATCTTGAATACATTTTTTTGTATCAATATTACAAGCTCTCAACTTGTTTAAGAATTTAGTGGATACTCTATCACCAACTTTGAGATGATGAGTACAAACTCAAATTTGAGCTCCATAAGCTTGGGGAAGATCAACAAGCTTAATTTGATGCTTTAACTCATCCACTTTGTTTTACAGAGACTCATCCATGGGGAACTATTCAAGCACCTATGAAATATGGTTGAATTCTTTCACAGACATGGAATTCACCCACTTTCTTACGGAGGCCAATTATTTTCCAAAAAAGTGAAGAAAGGTGGCAATGTATGAAATGTCCACTTCCCACCAATCAATCCACCTAATATCCTCAGAAGGATGAGGAATGAGGTTTCAAACTATCTTAATGTGGGAAACGGTTTAAGGATGTTGTAAATGGGAAGTATTCAAATAAAATTGATTTATATATATTTTGGTTGGAATGGAAAACCATTCCATAATTAATTTAATAGTGTGGTGATCTGAAATAATGACATCTAGGGTTACACTCATAAGTGGATCAAAATTTTGATAAAAAGATAAAGATATTTTGGTATGAGATAAGGGACCTATCAATTATCTTTATAAATCATTCATTTCCTTGGTAAGAATTTTACCAAGTGAACCAAGTCATAGGATAAGAATGCTTATAGTGGTGATTCAGATCAAATTGGTCAAGCTTATTGCATAGGTAAAACCAAAGTTCTCTTTCACAAGAACACCAGTGCATCAGGTGCACCCCTTATTTATCATTAGATGATTAAATCATATTAAATTCCCTAAATTCAATCCAGTGGGCCATGGGAAGATAATATTCTAACCACCTCCAAAGTGTTGTCCTTTCAACCACATCATTAGAGGCATAAATATTCACAATAACAAGGATCTTCGCATAAATTAAAAATCACTCAAATATCACATTTGTTTGGGCCCACTCCCTAATATATCATAAAACAAGCATATATTGGTGAAATCATAATGATTAATCCACTACATCCAACCTAATGTCCTAATGTATGATAAGTAACAGTGGGCTAGATGACTTTCACTACCATCTAGAGGGTAGAGTTTCTTATTATGTCTTCTTGTAGGCATAAGATATGTATATCTAAAAACCTTTTATAATTATCCCACGCTAAGCAATGACATGTTGGGTTAGTTAAATTTTGAACATTCTAATAGAAAATGTTCATTGAAAAACGTCAAGGTTCATGGTTTCTCCCTCTTGGACTTCTAGCACCATAAAATGGTTAATCAAGAAAGTATGCTAATGACTTATTGTGATAAAATATGCTAGAACAATAGGTCATCTCTTAGGTTGATCAAAATCATTTTCTTCACTGTTAAGAGAGGGACTCCTTGAATGGTGAATCATTTTTTAGCATGGAGAAGGAGGATTTTCCCATGGGTTTACAACCAAGATGATCTTAGTTTGTGTCTATGTGTCTAGTGTATTAAATAAAGATAACCCAAGAGTCATGGATTTTTGTGGTTTAAAAATCACATTGACATCCTGGGGAGAACTTATTATAGCCAGACTAGGGTTGGGTAATGGATATTTTGTAGGTTGAGTTAGAGATAGAAGTTTGATTGTATTAGAAAAAAATAGGCTTATTTCTATCAACAAGGGATTTAGAGGTCGGGTTATTTTGATTGCTTTGCTAGCCCACCACCTGCCATCCATCATTCATCCTTGTTTTTAGATGAGAGGGTTATGGATCTATTTTGGATGGAACATTTGAGACATCCATTAGAGGGAAGTATTTAATCATGTGGTCTAAATGTAATCATCAAAAATAGGTATTTAGGAAGTTGATGTATAAAATCCTCTAGGTGAAACATTGACCACCTATCTAGATATCAATGGTCTCATGGAATCTTAAGAGAGGTCAACCTCAACACAGACTCATAATTAAGGATGAGTAGAGAATAAATGGTTAGAATAAAAGAAAATAAGCAATCCTAAGGTTTTAAGTATTCAATAAAAGGCCAAAAAGTCATAAATAATCCTATAAATTCTATCCAAATGGGAACCTTTAGTTTGGTTTTATCCAAGAGGGAAAAATCTTGGGTCTAGAGGGAAAGGATAAGTAGGGATATTATCACATAGAATATGCCATGTTATGAATGGTGGAATAATGAGTAGGGTTTTCAAACATGAGAGGAAGAAACCCTTAGTCAATTTTTTAATCCCCAAAAGCTTTATGCCATGGGGTAGCCAATTTTTTTCACCCAACTTTGAATCAATCAGTTCAGCTAAGATATGGCCCATAAAACTCCATATAAAAGTATGGGTTTCAATCCAATGGAAAGCACTATCAAAATTTAAAAAATATAATAAAGCATTAGGAGGAGAATCCTAAATTAGGGGTGTATTACCTAGTGGTATACCTTTGGAATAAACTGACATGTTCACTTTGGTGTCATGACTACTTCCTCCTAGTTGAGCTTCATTAAATGACACAAGATCTTGAGGAGAGCCCATTAAATAAGGAAAATTCTATTGAAAGGGTAGAATCCCAATGTTAAAAATAAATAAATGTAGAGGTAGTTAGCAGTCTCGTAGGGCCAAGACAATCAATGGTGGTATGACAGGGGAAACCCTAATAATGGCTAGACATGACCTCATTCCATAATTTATAATTATAAATACTTTTCTTTGATAACAAGGAATAACATCACATTATATTTTAGTTGTAAAATTAGTAGCCTCATATTTATTTTTAATAGTGACATCATGTTGAATATCTTTAGAAATAACATGAGTCGTAGAAACAACATTGCAAGGAATAATTATGTCATTTATTTTAATGTGTCTTCAATATTAAATGGAATACTACTAGCATCAAGGAGTGCATTAATTAATTCAATTTTAATTTATTCTTGTTCGAATTTATGACTAGAATAAGAATGTATAGAGAGAGATGAAGAATTAAATTATTACATTCTAAACTTATTTTTTATTATTATTCAATATCATTACAAAAGGATAAATCATTGCCATTCCAATCATAAATATTCTTATTATTATAATAACTATCTTAATCATTTCCTTCACTTGTACAAGTATATTACTCATCTACATAAGAATTGTCATTAGGCACACAAAGATGTTCATCTATAACTTGACTTATCCATTCATTATTATATCTATAGGATATGATAATAAGGAATCCATATGATGAGAGATATTAGGGTTTTGGGGTTGCCTAGGCATAGAAAAATAATGAAATCCTGGGAAGACAAGGAATACTAGCACAAAGCCTACTCCTAGGATAAGGGTGAACATAGAACTAAAAACCCAAAGAGAAATGTAAGGAATTTTAGGGGGGAAATAGGTTTTGATTATATGCATAGATAAATGAACCCATGAAATTGTTTGAAAAATAAATATGGCCTTCACCTTCTAGGTTGTATTTAGTAAAACTAGTAAATCTCTAATTCTAAATAATACATATAGAATTTTATCGAATGAAAATATGTTTTTGATTCAAACAATATGACTAAAAAAAAAATTATCAATTCAAAAATAGAGTCATTTTGAATTAGATATGATTCGAATAAGTCACAACCCTAATAGGATAATAAGCATGAAAGCCTAGGGAAAAAGAGGAAAAAAATAGATTTTTCATATATTATAAGGGGAACTCATAAATCATGGCTAAAACCCTAATAAAAAAATTGAAACTCTAAGAAATTAGAATGGAACCCTAAAGAAACTAGGATTTATTGTGCTTAATATAATGGTCAATTTTACCAATATATTTTATCTATTTTTTTATTAATATGACCCTAATAGGATAAAACCAATGATAAATTTAGATTGTTTAAGATGTAAAATTACCAAAAAATATGTTTAACTAGCCAAATATAGTAACTTATTAATAATTAAAAATAATATAATAAATGATAAATTACCTTGTTTTGTGTCTATGTAGGTTTGTGGCAAGATGCAATCATCGACATTGATAAGGAAAGGGCATGTGAGTGTTTAGATTAGGAAACAGAGTATATGCATGAGCCTAGAAAAGTTCATGCTTCTTAGATTCTTATAAACTTTTACACTATATGTTATATTGTGGAGTTTTCTTATGTGTATATACCAATATGTGACAATTCTATTTTTTGTGCCCATGTTTGATAAGGTATTTTATGCATGCGCATGTTTTTTATCATGCGTGAATATCTATTTTTTCCTTATCCTTGCTTGAAACCCTAATTATATATCATAAGACCATTGTAAAATAGGGAAAACAAGTGAAATTTAAGGGTTGAGATAACCTTAGCCACAACTTATGAAAAAATGATGGCTACATATCTAATAATTTAAAGAGGTAAGTTAAATTGAGTGTAGTTTTCCCACTTAGTTGAGTGTATGCAATCTTGTGTAGTACTAAAATGTAGTGCAATATTGTGTATATATTTCAACACTTAATAACCTATGATTTAACCTTGCAATTGATATCTAGACTTATCTTATGGTTTTATACTTTGAGGCATTTTATCTTTGAAGGGTAGTTCCTCTCAATGTGTAGAATGATTTCAAATGATATATAAATAAGTGATAGTTGTTTTAATGCTTAGGCTTGATATGTTTATATAGCTGAATCTTTGCACATTTTCCTCTAAACTACATGTGAAATTTATTGTTGACCCATATGAATAATTTTAAATTTGGAATTATAGTCATTAAATGGCATAGGCATAGGTCCACCCTATGGGGACAATTTTTTGGTCATAGTACTATCTGAGGTAGGGTAAAACTATCCAAAAAGTAAGAACAATGATATGAGATTAGGAGATAGTCTGAGAATGATAATAATTTATTTATGTATATATTAGGGAAGTCCTTTGGAGTAGTAATGGAATTTTGGAAATTTTGAGCTTGTATATGGATAAATTAATAAGAAAGAATGTGAGAAAGAGTCATATATGTCTGCATAAGTCAAGTACGTTGGCTATTTGTCAAATTACACCTTTTCAAGGGTTTAATACCAAATATGAGTGTCTACATATGTAATATTCCATAAAAAATAAAAATTTAACCTCATATATTATTGAACATTGTAAGTAACCTACTATATTACCCTATAATAACTTTGATTATCATGCCGAAATGATCTGAAGATTCCTAAATAAAAACTCCCTACACTAGACCAACAAAAAATAGTCCTATATCTTTGTTGCATATTATACAAATGGATAAGATGCATAGGGTACTCAAAATGAACATAATAATCATATATAAGCAAAATAAATGAATCCATATGTTAATAAAACTCTCACAAGTTACTCTAAGGCAATAGACAAGGTGCATGGGTCTTCTCGAGAACACATAGGCTTTACCCAAAATCCTCAAAACTCTTTGAGTAATCTCAAAATGTCTCATAAGAGTGAATATAGGTGAGGGAGATGGATTTATTTATCAAAAAACCTTATAAATCCTAGGAATAATATGATTGTCTAGTGAAAAGGCACTCACCCCTAATTGTCAAGGTGACTTCCTTAAATTTGATTAGCTTTCTTACCACACTTGACTTTTTCTAGTTCCTAATTAACTAAAATAAGATTAATATGCATATATCTAACTTTAGGATAAAGTCACTAACCTAAGTCAATTTGAGTCTATTGTGTAAATATAAACTTTCACTAACACTAGCAAGGTCTACCAAGTCCTTAGAGTACCCAACTTTTTTATACTTAGGTCTTACTCTATATGCATGTATAAAACTAAATTTTGTATTGTACACTTGAAAACATGAATGTTAACATATATTTGATATACATGACTTGTGCATACACATTTAAAAATTTAAACCCTTTCCCCTATCCATTTATATATTTGTTGACCAACCCAATTTTCTATCTTTGATATTTAATATATCCCTAGTATGTGCTAGCACACTCTATAATCCTAAGTAAATTATCATATATTTCAAATCATTATTTTTCCTTTATTGGATAGTGCCTAAAATATTCAAAAGTTGAAAATTACCGCAAGAATCCACATTTTCCAATCATTTCCTAGGACCTATAGCTACTATTTTTCAAACTCAAACATTTCCCTTGGGTTAGCCTAAGCATGTTTCATATGTCATTTATGAGGGGAAATACCAAAGAGTCATCTATAAATAAAAGATAAGACTAAGGTTTTTCTCACTTGGAAATTATATTAAGAACCACATGCACATTGAGAAATCCATTTTGCATCCTTGGGACATTATCCAAAAGCATACAATTTAAAAAACCCTCAAAGGAATAGTCCAAAATCCAAGTCTTAATACAAACACAAGGTAAAAAATTCATATTGTCAAGTTTCAAAATCTAAAGCATTGCATTGCATGCTAGTGAATCACGATTAAGCACACACACATAGGTAGGAGAACTATGTATGGTTTGAACCATCTTTGGAAAAAAATAGCATAGATCACACTTAACCACTCAACAAGGAGTGGTTGGATTTGTCCAACCCATCTTTTACACCCTTATTTTAGGTCAAGATTGTGTCAAAAGTGAAACTAGGATTTCAAGGCAAAGGAAGACAAAATCAAGATCTACACATAGGATCAAGGTCAATTAATTACATAATAATCATCTAGACAGGTATCCATAGTGATATATGGTTAAACAAACTAACAAAATAAATAAGAATAATATCGATAGATAGTCGACAGAAATAATTTATGTGTTTAAGAATTCAAAAACAACATCCTAGTAGATTCTACCAATCTATAACTTGAATCGAGTAGTCATATCATTTTAGTTTACAATACATAGGCAATGAACAATATAAAATAAATTATAATCTAATTTCCTTCTCTCCATTGTATGTTTTTCCATTTCTATATTTAGTAAGTGAAATCCATATCTCTTTAGTAATTCATATTTTTTTAGTTTATTCTATATCTTATGCAATATGAGTTTCAATATTTTTGGCCTATTTAGATCTAATAAATTTAAAATAACACCTTAACTTCACCTAAAATAATCTCTTACAAATTGTTATAATCCAAGGGGAGATTGATGCACTGATAAGACAACCCAAGGTAAGTTCCCTAACTCTATACACTTTCTTTTGTACTTTATTATTGTTATTTTCCTCTATGATGTCTTCCATTTATTAGTTTTTATATATTAGCATATGCTTGGTATGTCATTGTTATCTTTTACATGCTCATTATTTACTACTCTTATTTATGCCTAGTGTCAACTTTCATTTACTTTTCAACCTTTATATTACCTATCTCTCTTCCTTAAACATCTAATGACATCTTGATTACCTATAAATTTTAATTCAATGTCTAATGACACCTTGAATTCTTATAACTCTTACTTCATCATATAATGACACCTTGTTTCCAATAAGGTCCTTCACATTACCTCTCCTTGGAGATTATGTGTGTGTATTCTTATTTTACATTCCTCACGACTTCCTTTGTAGGGAATGCTTGTCTATATCCTTGGACCACTTTTTGGACCAAATTTTTTTATTTGTATGTTGTATCTAGAATGGTATTATACCTTTTACTATATAAGAGAATCATTATATTAGAGACTATTTTAGGTTTATGTACACTTTGTGTATGTTCCCACATTTTTCATGCATAGGTTGTTTGCAACTATGACATATGAGAATTATCTACTTTCAATTATGCTTTGATGGATTGAAATTATCCACTCCCTCTTATATTAAATCCACTCCTCCTCTGTTATTTTCATTTTCTAAAAGCTACTCCTTATAGATTTCATTTTATTCTCTAGTTCTTTTTTGGCATGAAAAAGTAAGGTCCCGCATGGTTTTTCACAAACTAAAATATTTCATTGATATATTTTATTAAATTTCACTTTATTTGTGTATGCTCCCACATTTTTCCTTGTGTAAACATTTCACCGCATTTGTTTGAGACATATTTTCAAATAGTTTACATATCTTGTGTATGCTCCCACATTTTTCATGCATAGGGTGTTCGCAAATACAACACATGATAAATATATATTTTCATATATGATTTGATGAATGCACATAATCTTATGTAGAAGAGTAAAAATATTATATAAGATACAAACCCTCTATTTTAATATCACTTGAAAAATGTAGCAACATAGATAAGGCATATGAATTGTTAGACAAACTATAACATTTTGCTAAGAGATTATGTCAAATAGTTCACTTTCTTGTGTATGTTTCTTTTTCATTTCACGTCCTACAATAATTTTAGTCCATGAACCACATTTCATTAATAAATATTGGAAAATAGTTCATTCACCTTGTGTATGTTCCCATATTTTTCATACATATTGTGTTTACAACTACAAAATATGAAAAATATTTTATTTATATATACTTTTATGGATGTACATACCATTATATAGAAAAATTTAATTGTTAAAAAAATTAATGCAATGATTAAAACATATTCTAACTCCACTAGACTATTTGAGCTAATCATAGACTACAATATTTTTTGTATATGCAAAAATTGTTCTAGTTTATTTTTTGTTAAAGTTTTATGTGATGTAAGTCATCCTTGCTATAAATATTTTTAGATGATAAAGTGTTTATTTTTAAGCTTTAATTTCATGTACAACCGTTATTATTTCATCTAAGTTTTAAATCCTTTAACATTATAAATGTTGCTAATGTTGTGCATTTATTTATAGGTTGAATATTGAAGGTTACAAACTTGGTATGTTAACTACTAAAAATATATACCACCATGTCAAATTTCATAGGTTTTTTCCAAACACAAATTGATGTTACGAATGTTGATGAATTTTATTTATGATATCAATACATTTGAGGCTTCATGTTGTCACATTTTTCTTATCTTTTTTATGGTATTATGGATACAAAAGTTAGTCGATGGTTGAGGTAGTATGGACCACCTGGTTGGGTGTGTGGGTATGTTCCCATCTATCTCAATATAATTTTAATGGAGGCTCTATAAATATTTTGTAATATTCCCTCAAGCTATAAATGAATCATAAACTATAATATTTGTTGAATATAACACAAAATGTGTTTTTTGGTTTTTTTTGTTTGTTAAGGTTTTATGTATTGTAGGTAATCATTTCTATAGCCACATTTTTCATATCCTAAATCATTATATTCATTGAAAAAACATGTGATTTTTTATGTTTTATGTCATTATTTATATAGTGATGCTTTAAATACCATGTAATCATTGCATAAATGAATAAATGTAAAGTGAATAATTTTGGATGTCTATAAATAAGACCTTGGCATGCACTTTATTAACCCTTTATTTATTTGTTGTTGTAGGTAAATATGATGCATGTTTTTCACCACTGTCATGGGAGAGGACATATAAAATGTTTGATGTGAAAATCCTAATAACTTCTTATTATAATTTTAAATATACAAATAATTTTGGGTTTAAATAAAGTCTACCTTGGGTTTTTAAATGCATCAAATGGAACAATTGTTGGAATCATTAGCAAATTGTTAAGTATATGGTGATTATTACAATAGAACCAAATGATTGATACTTATCAATGATTTATAGTTTCCTTTCAACAATATTTACATGTTAGAGATAAATATTTATTTCATTTAGGGTTTTTGTTGTGAAACCTTGTGAATTATTATTTTTTAAATAATATTTTAATTTTGGAGATGTGTTTGCCTTTTGTTTTAAGTATTTTTTCAAATTAAGATATTTCTTTCAGTAATAAGTTTTAAAGTATCAATGCCAAAATATATATCATCATCGGGTAATAGTTTCCAATATTAGTCAACAGTTAACCTTGTGCCACAAAAAAAATTAATGAGTTTAATATATGTTTTTCTCATGTCATCACATTGGTTCAAATAATTTTAGAGAATCCTTGTAATAGTTATTTTGTGCACATCCTAAATTTGTTGACAAATTACAACATTCATATGTTTTTGAATTAAAAGCAACATCTATGAAATCTAATAACATATCATACCATAATGCTAAGATCCTTGCATTTTAATTGAACACAAGCAAATGTTGTACTTCTATTGTGTCTTCACATTGGCTATGAAATTGAGGAAATTATCAATTGTTTAAAAAAAAATGGTTACATGGACCATATTTATTAAGTTATGACATTTAATCTTGTTTTATGATCATATTTTTCATACATTTATGTTAGAATGTGTTGATTCAGTTTTAATACACATCATAAAGTTAACAAGGTAACCTATAATGTTTTAATATCTCAATGGAGATAAACTCCACTCCAAGGCATGATTTGTAGGTACAAGTTGAACAACTGGGTGGTGGAATAGTAGGTTGAGCATTTAAGTTGTTTAACTACGTGTGAATGGGTGAGTAAAACCTAGAAGAAAGTTAAAACATATTTGAGTTGGATGGATGAAACTATGCTAAAATGGGTAGACCATAAAAGAAAACTCCAAAAGAGGGAAAGTTAGGGTAGAAAATAAGGCTCCATGATTTCAAAGGAATTATCTCTACGTTGGTCTCTTTATGGACAAGTGTCTTAATACCAATGCTTTTAGCTAGTAGTTATTTCACACACACATGCAAACATAGTAAGATGGTCTAGGGAAGAATAGATATAGTAAACCCTAAGGTCTCAGCTAATATTTATTCTATCTAGAGTACCTATTGCACACCCTTATTTATAAGATTATATCTCAGTCTAGAGAGGTATTTAAATAAATTGTTGCTGACACTTAGAAGGCTATATCAAGAAAACACTTGTGTGCACTTAGAGAATTGAAATAGTTGGCCTAATTGTATGTAATCAATGATATTTTCTAATTATATAATAGATATTACACATATTCAATTAGCATACACCATAAATAAAAATGAATAACTTTATGTAGCTTTTGCACACTTCAAATTACTAAATCAAACAACCAATAAAGTAAAACCAATTAATTACAAAAAATTAGAATGGAAGAACATCAACATAGTTGCATGATAATAAAGAGACTTCTTTATGTATTGATAAATTTCTAACCTTTAAAAAAAAGAGGATTACAAGTATAAATATATTTGGGGAGGGGTTGCCTCATCCTCCATATCTAGGTAAAATTCTAAAATTACATGTTAATGATAATTAGAATGAAATTTCTAATTAATTCAAGTTATGCATCTATGTCTAAACTTAATTAAATCTAAGTCTTTTGAAATTAGACTTGCTCTTACAAATACATGTAATGTGTGCATGCTTAAAAAATTATTCAATTGACTAGTATATGTCTTAGTTATGTTGTTAATTTACATGCAAAATACATATAAAAATAACTGAATAAACTAAGGATTAGTACTCGATAAAGCCTACATGGTCAAATTAATAGTTGTTATAGGGATTTTAGTAGAAGGCATGGTTGAATTAGAAGACCCAACTATAGCCTACTTCTTTGCTTCTAACTGATAGTAGTTCTTGTATCCAACACTGTACTATGACCTTATTGCATCCATGTTCAAAAGGGAGGGTTTATTCACCCTGGTAACTTGTGCTATTAATAGTGCATGTTATACCTTGGTGGCTCTAAATTACACCCAAAATATATCCACCTATTTTACCTTATTTTTGTAAAATCCCAACTCTTGTTCAATTTTTTCTAGTATACATCCTTAGAGACTTTGTTTAAAATAGGTTGACTTCTACTATAGCAGCTGATCAAAACTAGCATTGCTTATTAATTTACCTAAAGAATCAAGGGTCTAGGAAAGTTCCAACTCGTCTAAAATTTACAACACTTGATTTTTATGTTAGTTCAATTTAGGAATCAAGGATTACATGGTTTAAACCCACTCTCTTACTTCTAATGTCCTAATGACCACCATGTTGAGAGCATTATGTACTTTCAAAGGTGTCATGAAATCAAGATGGTTGAAAGCCTTATTAATTGTATACACTAAAAGAAAATTTAGTTTATTTTGATCTTCTTTCAAATAATTAAGTAATTGTATCATTTCAACTATGTGAGGGGATAATTCATCCCTTGTCAAACCAATAGTCTCTAAAATATTGTAAAGCCTTAAATAGTGTTTTGTACATCACCCTCAATTTTTATAGAAACATGAATAATATGTTGTTATTCCCTTACCTATTCAAGCTCTTGATGTAACTTTTGCCTAGCCTAATCCATTACCTCATGGAGTTATAACAATGCCTTTGTATTTTCTTATAAGTAGGTTTTGAAATCCTCATTTTACAAAGACTACCCAAGTCTCTTGATCTTTCTCTTTTACAATGAAAATACAGCATACCTTTCCTCTAAGTCCAAGCCTCTGCCAATGTCATCTTCTATTTTATTCTTCTTGACCCTCTATATTGTAGTCATTGATTTTTCAATAATAGAGATTAGAATGGGGAGCTCAATTAGTGTCAGATTTGGTCTTTGGGAGGCTTGGGCTTATAGGTCCATATCTCATTGGGAATTACCAACTAAGTGGCATCTACTAACAAAGTCCTTAGTAGTCATATTTATCAAAACATCTTCTAAAGATTAAATTAAAGTTTTTGCATGAAATGGGTCTGGTAATGATGGACAAATGATCTTAGACTAATCTACATTTCCAAACTGAGGCATAGGATGAAAAACATAAGTGGGCTTTGTCTTCTTGGATTTGGCAGTGGGAATAATGGAAGTTGCTTGAGTTGTGGTCAAGGAAGGCATAGGTAATCTCAATTGAGTAAAAGATACATGAAATTGGGTGATAGAAAAGGCTCCCTTAGTTTTCTTAGAATGCACATTTTTGGACTTGGGGGAAGCAAGGCTGACTGCAACTAAAGTAATAATAGGGGAGGTAGAAATAATGGTAGTAATAAAGACCATAAGAGTAGCAGAGATAATCCCAATAGTAGAAGCAATGGGACTAGTAGGAACAATAGTAACACTAGAATAAATAGGGATTGAAAAGTCCAAATCAGCACTAGAAATAATAGGATCCAAAGAAAAAAAATCAATAGAAGATAAATTATCAACCAAAGCGACTAAAGAAACAATAAGCACTAAGGAAACAATAGGAACTAGGGAAATCATAGAAGCAATGTCTTCACCTAATTTTTCTATCTTTATGGGTGTTTTCCTTTTTATTCATTAAATAATTAAGATCTTATCCTTTTTCAAATCCTCATCCTCATCTTCAAGCTCAATCTCTTCTTGTATTGATGTCTTAGTAGTTATGTCCATAGGGTCCCTGAGAAGTCTAGGCTTCCTCTTGTAGAAAATTGTTGACTTTTTGACCAAGGGAGGAACGTATCGAGTGGAAATGGGGGTGACACCCAAACTTGTACTAGTTGAAGCTAGGGATTTTGAATATTCAAAATCAAAATATTCAATGTAAATTAGCTCTTCAACTCTACCAAGGGAACATGTAGTAGTAAGAATTTCCTCTACCTCTTTTTCTAACTTGACAGGTCATTACAAAAGGTGGTGGCTAAGATGAACCTTCCTATGAGGACCTTGACACTACAAGGGCCTCCTCCACACCTTGATACTATTTTATGGTTGGCATCATAATGGGTGGTGTTCTGTAGTAGGTTCTTTGGTCTTGTGGTTATTAGGAGTGTTAAGAGGTCCAGTAATCCATAGTCAACCATCCATCTGGAGGTGGGAACCTAGTATGTGCCTCTACAATTATTATAAAGGGTTTTACCTATGTCTCTCAAAATATCCTCCATCAATCCATATAATTTTTATCTTTTTATAACATCAGTTCATATTTTTCATTCAAAAATATGAAATCATGCTTGAATGGTTCATGCTGGTAAGGGATGTTAAAACCTTGAATGTGATTTTTAATTAGGCCATGAGGATCTCAATCCTTATGTGGCAAAGTAGCCAATGAATAGTATTCCTTGAATATTCCAACTTCTCCAAAATGTTTTCTAATATTATAACACATCTGTCAACCATTAAAGAGGAGCCATGAAATAGACCATTCTTCTTTGTTAAATCTTCATGAATGCTCCACCATAGCTAGTAGGCAATCTCTTATTTAGCTAGTTTGTTGAGAACATAATTTGGGAGCTGCATAGGGGAAATATTGTGTTGGAGAGTTTTCAATGATGTCATGAAGTTTTCCAGGTGATTGGATGAAGTCTTTTTATAGTCTAAGTATCAATGACAAAGTGTGCAGTGTGCTTGTCCTAGTATGTTTGAAGTAGGCTTGGTTGATATTTAGTTTTGGCATGATTTGGGATGGGTCTAGAGTATTGATAATGTGTGATTTTTCCTATCATAGTTCAAGGATGATTGTATATCTTGTTTAAGTGCATGGTATTCATCTGGTTCTTTATTATGTTCATCTTAGCATAGTTGGTTCTGTGACATAAAAATCTAAGTAGGCAATTTGTTGGCATCACCATTGTCACATATGGATAAGTCAAGGTGAGTTTTTCATATGGGTGTGATCACATTAGTCCCAAGTTTCTATGTTCCAAGATTTAGGTTATGAGGTTGTGTATGTAAAAAGATATGCATGCGTAAAATTGGCCTCTCAAATAAAAGTTCACTAAGTTTTTATACTTAGCCAGACCATCATTGCACGTCATACAAATATGAATGAACTAGTAATTTTGTGAATTTATTTTAGGTAAAAATAAATTCAATAATGGTAAAATTTTTATATGGATATGTTGTTTGTAGTGCCAAGAAGCTACCCTAAAATTTTTGAGTCTTGAAGTGATTTCTGGCTCAAGTTATAAAGCTTCAAAGTTACTCTAATAGACTATGATGGTCCAAAGACCATCAAGTTTAATCATGTTGAATTCTAAGTTAATTGTTATATAAGATCCAATGGTGAGTTCTTAGTCATACATATTGATATCAATGATGTATATGAAGTCAACATGTTAAAGGTTGCACGCATTGGTGACAAGTGTCACAAGATTGATAATCTAACAGAAGATCAATGGTGAGTGGTAGTTCATAATTATGAAGATCAATAGTGCAGGACAAGTCAAAGATTCAACAAATCACATGGGACTACTAAGTGACACAAGCACATGGACTGATAGCAAAGTGTTCAAAAGGCACACGAGGGTGCCAAGTGTCATAATTTTGGGAGTTCTTGTTAAGATCTAATGATAATGTTGCAAGATGAAGACTTGACTAATCTAAGGAGATTTATGGTGTGTATTTGGTAAATATTTCAAGAATGCACAAGATGAGTTCAACATGTTCTATGTTTAATAGTGAGCAAAGGTAAAGATTGAGTTACTTCTAAGAAGATTGACGATGTGTATTTGGTCAAAATTACCAAGGAGCATGAGATGAGATCAAAGAGACAGATGTTTAGCATAGTTAAAGATCAAGCTACTCTCAAAGAGATAGATGATGCATATTCAGTCAAGATATGAGAGGGAATGATATTTTGACAAAGTGTTCCATGTTTAACAATGATTGTTGGAATTTGAATATTCAAATTAATGAAGGAAAACCTGTGCTTAGTTTTTATGCTATAACTTTTGATATATGCAAAATTTTACCATGGTGTAAAAAGAAATGTTGTAGAATACTTCAAGGTTCATCCAAAAATATTTATTTTAAGGTTTGAATGTTTTTAAAATAAAATTTATTGGGCTCAAAAGTTGATTGTGTATGTGTTCATGCTTTGCAAGTAATTCAAGAAAGGTAATTAAGTCATTCTTGATGGTATTTTGATGTTTTAAGATGAACTAAGTGTTAGATCATATTGTAGACTTCATGAGGACCATCTATGTGGATTATATAGGTTTAAACAATCAATATTCTATATGATCAAAGGCTTAGAATTTGATTATGTGTTTGTTCTTGGTGATTGTATATACAAAATGATGTTTGGGCTAATTGTGTTTTAGTAGAGGGTGATATGATGGATGTTGTCATTTAAGAAGGACCTATAGGTTATGTGGCATGGGAATATGTATGTGAAATTATTATTTTTTTCTTAATTTTCTTGGAGAAATGTCAAAGAGATGGATGGGTCTCCATGAGACCTATAAGGGCTACTGAGGCCTAATTAAAAGGTGTAGTTGTTTAAGGGTGACCCATGGATGCTATGGCTGACCTATGAGGATGGTATTGAGCTATGTATTAATGTGATATAATCCTTAAGTCTTAAGACATTTCTAATTTCTGACCAAGAATTTCATAATCATGAATGCTCTATGAAAGGTGAAATCAAAGGTGATGATTTTGAGACTTGTTAGAAGAGGTGTGTGTAAAAGTTAAAGAATGAAGGAAATAAGAAAGGGTTTGTGCCTAGTGGATGGGTTGTAGAGTAAATTAGGTTGATTATTGTGTGTATGACTTGTAGGTCATCTTTTTGTTGTTAAGACTAGTGCTCTTACAGGTTTGAATATTGAGGATGAGTGAAGATGTCTAGAGTGATTCAAAAGGATGTTTTGGATGCCTTGAGTGTGAGCAAAGGATAGATGATGTCTATGTAAGCTTGGTGGTTGATTTGAGAGGTAGATCAGAGTGTGGATTATGTGTATGACCATTTGGTCATCATGTTAAGGTTATGAAAAAGTTATTGTTGAGATGTGTAGATTGATCCAAAAGGTGGTTTTGGATGTTTATGGCTATGTGAAGAAGTGAAGGGTGATGATATACATTGTATCTCCATCATATTGGTAGGCAATCACTATTCAAGATATGTTCATATCATAGGTGTTAGGAGGGTGCTCAACATCTAGGTCAGAAGGACTTGACCATCCTAGGGGTAAGTGCTTCTTGTGAAGTAGGTGTTTTACTAATATAGGGTATAAGGACTTGACCATCCTAGGGGTAGGTGTTCCTTATGCAATAGATGTTTCACTAAATTTTGGTGAGAAGGACTTGACCATCCTAGGGTCAAGTGTTCCTTTTGAAATAGGTTTTTCACTAAATTCTAGTCAGAAGAACTTGACCATCCTAGGGGTAGGTTCTCCTTGTGGAAAAGGTGTTTCATTAAAGTATCATGTTTTCATACTTATTATAAGACATGTATTCCATGTGTTTTTAGGCTTGAGAGTGGTTTTTATTCCCCAAGAGGGTTTCCCACATAGATCTTGTGTTGTGTGTGTAATCTTGCATTATCTATTTGTTCATTGATATAAACATCTTGAATGCTTAAGTTTTTTAAGAGTTTGAAAATTGAATTAGATTGTTTTCCACCACTAATTCACTCCCCCTCTTAGTGATTTTTACCTCTAAAAATTGGTATCAGAGCAAGTCATTTAGTAAAGGCTTGATAGCTTGAAGGAGATCTAAGGTACAATATGGGTAGCCATCAAATACAAGGATGTTTTTCCACTAAGTAAGCACTAATGTTCAATGGATCCAATTATGATTTTTGGAGTGCAAGGATGATGACCTACATCATGTACCTAGGGTTTAACAGTTGAAAATATGTTGTGGATGGTTATTATGCACCTAGTATTCCTCCATCTAGTGCTATTGATAAAAAGTTGTTTGAGAATAACTATAAGGTAATGAATCATATCACTTGTGGACTTTCAAAGACTTAATACACCAAGGTAATCCATTGCATATCTACCAAGGAAATGTGGGATAAATTGAACACTATTTATGAAAGGGGTTTAAAGGTTAATTTGGAAAAGTTTCAAACTCACCAAAGATAATTTGAGAGTCTTAAGATGAAGGAAGAAGATATTATGGCATCTTTTTTGTAGAGAGTTGATGAGATTGTGAACATCATCAGAGGTCTTAGAGAGAAGCTTGAAGAAGTTACTATAGTTAAAAAGGTATTAAGGTCTCTCTCTCTCAAGTTTGATTCTAAAGTATCTATTGTGAAGAAAGTCATGATCTTATTTAGTTAAATATGGATGAATTGCATGGCATTCTTCATGCCTATGAGATGAGAGTTGATGATGATAAACCACCAAAGAAGAAAGTAGCATTCTAGATAGAAATGAATCCAAAGAAGAAGTTCCAAGGTAATAAAATCAAGGAGGATTACATATTTGATATTGATGAAGATGAACTAATTACTTTATTTACAAGGAAATTGAAAATAGGGTTAGGTAAGTATAAGGGTAAAATACCCTTAAAATTCTTCAATTATGGAGAGGTAGGACATTTTGCTAATAAGTTCCCTCACAAGCATAATAATAATAATGATGAAGATCATGGTGATGGTCAATATGAATACAAGAAGGCATACAAGTCTCATAAGAGGAAGAAAGGATTTAGAAAGTATGACAACAAAAAAAAGTCCTTCAAGAGCAATAAGAGTCTCTACACCAATAAAGATTGTAGTTCATTAGATGAGAGTGAGGATAGTGAATCTAAGTTTGATAAATAATATGATGGTCCTGTTGAAGATAAATCCCTCTTCATGGCTGAGGAAGGAAGTTACTCATATCAAAAGGAGTCTACTTGGACTAATTTAGATGATGATAAATATGAGGTGGATTATGAGACTGAATTGATGAAGCTCTTGAAGAACTAAAGATTGAGAAGAATATTAACAAGAAGATGAAGTCTCAAATCAAGGACTATGAATATCAATTTAGTGTGTTTGAGTCAAGAATGAATGAAGATGCTAAGGAGAATGAAGATATAGTCAATCATCTTAGTTGTCAATTAGAAATCTTGTCTACAAGCCTAAAATCTAAAGAAGATGAATGTTTAAGGCATGTAATTGAAAATGAGTCATTGAAAGTTGAGTTAGAGAATACATATAGTAAGTTGTAGTCATTTATGATATTTGAAAAGAGTTCAAGTGATCTAGATAATATGGTGTGGTCAAAATCATGAAAGTGATAGAAATGGTCTTGGATACAAAAAAAACCAGAAAATGCAACTCAAAACAAGATGAAGACTAATGTAAATCAAACCTTGAAGGTTAACAATAAATCAAGTAATTAAGATGCTGGTAGAGTGAAGACAAATCATATTAAATAACCAAATTCCATAAGGTATGCAAGTTTCAATGGTTATTATTACACATGTAATCAGTTTGGGCATAGAGCTAGAGAATACAAGAGACCTGTTAGAAATGAATTTACATGGAACTATGATGGGGGTCATCAGTAAAAAGGTGTGAAAAAATTTAAGTGCTTCAACTATCTTAATAAGGGAAATTTTGCTAAGCATTATCCAAATAAGGTAAGGAAAGGTGAGTCTTCTTCAAAAGAAGTAGTTTGTTTTAATTATCAAAAGAATGGGCATATTGAAATATTTTATTCTAATCAAGAAAGGCAAGATAATCTTCTTAAAAAAGGTATAGTGTGCTTCAAATGTCAATAGAGAGGTCACATTTATAGATTCTAAAAGCAAATTCCTACAAGACATAATAGGTTTAATCAAGCTCCTAGAGTGCAAGAAAGAAGGCAAGTTAACTCATGGAAACTAAAGGTGGTAAGTATGAGTCATGATGAGACTGCAAATCCAAGTAATTTATTTGCTATGATGGAGAATGCTATAAAAGCTGGAGAGTGACAAGATCTCTCATTGTGTGCTCATGTTGTGAAAAAAGAGACCAAGCTCAAGGAGAAGACCAAGGTATTAGTTGAGGCTAGTTCTAAGGTGTGTATGGTTTCAAGTGAACATCATGTTATTATTGAGCAAGTTTCATGAAAAAACATTAGTTTTTAATACCTAGTGATGAGGTTCTAAACCGCAAGGAAGATTCTTCAATCGAAAAGGTATGTCATGAATCCCCATGTGTTATCAATACAGTCTTAAAAGATAAGGAGAATGTTGTAGTGGATGATCAAGTTATTTCTCTTAAGCCTAAGAAGAAGAAGAACTATTAGTATCATATGACCAAGGAGGAGAAGGAATATGAGGAGATATGGAAAATTCTTTGTTTCACATTGCTATAAAGAACCATGTGAAGTAGGGTGTCTCAGCCTATGCTTTTTAGGAAACATATTTCTTATGGAGAAGCAAGTATGTGTGCTCAAGGTGTATTTAGGGACTTTGGTCCTAAAGTTGGAGTAGTCTGCAGGGGTAGATTAAAGGTTTCCTAGTGGCAAAAGAGGATTTAAGAGTTTGCATAGAAAGGTTTATTGACCTTATTCTAGCATGCTCTATGTGCTTTTGTGGTTTGAAGGTATGTTGAAGTCAAATTGGATATTTTTGAGTGTTCTCAATTTTATCAGTTTTGGCTTGAGGGAAAGCAGGCCTAAAATGGGTTATAAAATGTATGGGTTCCCAAAATTATGGAGGCTTAAATATTGGTCCATAAGTGTGTGACACTTGTCTCTAAGTGTGCAAGAAGTTTCAGAGGTGGGCATTGACCAGAAGGAGGTTTGTTGACCTTGTTTGTTTTTAAGATTCTTGAGTTTTGGGCTATGATAGATAAGTGTTTTTCCTTATGATTTAAGGTCTAAGGATTATTAATAGGCTGAATGGTCCAAATGGGTTGTCAAATCAAGATTCAAAGACATGTGAAGGTTTGTGTTTTTCAAATTATTCAAGTTTTTGTCAAAATGGATGCATAATTAGCTAGTAGATTTGTGAAGGTAGTATGTTTTAGAGGAGGATATAGATGATTAAAATTGTTTTTTCTTAAAATTTAATGTGAGAGTGCTCCATATATGAAGTTTTAGGTCTTGAAAGTATGTCTACTAAAAGTTATGGTCTTTGCAAGTTCCAAGTAGGGCTATAAGGAGTCTAGACATGCCTAGTGTGAAGATTTGATGTTTTTTTATCAATTTCTCCAAAAGAGCAAGGCATGAGTGTTTCAAAGTGAGTTATTAGGTTGGTTTAGGGATTTTTTCTTATTTGGTGAGTGGCATGAAGTTCTTTTGGTGTTCCTTGAGGTGACTTGAGAGAGAAGGCTAGTAAGCATGTGTGGTAGTTCTTCATAGTGTGTGAAGATTTAAAGATGCTCAAGAGGTGAAATGGCTCATATATCTTAGGTATAGTCCTTCTCAAATTTTTCTTGGTGAGTTCCATTATATTTTATTAATTTTGTGTGTTCTTTCTTCATTGGTTGCATGTAGGAAGAGAAAGTTGTCAAGTCAAAGAAGAGGTAGGCTCAAGGTAAGGGGGATTTTGTATCATATTTATAAGGTATTCCTATCTTTTTGGTGGTCTTTTCAGGTCCTCAGGATCAGTTTGTGCCAAATTTGTCATTAGTCAAAGGGGGAAAAGGTTCTTATTATGAGATTGATTGAATAGAGAGAAGGAAGGTGAGTTGTATGATGGGCGTTGACATCAATGATAAAGGGGGGATTGTTGGAGAGTTTTTAGTGATGTAATGGAGGTTTTCAAGTGAGTGGATGAAGTGTCTTGATAGTCTATGTATCAATGACAAAGTCTATAGTGTGTTTGTCCTAGTATGCTTAAAGTAAGGTTGGTTGATATTTAGTTTTGGCATGATTAGGGGTGGGTTTGAAGTATTAATCATGTTTGATGGGTCCTATCATAGGTCAAAGATGATTGGAGAGATTTTATAAGTGCACGGTATTCATCTGATTCTTCATTATGTTTATCTTGGCATAGTTGGTTTTGTGATAGAAAAATTTGAGTAGGCAGTTTGTTGACATCACCATTGTCACATATGGATGAGTCAAGGGAGTTGGTCATATGGGTGTGATCAGATTAGTCCCAAGTTTCTATGTTCTAATTTTTAGGTCATGAGGTTGTGTATGTCAAAATATATGTAGGTGCAAAGTTGGCCTCTCAGACAAAAGTTTACTAAGTTTCTATACTTGGTCAAACCATCATTACACATCATGTAGATATGAATCAAATAGTAAGTTTGTTTAGCTATTTAAAGTATGAATAAATTAAATAATGGTCAAAGTTTTACATGGATATGTTTTCTATAGTTCCAAGAAGCTACCCTAAAAATTTGGAGTCTTGAAGTGATTTCTAGCTCAAGTTATAAAGCTTCAAAGTTGCTCTAATAGACTATGATGGGCCAAAGACCATCAAGTTTAATCACATTAGAATCTAAGGTCATTGGTATAGAATATCCAAGGTTGATCTCTTAATCATACATATTGAGATCAATGGTGTATATGAAGTCAACATGTCAAAGTTTGTACGCATTGGTGACAAGTGTCACAAGCTTGCCAATCTGATAGAATATCAACAATGAACAATAATTCATGTTTATGAAGATCAAAAATACAAGACAAGTCAAAGATTAAAAAAAAACATGGGTCTTCCAAGTGTCACAACCACATAGACTGAAAATAAAGTGTTTATAAGGCACATAAGGGTGCCAAGTGTCATAATCATAGGAGTTTTAATTAAAATCTAATAGTGAGCATTACAAGATAAAGACTTGGTTGATCCAAAGAGATCGATGGTACATATTTAGTCAATATTTCAGGGGTTCATGAGATGAGGTCAACATGTTTAATGTTTAATAGTGATCAAAGGGAAATATTAAGCTACTTCTAAGAAGATCAACGGTGCATATTTGGTCAAAATTGGCAGGGAGCATGAGATGAGGTCAAAGTAATAGATGTTTAGAATAGTTAAAGATTAGGATACTCTCAAAAATATTGATGATGTGTATTCATTAAAGATATGAAAGGGCATGATATGTTAACAAAGTTTTTGATGTTTAATAATGACTGTTGGAATTTGAATATTCAAATTAACCAAGAAAAAATTGTGCTTAGTTTTTGTGCTATAACTTTTGATATATGCATAATTTGACCATGGTGTAAAAACAAAAGTTGTATAGGAATTCAAGGAACATTCAAAAAAAATATTTGGATGTTTGAATTTTTATATATTCAAATTTATTAAGCTTTAAAGTTGACTATGTATGTGTTCATGCTCTGCAAGTAATCCAATAAGAGGGTAATTGAGTTGTTCTTGATGGCATTTTGATTTTTTAAGATGAACTAAGTATTGAAGAATGTTTTAGACTTCATGAGGACCATTTGTGTGGATTATGGAGTTCTTACCAATCTATATTTTATATTATCAAAGGCTTATAAGTTGACTATGTGTTTGTTCTTGGTGTTCATATATACAGAATGATGTTTGGGCTAACTGTGTTGTAGCAAAAGGGTGTTGTGATGGATGTTGTCACTTAAAGAGGACCTATAGGTTATGTGGCATGGGTCTATGTATCTGAAAGTGTTATTTTGTTCTTAATTTTCTTGGAGAAGTGTCAAATATATGGATGGGTCTCCATGAGACCTATAAGGGCTAATAAGACCTAATTAAAAGGTGTAGTTGCTTAAGGGTGACCCATAGATGCTATGGATGACCTATGAGGATGGTTTTGATTTGTGTCTTAATGTGATAGAATCCTTAAGGGTTAAGTTAATGACTAACCAAGAAGTTGATAATCAGGAAGGCTCTATAAAAGGTGAAATCAAAGGTGATGATTTTGAGACTTGTTAGAAGAGGTGTGTGTAAGAGTTGAAGAGAGAAGTAAAGAAGAAAGGGTGTGTGCCCAGTGGATGGGTTGTATAGAAGATTAGGTTGATGAATATGTGTATGACCTATAGGTCATATTTTTTATGTCAATAATAGTGTTCTTATAGGTTTAAATATTGAGGATGAGCGAAGAGCTCTAGAGTGATCCAAAAAGATGTTTTGGATGCCTTGAGTGTGAGGCAAGGATAGATGATGTATGTGTAAATTGGTGGTTAATTTGAGAGGTAGATCAGAGTGTGGACTATATATATGACCATTTGGTCATGTTCTTGAGGTTGTGATAGAGTTTTTGTTGAGAATTTAGAGTGATCCAAAATGTGGTACTGGATGTTTATGGTTGTGTGAAGAATTGAAGGAGGTTGATATACATTGTATCTCCATCAAATTGGTAGGTAATCAGTGTTCAGGAGATGTTCATATCATAGGTGTTGGGAGGGTGCTCATCATCTAGGTCAAAAGGAATTAACCATCCTAGGGTCAGGTGAACCTTGTGAAGTAGGTGTTTCACTAAATCTAGGTTAGAAGGACTTGACCATCCTAGGGGCAAGTGCTCCTTGTGGAATAGGTGTTTCACTAAATTTTGGTCAAAAGGACTTGACCATACTAGGGGTAGGTGTTCCTTATGAAACAATTATTTCACTAAATTCTAGTCAGAAAGACTTGACCATCATAGGGGCAAGTGATCCTTGTGGAATAGGTGTTTCACTAAAGTATCATGTTTGCATACTTATTATAGGACAAGTATTCCATGTGTTTGCAGGATTGAGAGTGGGTTTTATTCCCCAAGAGGGTTTCCCACATAGATATTGTGTTGTTTGTGTAATATTGTATTATTTATTTGTTTATTACTATAAACATATTGAATGTTTCAAGAATGGTTATATTGAATGCTTAGGTGTTTGAAGGGTTTGGAAATTGAATTGGATTGTTTACCACCAATGATTCACCCCCCCCCCAACATCTTGTTCCTCATCACCATGATTACTATGTAGTTAGAGTAGAGTCAATAATCCCCTCTTAGCCCCAATGTTTTTCTAATGCTCTCTGATACTCTAAGTAGGGATTCCTCATGAATTTCCCTCCAGAATTAAGGGTAAATGTTCTAAATTTTTACAATTGTATTCTTCATATATGCAAAGATGTGGAGGAAAGAAAAGGAATCACATACTAGATACTTAATACAATCTGGGGCTAAACTCTAGATAGATCCATTGTCCATGTATATGGTTCCCATGACTATATCTAACAAATAGTACATCATATATAAATGGTCATGTATGGGCATTTTATCCTTCTTGAACATTTGTTCCTAAGGTTTTGTGTTGATTATCTCTCTTAGAGTTAAATTCATCTCTAAGGTCATCAATAAATATAGCAATGGCACCCATTCTAGGTGGAAAAATTAGATATTGGGGTGACCATATAACATGTTCAATAAATCCATCCCAATTTAGACTCCCATACAAAATTTGGTGATAGGTACTTTCTCATTGGCCTTGAGAGTGACCACTTCTCCATGAATGATCCATCTCCTAAGTGTGTTCCCAATTATTGTCATATTTTTCCATAGCTCAAATTGGTGTCCATCAAAGCTATCATCTGTAATAGGCAACCATAAGTACCTCTATAAATCATCCCTTGAAAAGTAATCAATGACTATCTTGTAGCTTATGTGGTCTATAAAACCACTTCCAAACACCTTTCCTATGAAAAATAAGTCCCTTAGTAAGTCGATGCAGGGCATTACCTCAAGGTTAGCCACTACAAAATATAGTTTTTAATGATTTAACAACATCAAGTCTGCTACCAAATATTGCTTTGGGGTGGTCAGAGCTTCTTCATGTGAATGGGCATCCACATCCTTGATCACATCTTAGAGAGCTAAATAATTGGCATATTCATCGTTGATCATGGTATAATCAAAAATTATATCTGTATATTATATGGAGTTTTTTATGGAGAATTTAGGTGGCATCAATCCCATTAATATCATAGATGAAGAAGACATTGTTACCTGGTTTAATTACGTAGTTCTAATCTTCAATTCAACTCTTTGCTCATTTTTTGGAAGTAATTTACGTAAGAACATGGATATCAAGGGCTTCAAATTTTCTTGTGAATAAAAATTTGCTTGAGCTCCTAAGTAATCAATACTTAGATATCTCTTTAAAATTAACTCATATAGTATTGAGTATTCGAATTTAATTTTAGTTCATGTGTCATTAATGTCCAACATCTGTAAACTTGTTCTACTCATTTAATTCAAACTTTACCACTTTAATTTGGTGGGTATGTCACATAGGCTTTCTATACATTTAGATAAATGCCACATTTTATCCTTGGACAAGTGTCCCCTTGTTACTACTTTTGTGCAAAATCATTTATGCCATCTAGCATGCCATTGGAAGTCAAGTGTTCGGATTGGGTTGAGACCAAGCTGGCCAATTCCTATGATGCCTTGAATATGTGAAATGTGAAGTAAAAGGATATAATAGATAAAATTTTTGAAAAAAATCTTTGAATACCAAATCTTGTGAACAAAACTTGTGAAGAACACATTACACAAACACAACTTCCCAAAAACTTTATTCGAAGACCAAATTTTGAATAAAACTTATAGAATGCAAATTCTAAACAAAATATGTGAAATTTAGAATATGAAAAGCCAAAGTCATGACAAAATATGAAAATAAAATTTTCAAAAACCAAAAATGTGACAACACAGATGCTGAAAACTAACTTCCTGAACAAAAGTTTTGAATAAAATATGAGAAGAACAAAACTACCAAAGTCTGTGACTGGAAAAAACCAAGAGTTATAAATAAAAATTTTGAATACCTGAAATGTGAAATACAACTTGTGAAGTAAAACATTTTCAAATTCCAAAAGCAAAAACTTATATATATGCAAAAAACTTTCAAAGACCATTAATAGGTTAGTCTAAATAAGTCACATAGTGAAAACCTGAATAACAAATAAATGCCAATTTTGTTTATATTAAACAGTAGTCATCCATATAAGTAATAAAAAATTTAAAAACTTGAGTCTATTGAATACACATAAATGTTACTGGGAAGCCTTTTTAAATATAACTAGACCTTTCAAACTTTTAATGGGCCCCTAATCAGGAAAAAGGAAAGTGGGGGTGTTAAATACAACAAATGGTGATTTATAGGGAGAATACTCCTGAGTATTCAAGAACCCATAATCTTTGGTTAGCAACCCCAAATCAAACATGAATCATACCTAAAGACAATAATTGAAATATAAACATGAAAAAGACTCCCAATCTCTTCATACAACATACCAATCTTTCTCATACATTGGATCTGTTTGTGATGAAGTGATTTTCTTTTAACCTTGCTTGAGGATTTTTTCAAAAACTTGGAGTAAATCATAGGTTTCATTATAATTTTCCTTAATAATATTGAAATTAAGGGAGTTTGAGAATTGATTTTATACTAGCTAGGCATCCATATCCCCAATAGATATACCTTTGGTTCCTCTTCCTTTTTCTTCCCTCATATTTTTGTGTGATGCATGATACATTGACCTGATTTCATCATGTGAGTCATTGATCACCTTTATATTTTATTTATGTTTGTTGATCAATATTTAGGATACATTTTTCATCTCTTTTTTTAAAGCAAGTGGAAGAAGGAAGGTAGGATCCATTGTGAGCTAGTCATGTGAAAAAAAAAATTTGATTTATTAGAATGTCCCTACCAACTATATATGTATCAATGATTATTACAATAAACAAGTATTAACATGAGAAGTGTTGGGGGATCAATCCAACAATAGATTAAAATTATGACAGCAATAAACGCGGAATTAAACCAGATTGACAAGTAATTAGAATGATAATAACAAGAACAAGAGATACAAGAAAACACCCTGAAAACTTGTATTAACAAAACTCTTTACAAAGGAATACAATTGAAGAAAGCTTCTTTCTTCCACACCTCTCCTAGATGTATAGATCTCTCAATAGATCTCAATTCCTCAAGAGCTCTCTCTCAAGAACAATCAACTCCAACAAGCCTGGATTGATTCAATTCTGTACTGTTCTTCTCACACAATGAATTACAATAATTCACTACAAACTGCTACTAAGCTAAGAAGATCTAATTCTACATATAGAATTAGGAGACTTGAGCATGTACAACCAACAAGCAGTTAAGCCACTTGAACAAGGGCTCTAAAAATAGTAATGCTAACAATAGAGACGCGTGCTTGAGTCCACAACTCAAACTTATCATGCAAACACTCGCTTCTGTCCACAGAAATAGTTTTCTGGACACGCAGGTAACCGATGTCGGTTCCTGCCACTTGTCTGTGACCGCCATCGGCCGACCATCTGCCGACGTCGGTGTCTCTGCAACTGCCTATGACCGACGTTGGTCGCTCTTGACCGACGCTGGTGTCTGTGTAGACCCGACCCTGATAAACTATGCTCCTTGGTGAAGTTTTTAGCTCCACACCCTAACAATCTCCCACTTGGAGATAAACAGCTGCACCAGTACCTGTACAGCAACATCTTCTAGCTCCTCCATCTTCAACTCAATCATGAAGACCAATAGAAGTTGAATGAAGATTCAACTTCTCCTTTGTAACTGGCTTTGTTAGCATATCAGCAGGATTCCTATCTATATGGATTTTCTCCAGCTTCAACTCACCATCTTCCAATACCTGTCGTATGAAGTGATACCTTAGCTGTATGTGCTTTGTTCTTGAATGAAAGGCTGAATTCTTGGCTAAATGGATTGCACTCTGACTGTCACTGTACAATCTGTAACTCTCATGCTCCCTACCAAGCTCATCCATGAACTGTGTCATCCATATCATCTCCTTGCTAGCTTCTGTCGCTGCAATATACTCTGCTTCTGTAGTTGACAAGGCAACAACCTTCTGCAACTTAGATATCCAGCTAACCATCATTCCACCTACAGTAAAAACATACCCTGTAGTGCACCTCCTGCCATCCAAATCACCTGTCATATCTGAATCTACATAGCCATGTAGAGAAGTATCTGAACCTCCATAGCACAAGTGCCTACTGCTGGTTCCTCTCAGATATCTAAGGATCCACTGAACTGCTTTCCAATGTTCCTTACCTGGATTGGCCATATACTTACTTACCACTCCCACTGCTTGGGCAATATTCGGTCTAGTACACACCATTGCATACATCAAACTCCCTACTGCGGAAGAATATGGAACCTTACTCATGTACTCTACCTCATCATATGAATTAGGACATTGTTCTTTACTTAACTTAAAATGTCCAGCTAAAGGTGTGCTTACCAGTTTAGCATCCTGCATATTGAACCATTTCAACACCTTGTTCACATAATCTTCTTGAGACAGTGTCAACCTGTGATTTTTCCTGTCTCTCTTAATGCTCATGCCAAGGATTTTCTTTGCTGCTCCCAAATCCTTCATAGCAAACGTTTGAGCTAATTTTACCTTAAGCTCTGAGATATCCTGCATGTGAGACCCTGCAACCAGCATGTCATCTACATACAACAATAGAATAATGTATCTACCGTTATCAAATCTCTTGAAATACACACAATGGTTTGATTGACACCTACTGTAGCCATGCTCAGTCATAAACCTGTAAAATTTTAAGTACCATTGCCTAGGAGCTTGCTTGAGGCCATACAAGCTTTTCTTCAACCTGCACACAAACTTCTCCTTACCCTTGACCTCGAATCCTTCTGGCTATTCCATATAAATTTCCTCATCCAAATCTCCATGAAGAAATGTTGTCTTAACATCTAGCTGCTCAAGATGTAAATCCTCAAAAGCAACCAAAGACAATACAACCCTTATTGAAGTCATTTTAACAACTGGAGAAAAAATCTCACCAAAGTCAATACCTGGCTTTTGTGCAAATCCTTTTACCACTAATCTGGCCTTGTATCTCATTTGTCCATTCTCGCCTTCTTTCAACCTGTAGGTCCATCTGTTCTTAAGTGTTCTCTTACCAGCTGGCAATTCAACCAAATCCCATGTTTGGTTCTCACTTAAGGACTCCAACTCCTCAACCATGCCACGCTCCCACTCACTCTTGGACTCCACCTGTATTTCTTCTTCAAAACTCTCTGGTTCTCCACCATCAGTTAGCAATAAATAATATAAAGAAGGAGAATATCTAATTGGAGGCTTACTCACCCTTTCTGACCTCCTGATGGGTGTCTGAGACTCGTCTATAACACGCTGTCCACCCAAATTCTCTGACAGTGACCGACCTCGGTCACCTGTAGACCTGTTACTGGCCGACGTCAGTTCTGACTAACCAACCTCGGTACCTGTATGGCTGACGTCGGTCTCTGTATGGCCGACACTGGTTTCTATTCTGCCGATGCCGGTTCCTAACCTGCCGACATCGGTCTCTGTGTTTTCCTGTAAGTGATTATTTCTTTTTTCCACGAGCTCATCTTGGACTTTCACCTCATCCAATTCACCATTGCTCTGCTCAGACTGATTCAACTTCCTTAGCTGATCACAATACATCACTCTTTCATTGAAAATAACATCACGGCTCTTGATTACCTTGTTAGTTTCTAGATTCCACAATCTGTAACCAAAATCATCTGAGCCATAGCCAATAAACGTGCATCTCATAGACTTAGCATCAAGCTTCTTTCTATTTTCCTTATCTATATGCACAAAGGCTTCACAACCAAAAACTTTGAGATATGAGAGATTAACCTTTTTACTTGTCCATGCCTCTTCTGGAATACCACCATCTAGAGCTGTAGAGGGTCCTCTATTAATTAGGTACACTGCAGTGTCAACAGCTTGTGTCCAAAACTGTAAGGGCAAACCGGCATGCAATCTCATACATCTTGCACGCTCCATTATTGTCCTATTCATCCTTTCAGCAATACCATTCTGCTGAGGTGTCCTTGGAACCATCCTTTGCCTACGGATTCCATGCATGTAACAATAATCTCTAAACTTATGACTGCAGAACTCACCACCGTTGTCTGATCTCAGGCACTTTAATCTTTTACCTGTTTCATTCTCAACCATAGCTTTCCAAACTTTAAAAGTATCAAATACATCAGATTTTCTTCTAATACAGTAGATCCATACCTTCCTTGTGGCATCATCTATGAAAGATACATAGTACTGTGATCCTCCAATGGAAGCAACCTGAGCCGGTCCCCACATGTCTGTGTGAACAAGCTCCAACTTGTGCCTCTTCTTAATAGACCCAGCTTTGAGAAAACTAACCCTTTTCTATTTTCCAAATACACAGTGCTCACAAAACTCTAGATCTATGCCTTTTAAATTTGAAAGCATACCTTTGGACTTAAGAATTGACATCCCCTTCTCACTCATGTGGCCAAGCCTTGAGTGCCACAATTTAGCGTCCAGATCTGAAGTAGATAATACAGAAGGAGATCTGTTAGTAACACAATTACACAAATAGAGAGTACCTTCTCTCTTACCTCTGGCCATAACAAGTGCACCCTTGGTCACCTTCCAAGATTCTGCTATGAGAGTTACTGTACAACCCTCATCACCTAGCTTACCTGCAGAAATCAAATTTCTCTTCAAACTAGGAACATGCGTCACATCTCTCAACACCCATGTGTTGCTATTCTGCATCTTCAGCTGCACTTTACCTTTGCCAATTATTTTACAGGGCTCATCATCCCCTAGATACACTATTCCAAAGTCTCCATGGATATAGTCACTGAAATATTCCCTGTTAGGAGTAGCATGAAAAGATACACCAGAATCTAATACCCAAGATTCTATATTATTATGCAGAGAGAAAATTAAAGCATCCTGTGCAATACCTGCAATCTTAGCTTTTTCCTTTCCTTCGTGTTGGTTTTCCTCCTTAGGCTTTGACCAACAATCTCTGCTTATGTGCCCCATCTTTCCACAATTCCAGCATTGTGGCTTCCTGCCATTTCTGGATTTAGATCTGCCTTTCCCCTTTGACTTGGATCTTGCTCTGCCTTTCTTGGTCTTCTCTTTTTGCCTTCCCCTGCTCTCAAAACTTAAAGCATTCCCAGATGCCTCTTCTGTGCTTTTCCTACGTATTTCCTCATTCAAGATAACACTAACAACATCCTCTACTTTCAAAATATTTGATGCAGATGCAGTATTACTTACTGCCATTACTAAGCCATGCCAGCTTTCAGGCAAAGAACATAATATCAAAAGAGCTTTTATCTCATCATCAAACACTATATTTACTGAACTTAATTGATTCACAATACCATTGAAATCATTCAGATGAGTAGACACAGATCCACCTTCATTCATATGCAAATTAAATAACTGCTTCATAAGATATACCTTATTGGAAGCTGAGGGTTTTTCATACAAATTTGCTAACGTAGTCATCAACTCTACCGTAGACTTTGCCTGTGATAAATTGGATATCACAGTGGATGTTAGACTCAGTCTTATAGACCCCAAAGCCTTTCTGTCAAGAACTTCCCATTCTTCATCCTCCATGTCTTTGGGCTTCTTTGCAATACCTCCTAACGGTAAGTAGAGATCTTTCTGATACAGATAATCCTCTATCTGCATTCTCCAGTGTTGGTAATTTTTGCCATTGAACTTTTCCATTCTCAATTTACTTTCATCTGCCATTGCTTCTCCCACTCAAACAGAAATCCCTGTAAGAACCTATAATCGATACACACTACACAGATCTGAACCACCTGTTAGTGAACCTGAACTTTGATACCAATTATCAAGCTCTGAACCTGTAACCAAGGCTCTGATACCACTTGTTGGGGGATCAATCCAACAATAGATTACAATTATGACAGCAATAAACGTGGAATTAAACCAGATTGACAAGTAATTAGAATGATAATAACAAGAACAAGAGATACAAGAAAACACCCTGAAAACTTGTATTAACAAAACTCTTTACAAAGGAATACAATTGAAGAAAGCTTCTTTCTTCCACACCTCTCCTAGATGTATAGATCTCTCAATAGATCTCAATTCCTCAAGAGCTCTCTCTCAAGAACAATCAACTCCAACAAGCCTGGATTGATTCAATGCTGTACTGTTCTTCTCACACAATGAATTACAATAATTCACTACAAACTGCTACTAAGCTAAGAAGATCTAATTATACATATATAATTAGGAGACTTGAGCATGTACAACCAACAAGCAGTTAAGCCACTTGAACAAGGGCTCTAAAAATAGTAATGCTAACAATAGAGACGCGTGCTTGAGTCCACAACTCAAACTTATCATGCAAACACTCGCTTCTGTCCACGGAAATAGCTTTCTGGACACGCAGGTAACCGACATCGGTTCCTGCCACTTGTCTATGACCGCCGTCGGCCGACCATCTGCCGACATCGGCATCTCTGCAACTGCCTGTGACTGACGTCGGTCGCTCCTGACCGACGCCGGTGTCTGTGTAGACCCGACCTTGATAAACTATGCTCCTTGGTGAAGTTTTTAGCTCCACACCCTAACAAGAAGTGTACTTGATCTAAATAAATTAGAAAACTTTCTAAATTTTTATGGAGTAATGAGATCATATTTTACATACCTGATTAAAGTATTCAATTATGATATAACCATAATTAATATGTTTATTACATGCCTAAATTTTGAAAATCTTAGATACAAGGGTGTAAAACCTATAAATATAGATAGTTTATGTGATCTATTTTATGTTCTTCCCACACTTGTTCTTATTTTATAACCTCTCTTATGGATTAACCCTTCATAAACTTAAGCATAGATGAAAAGCCTAGTGAATTGGATATTAGCTTGGTGAAACTAGGAGAGGTCAATTTGATTTCCACAAAAAACAATCAAAGGCATCTATTATATAAAATAAGGAACTAAACTAAAGGAAAACAAAATGCTGAAAAAAGGAAAGGTTAATATAGAAAGCATAAAACTACTCTAAAGAAAGAAAATGATAGAAAAAGGAACTAAATTAGGAAAGTAGTAAATCTAACCTACTCCTACCTCTACCTCAGCACTTTTGGTCATTCAGGGACATCTCTAGATGGTGAATCCATGAAGTAGTGCTTTAAAAACTACCCATTAACTATATATGTTAGTGCATTACCTTAGAGGTCACTTAAATGGAAAGCATTATTATCCAAGATCTTGGATACCTAGTAAGGTCTAGTCCAGAAGGGGGTAAACTTATCATGTTTTCCTTTCTATTCATGGGCTTTATCCCATAGAATCACTAGATCAGAATTTCTAAATGCATTAAACTTTTCTATTCTATCAAACCACCTTTTGATGAAGTCTTGATGTTTACTTAAATTAAGAAGGCTTAATTCTTTAAGTCTTCCATCTCTAGTACATCTAATAAATGGGACTCCTCTTTCTCATTTGGTTCCATGTACTGCTTCATAAATTGATATGTTGGTAATTTGAGCATGACTGGGAATATTAGTTGTCACTTATATATTAGTAGGTAAGGTGAAGATTTTAGGTCCTTCTTGAATCTTGTTCAGTTTGCCCATAATGCATATTTTAGTAGATGATGCCATTCTCTAGGTTTTTCTACAACTGACTTTTTAATGAAATCAATCAAGTTCTTATTTGTTGATTCAGTCAATTTGTTTCCTTATGGGTAATAATTAGAAGATGACATGATGGTGATTTTATTGTCATAGACCCATTTTTTGAACTTAGCTAATTAGAATGCTGGCCCATTATCACAAAATAAGGAAATGGAGGTACTAAACCTAGTTGTGATGTTTTCTTCTAGAAAAATGATTGCATCTTATGCTCTGGAATGTTTTTTAGTTATTGATTTAGTCCATTTGGTGTAGTAATATGTGGTTGTGAGCACAAACTTGTATTTAATTAAATAATTTAGGTTGATGACACCAATGAAATACAAACCCCACTAAGCAAATGGCCTTCCTTCAATGATAGGCTATAGTGGCATTCTTGCATGCACTTCTCTTTTTGCCAAAAATTGACACTCATGGAATGTTCTTACATGGGCATGCACATACTTAAAGACTATAGGCCAATAATAGCCCATTCAAATAATCTTATGTGTTGTGGTGTTTCTAGATAGATGACTAGTACTAATTTTTTAGTGTAGGTTTTCCATAATCTCTTAAGCTTTTTCTCATGATACGCATCTCAAGTACATGCATTCATAATTTATTCTATAGAGAATTCCTTTTCTAATCATGTAGTGATCATCTTTGAGCCTCAAGGCTCTCTTTTATTATCTATTGATTTATATGGGACAAGTTCTTGTGAGTAAATATTGAATGATATCAATGTACCACTCCTATTTAGATTCTTGGGTTTGATAGACCTCCTCAATTGTGATGCATAGGTCAGGCTCAATCATAAGCTAAAATATGCTTTATCCTCTAAAAATTTTGGGAGGATTTATTTCTATGTCAAACTCTTGTAATTTTTCCATCCATTTACCTTTGATCTCTCCCAACTCATTATATTGTAAAGTGAGCTTGATAGTAGGGTCTGGCACAATAGTGATACTCTTATTTCTCAAGATGTAATGTTTGAATTTCTTTATTGCTTTAACCAGAGCAAAAATATTCTTGTCTATCATGGAATACTTGAGCTCTGCTTCCTTTAAATTCATGTTCATGAATGTAATAATATTCTCATTTTCATCCTTATTATGGGTAAGCACTATATAAATTATGTGTTCTGAATTAAATGAATATAATAAAAAGTCCTTATTTTAAAGTCTGGGTTATTAACACTAGATCCTGAGATATGGCATCCTTGATGTCTTAAAAATATTTTCTAGCCCCCAGTTTCCATTATACTTTGGCATCTTTCTTAAGAATTTCACTTAGAAATCTAACTATATATTCAAAACCTGAGATAAACGTCATCACAAAATTTATCTTTCTGAAGAAAGACTTGAGATCTTTCTTACTATTTGGGAACAAAATCTTAGAAATCCCTTGAATTCAGCTCAGACAAAGGTGATACCATCTTTGGTGATGATGTGCCCCAAAAACTTACCTTCAATAATAGCAAATATTCTCTTTTTTTGGTTTATAAAGATACCAAACCTTTGCATCTGTTAAATATTGAGTGTAGTTGGCCTACATTATTAGTTCTATTCCTTAAGAAAATAGTGAGGTCATCCATGTAAATGATTATGCATTTACCTATCATCCCTTGAAATATATGGTCTATTTCTCACTAAAAGGTGTCTCCTACATTAATTAGGCCAAAAGGAATCCTTTTAAATGCATAAGTACCCCACTTCATGGTAAATTTAGTCTTCATCATGTCTTCTAATTCTATTAGTACCTGGTTATATCCTAAAAAGTGTCCAAGAAGAACATCATTCTAGAACCACTTACTATCAGGATCACCTCATCCATAAAAGGTAGAGGGTAGTTGTCTTTATCGAAGCCTTATTCATGTTCCTAAAGTCAACACACAATCTAATTGCTCCAATTTTTTTACTAATTAGAATCAAGTTGGCAACCCAAGTTGAGTGTCTAATAGGGAACATTATCCTAGCATTCAAAAAAAATTATACTTCCTTTTGAATGAGTGGTTCCAATATGGGATTAACCAATCTCTATATTTTTTTGAATGGAATATGATATGGATTAAGCAAGATTGTATGAGTAATGACCCTAGGATTGAAAACCTTCAAGTATTCACAGGTCCATGAAATCACATTTTTATACTAGATGAGCAAATCTTTCACCCTTTGTCTATCTTCTAGGGTGAAACTGAGACCAATGTTGACATAATTTGGATCACTCTCATCCCTTGAGTTCTTCTTGAATAACTTAGATTCATTGACTTTGGCCTGCCTCAATTATTGAGATAAGTTTTGTATCAAATGATCTCTCCAAATAAACCATCCCTAAAGCAATATTATTTTATTTGAGTTTAATAAATCTTTATTCTCTCAGTTATTCTTGGCATAGATAATTGATTTATTTATCATCAATGATTTGAGATTTAAATTACCCTAAATTGGTCAAGAATTGGAGAATATGTTGATCATTATCAAACACCTGGAAATTTTCTATATTGTTAGGAACTGATGGGTAGGGCATGATTTCAATATAAAAACTTTGTACCTTGGACTCCCATAATGGTGCTAAGTTGTTACCTAAAGTAACTAGTGAGTCAGCAACCTAGTTTTGTTCTTTAGGAATAATTACTATGTCGAATGCCTCAAATAATTCAATCAAATCCCAAGCTTGTATTTGTATCTCTTAAGATATGACAATTTACACTGGTATTTTTGTTGACTTGATTAATAACCAACTTTAAATATCCATATATTATCAATTATTTGACATTGTTCTTGAGAGAGAATTATAATCCTAGAATCAATCAGTGCTTCATACACTTCTCTATTGTTAATACTTGGAAATTATATTCTATAATTTGCTAGGTAATTATTACCTTGTGTATCAATCAATTAAACACCAATGCATGATCACTGCTTGGATTTTTCACCATAAAAATGGAGAGTCCACAATTGGAAAAGTCCTTGGATTTTTGGCCTTTGCCCCTCATTTTTCATGGTAAAGGTATAAATCCTAAGATTAAGAGATTTATAACCTACTTATTCATTCTTAGAATTGTATTATGTGATGGGATACTTTATTCTTGGTTCTCAGTCAATTTGAATTTTATTTAGAATACCTATCCAAGGTAACCAAATGTTAGAAAAGTCTATTGTTACATACCCATTTAACATCTTTGACCAGGCTCTACTTAGTAGTAATCCATATCCTTCTAGGATATCTACCATGATTATGTCCATAGTCATCTACACATGTGGCTCAAATATAACTATAATGTGTACATCATTCAATTCTCTAACTATAGGAACCATTATTTTATCCAACTATGAAACCATCCTCTTAGATGGGCTTAGAGTTAATCCTAACTTTTGGCAAATAGAAGTTGGTAGTATAGTGGTCGAAGCTCCATAATCAACTAAATAATTATGTGTAGTCTTACCAAATAATCTGATAGATAACAATAAAGGAGGAAATTATATCTTACTCTTGTATATAATATTGGTATGAGTAGCTTTTAACTTCTCTACAGTAGACTTACCTATAATATACGTCCATAAGAGCTCCTTATGTTCAGTAAACTAAGCCAATTCATGAAGAGTGATGTTCAAATTTATTATTGATGTCCTCTATGATGTTTTATCCTCCTTTTTTTTGCTCTTTTTTTTTAGAGGTTGGTCATTCCTTTTGGGGGAGGTGGATTGTTATCAACCTTCAGATTTAGGGCAATAGCCATATTATTTAGAGAAGTAGATGTGGTGAGGGGATATTTGTTCCTCAAATTATAATTACTACATTGAAACTAATATAAAGTGTCCATATCATCCTATTTTTATTTTGGCACATTAACATCTTCACTTAGGAATAATAACTTGTGAGTTTCAAAAACCATGGTTGTGCTTAAATAACTAGAATCACGAGGGAACTCTTATGGATTGTTTATTAAATCTTGCCTCATTGTCTCTCTTTAGAAGATTTCATATGTTGCATATAACTCAACACAATCATGCTCACCATGTTGTGATGTGTTATGAACCCTACACTAATTAGGTATATCTATATCCACTATGTTAATCTCTAAGAATTTATTGAATTGCTACTATTTTGCACTATTTGTAGGCTTGTTGAAAGCCCTGTTATATCTTTGAAATCCAAAATTTTGATTATTATTCAGGCTAATAGCATTTACTATATTCCTTTGCATGCTCAAGAAGTCATTTCTTATATTTTGAACCATCCTATATATATAATCCAATTCTATTTTGGTATAATACACACCCTAGGTAACTGTGATATTGGATGGGAACAAATGTTGACTCTATTACTAACCATTCATTTTTTTAGAGTTGTTTAAGAATCCATAATTTTAATTCAGTGTATGATATGTCTTAAGAGGTAGTTCATACAACTAATTCTAGTTTAATGTTAGAACATTCTAATTCACTTGAGGCATTGGATTCAAATTTGGGAAACTAGCATTAAGACTGGGAGTGCCTAGTATCTATAGATTTAGTTCCCTGTCAATGTTGATCACTTCTTCATAGTCTAGTGATAGAGTGTTAATAGTAATATCTCTTTAGATAAATACTATAGTAATTATATCTAGGGCATCCTTATACATTTTCAGTGATAGTGCTACAGGTAGTTTATATGTGGCACTTAACCAAGTGTACATATTATGAAACCTTGCATTAAAATCTCAGATTAGCTTATTTGGATGCCTCTTCATACTAGTGAAAATATGATACACCACATTCAGACTAGTAACTTGTCTAAATTGGGTAACGAAAATGATTTGACATGATTTCCATGAAGTAATTGATTTCTCTTTCAAATTGAAGAACCAATCATAAGTAGCATCCTACAATGTAAATGGGAAAAGCCTACATACAAAATATTCATTTGTAACATTCATCAATCTTAGAGTAAAATTATAAAAGAATTGATATGTTCTTCTATTGTTCTTCCTCTTGAAGGGGATAAATAAGGTAGATACTTATCTGGGTTCCTTAGTAAATAATGCACATCTCCTAGGATTGTAATACCAGATCCAACTAATCAAGGCTAAGCCATAGGATGATTAATGGGCTAGAGGTTTCTCATTAGGTAAGGTGTACTAACCTAAGGTATGGTGGGGACAACTGGTACAAATTTATTCCTTTGATAGATTGACAAAAGTAGAGCCAAAAGGCTAGTTTGGTCTATATACCTAGTTACTCTCTTGGGTGTGTCCAAGGAAACTTAGACGTAAGGGATAATCTTATCTAGGGGAAAGCACATGGAGGTTTAGACCCTCCTTCTAGCATCAATTTTTCTTATTGATGCAGTTTTAATGCACAAAAAAAATTAATGAGGTAACCTCTAACCTTTTAGGATCTCAATAGAGATAAACTCCACTCTAAAGCATGATTTGACAGTATAGGTTGAATAATTGGGTGGTGGAATAGCAAGTTAAGCATGCAAGTTGTTTAAATGAGTTTGAATGGGTGAGTGAAACTTATAATAAAGTTAAAACCTAGTTGAGTTGGATGGATGAAACTATGCTAAAGTGGGTAAACCTCAAAAGAAACTCTAAAAGAGAGAAAGGTTGGAAATTTATCAATACAAGAAGAAGTCTCTTCATTTTCACACAATTGTGTTGATGTTCTTCCATTCCAATCTATGTAATTAATTAGTTTTACCTTCTTGGTTGTTTGATTTAATAATTTGAAGTGTGCAATAGCTATTTTATAATTAAAAAATATCATTGATTATATACAAAATTAGGTTGAATATTTCAATTCTCTAAATGTGTAGAAGTCTTTTCTTGATATATTCTTCTAGGTGTGAGTAACAAATACCTTAGATACCTTTCTAATTCAAGCTATAATATTTTGAATAAGGGTGTGTAATAGTTAATCTAGAGAGAATCAATCTTTAGCTCAGACCTTAGGGTTTACTATATTTATTCTTCCCTAGACCATCCTACTATGTTTACATGTGTGTGTGTGTAACATCTACTAGCTACAAGCATTGGTATTAAGACACTTGTCCACAAAGAGACCAAACTGGAGATAATCCCTTTAAAATCATAGAGCCTTCTTTTATGCCCTACCTTTCCCTCTTTTGGAGTTTCTTTTGAGGTCTACCGACTTTAGCATGGTTTCATCCATCCAACTCAATTAATTTTTAACTATTTTCTAGGTTTCACTTACCCATTCACACCTAGTTGAACAATCTACAAGCTCAGCTTGCTATTCTATCACCCGGTTGTTCAAACTATACCTATAACTTATGTCGTAGAGTGGATTTATCTCCATTGAGAACCTAAAATGTTAGAAGTTATCTCATTAACTTTTTTGTGTGCATTAAAACCGCATCAATAAAGTGTTTTAAACTACAACATATGATAAATATATACTTCTTATCATACTTTTATGGATGTATATATCCTTATATATCATGGCCTTCTTATTTGTGCTCCAAAAATAGATTTTATTTTATTTTTTACTACATCTTTAGCACTTGTTTGAAAATTGGGGCCACATGGAATGCAATGATAGGAATAAGACATTTAATTATGTTTTGTGAATATAAAAGGATCTTATCCTTGATTTAAGATCATTTACAAATTTATTTTCTAATTTAATATATTTATTTCATTTATAAGTTTCATAGTTTGAAAGTATCAAGGCCTATGCCACAAATTTTGTTTGAAAAATTGAAACATTATTATGTCATTACATTGAGATAAACATCTAAAAATATCAGTAACATATCAAGTCATAATGCTAATATCCTTACTTATTCACCAAACATTAGTAAATTTTGTAAGAACTCATTCCTTCACATTGGCTATGAAATTGAGGGAATTTATTAATTATTTGAATAAATGTGTTCACATTGATTGTAATGATGAACTTAAGACATTTAGTTATGCTATGTGGTCAAATTTAGTATACATGCATGTTAGGATGTCTAAAAATACAACATCTGGAAAATATCTAATTTTGATCATGCTTTGATGGATGTACATACCCTTATAAAGAATGGTCTTCTTGGTTATGCTTGTAATACAAATTTTGTTTTATTTTTTAAAACTTTACTAATTGTTTGACAATTTTGGTTACATGGACTCTAATGATGAGAGTAGATCATTTAAGTGTGTTCTTTGAATAAGAAAGGATCTTAAAATTGATGTTTTCTATATTGTACAAATTATTTATGCAATTTAATATATATATTTCCATAAGATTTTTTTAATTATTTTAGGTTTACGAATATAAAAATAGTGTAAAACTATGTGCTATCAAATTATGTAAAAAACAAAAATAAAGTAATAATCTGAATTTAAATTAATATTCTATATATTTCAGTTTTATGATTTAAAATTAAAAAAGTAAGAGAGTAGAAGTGTACTTAGTTGATTTTAGTTATTTTTTTCTCATAGAAAGTGCCCATGTACCTATGTCATTAGCTTCTCAAACTTAAAACAAAGGCTTAAAAGCTCATTGGATGTTGCCCACAGAGTCTAAAACCTATTATTATTAGCATTATATGTAGGTTATCAGTAATTTTCATGTTTTATATGTGGTTATAATGTTCTTAAGACCCTTACTTATACACCTATAAACACTACATGTGTGTGCTCTCAGATTTGGTCCTATGCATTGATATTTATTTTCCTTCTTCCATCCAACCCTAATTTTTTTTTTACCACAAGATGTCCCTTTAAAAAGGAACTAGTATTTTGGGTTTGAAAACCCTAACCACTCCCCAATAAATGGTTGAGTTTTTCCTACATTTCAATACTCTGAAGAGGGATCAAACCATATTTAGTTCTTCCACCAATGTGCATATGTGAAACATTTTAAACAATCTGTAATGCAATGTAATGTTTTGATTATTAATACTTGGAACCATACAAATTTGAATTTTATGTATTCAAACTCTAAGGTTACTCCTTTGGGGTTTTTTTATACTTTTATGCCTTTTTTGATAATGTCTCAAGAGAGTGCTAATTTATTCCTCAAGTTTTCAAGTGATTTTAAATGTGATGGCCAAGTAATTTTAAATTTACTAAGTATAACATTAGGAATGCTCTTTTTTTATATCTAACTCTTTATTATTTTTTATTATTTTCAACTCATGAAATGTGTTTAGTTCGACCAAATGGAGACTTCCTTATTTTAAAAATAGTTGATGAGTGCACCTAGACACTAATAGTAAAGGTAAACACCTATAGTAACTATAATTATGTAGTCATTATTTTTACTATCCTAGGCGTGTAAATCAGTGATTTTAAATATGAAGAATTTTTTTCTAAGATTATAGGATGTTCTTATATAGACTAGGTTGATCTTTAATATGTATACCTAGCAAACAAACATGGCTAATATAATAGATGGGTAGATGTTTACAGGGAAAGTGTGAACAATATTCAAATGTATGTGTAATGTCCAAGTATGTCAAACTTGATGTTTCTAAAATGTCTCTATCAATTTTAGGTGTTTATAAATGACCCCCTTTTATCTTGTATTGAAAATTCTAAATTAAAAGTATAAAAGAATATTTTTTTTACTTTTGATAACCACACTTGTTGTTGACAAGTATGACCAAAATGTCCCATTTTCTCAATGTGAACCTACAATAAAACTATTTTCACTTGGATTTTCACCCTTTTAAGAGATGACAAGGCTCTTCTCATCTAAGTGGCACAATGGAATCACCTCTAGGCTTGTGGGTAGCCTAAGGAATGAGGTGAATCTCTAGATAGGGCTAGCTCCCTTGATGTACCACTTATGATTGAACCTAAAACTAACTTAGGGAGTGAAAAGGGAGAGAGATAAATGAAAGAAAATATAAACTAATGGGGTGATACACTAAATAAATTTTATGACTTCCAACCAATTTCATTCCACACTTGAGACCAAGAAACAAACTAAAACATACACTCCTTCAATCTTCATCTTCTCACATCAATGTTACATTGTGAGGTCATGGATGAATGCACAAGGCTAGGAAGACTATAAAAAAGGATTATGAGGGAACTAATAAAGATAATAACTCACTTAAACCTTGACATCTCCTAGAACACATCACATGCCCTGCAAGAAGCTATAAATAGGTGAGAAAATGTGACAACTTACTAAGGAATCCATAGTCTTCACTAAGCAAATTCAACATTCAAGTCAAGAACACTATGAACATTCATGGAAGAGGTAAAACTTAGTAATTTTATTGATAATGTAGAGTAATTTCTTACTCTACATCATATTTAATTTATTTTTGATTCGAGCACTACAATTTTGGTTCTTGCGCACCTTGGATGTCGCGACAGAGTTTTGATGTCGAGGATGAGCTCATTTTGCCTAAGTGTCAAAATGCAGCAGATGCTGCCAAGTGTCACCCTCCGAGCACGGGTCTTTTTTTTCCTTTCTTTTTTTCTTCATCTCATTTTTGCCCAAGTATCAAGTTCAAGTAGAAGCTACCAAGTGTCACCTTCTTAAACATGAAGTTGACCAGCTGGCATCCTCTGAGGCCTTTTGTAACTTTCCATAGAACTATGGAATGTGCGACGTACCTAATAACGGCTAAGCGAAATGCACCACATGTTAGTATTTGAGTCTCATAGAGGCACCCATGTTTCATTTGCCAAAGACTTTAAATGGATCAAGCAGTAGAGTGAAAAGCACCAGGTGGCAGTCGCAGAGGCCCTAAACTACCTTTTTGAAGAAGCAGTGGAAGTCACCACATGTTGGCATTCGGGAAACTTTGGTTCAATGCCTGGGTCCAATGCTTCAGTTTAATTGTCTCATTTTGTCTAAGTGTTGAAGTGTAGTGGAGACTACCAAGTGTCACTCTATGGGTCCCTCTCTACTCCATCCTTGAATACAGTGGAAATCACCACATACCCCTAGAAGGAGAAGCAGAAGATGCCACGTATCTTCCTAGAAGCAGTGGAAGCCGCCACATGTCCACTTCTGAAGAACCATCTCTGAACCTAAGTGCCGAATGAAGATTATGGTGGGTCCTTGACATTATTTCAAAGGACTAAGGAAGCACCGAGTGCCAAAAAGTGAAGCCTGTCACGTGCATCCCTCCCTTCCTAAAAGTTGCCCAAGTAAGGAACGCAATAAGTTTTGTTTTGTTAAAACTGTAAAGTATCAAGGAAGTGGATTGTGACAGGTGTCAAAGGTGGAGCATTATTGAGCATAGTATCGAGAAAGTAGAAGTGGCCAAGTGTCATCCTCTAGTGCCTTCTAGATCAAAAGGGAGAATTTTCATGAATTGACTAAGTGTTCTCTCCTGTTTCAATAGAACAGAGTGCCCGTCTACCTGTTATAGCAAAGATGGAGGGAAAGCTCAGTGAGATTTATTCTGGGTAGATAGAATAGTGCATTGGGTAGATTTTTGGGGCTTGCAAGCATTGAAGATGCCATCTATTTATCCCCTATAAATAGAGGTAGAAGAGACAGTTGAGCAGCCAAATAGGTGATGGAATGAGGAATATCAAGTGCAAAGAGAGGTACCAGACAGGGATCACCATGCCACAGTCAGGGCAGTTCTTGATAAGACTAGGATACATCCAAGGCATTGAATGCACCATCTATTTTGTCCCCTGTGAGTGAAGGATAGAGTGGAATTGTGTAGGAAAGAAAGTGATGCAAGAAGACATCCGAAGCTATATAAGAAGAATTGTAAAATCATTCAAAAGGGGGGAATTCTCATAGTTTTGGACTTTCTGAAGTTTTTGACTAGTAATATCATTTGCTCTTGTCTCAATTTTCTTGAGTTGTAAAGTTAATATAATCATGCATGTTTTTGTGCCCTTTATGTGGCTGAATGAATTAAGGAAATTTGAGCTCCATGCCTTGGTTGGTGTTATCTGTGTCATTTGCAAAGTAGTTTATACTGTAGATTTTTTTGTAGTTGTGATTAAGAATGTCATTTGCTTTTGTCTCATTTTCTTGAATCAGAAGGTTTACATAATTGTACGTGACTTCTGTGCCTCTTATGTGATTGGAAGATTTTGTTAGGAAGATTAAACACTATGCCTTTGTTGACATTCCCTATATCTCAGCGAAAGAACTCCCTATTGTGAGCCTTTATTTTTTTTATTTCAATCTCTTACATTGATCATGTACCTGTCTGCTCTTAAATGTAATTAAATCCTATAATAGTTGCTCTGTGCTCAGGTTAGGATTAGGATTACGCTCAGGCGCATCACCATAGTTAGGTTTTAATTCTTGCATTTTGTGTTTCTATTTAGTATCCTATCCCTTTTCCCCAACAACCATACAAAAGAAGAGACCAGCTTCTCTAAAATCTGGAGGTTGTTTCAAGTCGCATCATCCCATAGCTTGAAACTTCCCATTGTTGATTGGTTAAGATCTAGCACAATTTTACACCATCAACAGTTTCTGGCATGCCTAGTGGGACTGATCTTTCAAGGAGTTAAAGAAATTTTGGTGTGTTCTTCAGCCAATTAGCCTTTGGAGGTTTTTTATCGACACCAACAATGACTCTGAGTCATCAGCCGATCAAGCAGTCTTGGTATCATCAAGAAACCACCTTTTGGGTATGTATAATTCTGTCACTCACAGCTATGAGTCTTATTCTCCTTATCTATTTGATCAAGAACAATATTCTCTTGGAATCATGTCAAGTAGAAAGGATGTAGAGGGTTATGAGCTATATCAATCTTATGACCAGTATCCCCAATATACCATGTCCCATGTTCAACCTGATCTTATTTTCACCTTCAAAAAAGCATTGTTGGGATTTTAAAAATATGTGTTAAAGCTTGATAGCAGAAGGGGATATGGCCAAGAAATTCCTTTTCATGTCATCCATCAAGTAAGGGATCCAATAGACCTGATTAAAAGTGAGTGGGATCCCATTAAAAGGGAAAACTGGTAAGAGCTTACATATGAGATGTTGGATGTGTATGGATTGATTGCATTTATAGAAGAGAGGCTAAGCATTCAGGAGAACCAACCTTACCAAGTCTACCAAACTCCATATTCACCACCACAAATTCCATATCAGACGTATGCCACCCCTGTTCATGAGCAAGGTCAAACCTGTCAAGATCACTTCCCCAATAATGAAGAGTCTATGATAGCAGCAAGGGAAGAGGACCTCGAACTCTCACTATCTCCTCAAGTCCCTTCCACCATTCCTTAAGAGGCTTCTTGTTCCCCATCACAACCTTCTTCTTCATCCCTTTTCAGAGAAGAATATGTTTTAGAGGAAACAACTAAGTATGCAGAGGAATATGCTCAATTCATGGCTAGTCAAGAGGATTCCATACGTATAAGCTACAAGATTTTGTCTTAACCTTTGATGAGGAGGAGATCATTTTTGACTTTTTCCTCACTTTGCAAGAAGATATGGAGGAACATGGATACTCCCTTGACCAAGTCATTGAGACAGATGACACTATCCTGCAAGAAGACTATGAATTGGCTGAATATGGAGAAGATAGCTTTGAGACTCAACTGAGTATGTAGAAGGAATGTCAGCCTTCAAAGTTATCCTTTCAAGAGGATGAAGTCATCAAGGAGCATGATGATGAAATAAAGTTGGAATTTAAAGGAGATAAGCCAAAAGAGAATGAGTATCAAAAGGCACAGAGTGAAGAACCAATAGCCAATGATTTCTTGATGACACATGACAGAATGAAGAATCAGTATTCGATGGGCTTTCAAGGACAAGAAGAATTTGTGGGTGTCAGATACATGTTTTACTCAGACTCATCCGAGTGCAGGCAAACTTGTGTGGCCAGCGTAGAGGACATTCCATCAAAGGTATACATGTTGCAATCACTGGTATGGCAACATAAGTTGGCTTGTCATAAAGAAGATGTTGAAAAGTTTGTTTTTGATCTCGGAGGGAAATAAGAATGTTTAATTAATGTAGTTAGGTAGTTTCCTATCTCCACATTGATTTGTTTTATTTTTTGCTTTCCCACTTTTCTTTTAAAATAAGCGTTTTAAATGCAGAGTCGGTGTCTTAGAATTTTTTTAATTCTTTAAATTTTGCCACAATAAATGCTTCTCCAAATCTTTCAAGATCTCCAAGGTACCTTGCGTAGCATAATGTGTATGCCTCATTATTTCCTGAAGATTGAGTAGGATTTGCTAACAGTCACCTGAAATTAATGCTATTTGGGACTTGATAGGCCCATAAATATCCCTTAGCAAATTTTAAAGTTTAAAAACTCTCAAGCATTCCTACAAAAATATCTTGCTCATTGGGACTGTTAGCACCTAGTAAAATTTTGCTTTAGCGAGCATGTTTCCATCCTACACAAGGCTCATATTCCAGGTATCATACAAGAGATTTAGAGATGGCGAGAACATCAGCTTCACAGCAAGGAACATGGACACCAAATACCTCAATAGGTTATTGGCTAGCAAATCATACACTATAGCTCCTGCACAATTACCAAGAAGTTACCCAAGAATAAAAGCCCTGGGAGTTGGTCAGACCAGTGACCCATCTAAGGTAAAGGACTATGCTGAAGGGATCATGGACCTGACCCTGTAAAGAGCTAATAGCAAGAACCTCAGAGAAGGGGCACACCAAAGGTGTCTGCAAAGAGCCAGGGTAAGGCAATATGAAACATTTGAGATGAGGATCTGGACCTCACAACTAGCTCAGTTCATCATCCCAGCTATGCACCCATGCCTAAATATAATTGAACTATGTGCGGACTTGCTTCATCCACAATCTTACACCATTCAACAAGGCCCATTCATGCTACAGGTCATCCCACAAGCTATCAGGGACATGCTTGCCCTGTGATATGATGGTACTGCCACCTTCCCCACCATTGATAGGATGTAAAGGATGTGGGTGAATGTCAACAATCAGACCAGGTTTTTGAGGTTTGAGTTATAAATGGCTGATGGGGATACAACAGTACCCACACTCTTGGCATCAAGAACTCAGTTCGCACTCGCCAGCCAAGATGCACTATCGATGATGGCTCTCATCTTCGGCATGAATGATGACATGACAGTATACATAGAGAAAATGGCCATCCTCTTTAGGCTAAAAATAGTTGACAAGATGTAGGAGTACTGTCTTGAATTTTTAGAACATAGCTTTCTCAATGGTAGAGTAGTTGACCCAATTCAGGTCAAAAGGGATATTCAGGTACTCCTTTTTGTTCCATCTCATTTTGCACCAGAACCCTGACCTTTTCACCCAATTCATGAATCTAAACCTATACGACCCAACTTTTGACCCCCAAAGAACCATCCCTATGTCCGCATGGACACATATTTTATCAAAAACTAGTGACACGTATGACTTTTGGGAACTATTCGTCACCCATGTTCTTCATTGCCTTAGCCCTAAGCCTATTATAAACAGGTTATTCCCAAGTGTTACAAACCTCCTGGTTAGTTGCCCAACCCCATGTGATTTCTATTTTGGAGCCCATCACACGACCATAAGGGTCCATGGATTTTGTGGGGAGCCAGTGTTACTACCAAAGGTTTTAACTCTTCGATTAGTATTCCTGGAAATCACTAGGTAGGTGTTGGTGGTTGATAATGAATATGGCTCTGGGAAGAAGAAGAGGAGAATGTACAATCTCCTGTGGATGGCAGGCAACGTAAGCTTAGAAGCCAAAGAAGTTGAGACCGTGTTGCTAAGGAAAATGACATTCTTGGGGTTCCTATTGGTCAAAGACAATTGGGTTTATGATCTAGTAGATTACATAGCCTCTGTAGTGAGGACAAATAGAATTGGAGCCAGGATTGTGCATGAAAGTTGCCCCTTCTAGGAGACCAGGAAAAATCCTACAGAAGACACCCCTGGTCTCTATGTTGAGCTAACAGACCTACCCCTCCCACTGAATAGGCCATGGGAGACCTTCTATGAAAAATAGAGGGATTACGAACCCAAGGTTAGGATGACCTCTGGTTTGAGGACACTGAGGAACAAAGGTTGGGACATAGAGAAAATTGGGGCCTACTAGAAATACAGGTAAGAAATTTCCCAAACCACTCACACTTTTAGAAGCATGGACTCAGATGAAAGGTGGGAAGAGCTCTGGGATGAATGGCATTCATCCCCTATGTCTAGCCCAGAAACAAGCCAAATGCTGACACTTGGGGTGGAGCAAGCAGCTGGAGTGGGACCTAGCCAATAGCTACAGACTTCAAAGCAAGCTACAACTGCTGCAGAATAACAAAGAAGTGTGGTGTCATCACCACCAAGGGTCACCCCATCATCAGGGGTAATTGAAGTCCCCAATTCTCCACATGTGCCACTGGCAATAGCAGAGGTAGAAGGGAGACAAATGCAGCCAGAGGTGGAGACACTCAAAAAGAGAAAGAGGGTGCAGTTCTAATTAAACCCAGAAGAGGAAAAAGAGCCTTCACAATGCCTAGCACAGAGTAACACAACTTCTCCTTAGGTAAGTATTCCTCCCCCTCTTCCCTCTCAATATATCCCTCACCCTGCGGGCATGATGCCTCCACCCAGTTAGATGACACCCCTTACCACTACTGCTATTCCCATCTCGCAAGCCACCCCATCATTAGCACCTCAGGTCCTCACATTATCCCATTTTTCCCCCTTCATTCCTAGAAATATGCCCCTACAACTCACCCCTAGCCAACCAATGGCTCTCTAATATGACCTGCCACAAGGGTTTCCCTTTGTAGGGGGACATATTGCATCCCCTTCCACCTTCCAAATGTAGGCCAATGCTGCTAGGAAGGCAAGAGAAGCCTGGTTGGAGAAGAAGAGGATTAAAGAGAATAAAGCGCTAGCGGTCCCACATTTGAGGTCACAATTTGACCTTATCCAACAGCAACTGATAGTGACCCATTTGTCACCCAATGTTGCCAAGCTGAGTGAGCAAATGCAGTCAAAAGACTACATGATGAATGCAGTGACCATTGACATGTCCCTGTTTAGGTCCCAAGACAGAGTCGAGCTGCTGATCGAATCCACTTCTGCGGTCACAAAATATTATTTGAAGAAATCAAGAAGACTACAAAAGATGGAGGCCAATTTAGCCCAAGAAAAGGCAAACTATAACAGTTTGGATGAGGAAATAAATAGGAGAGACACTGAAATAGCTAGTCTATAGAAACAGTTACAAGATATTGTTTCCCTCCAGACTCAATAGGCAATTCAGGCCCAAAATTATTCATTGAAGGCAAAGCTCACACTTGTAAAATATGCAACAATAGCCCTTAGTCAAGAAAATGCAACATTATAGGGAAGAGTCAAAGGACTCCAACTGTAGGTTACCCAATCACAACAAAGGCTACTAGAGGAATAGAATAAGGCTGTCACTTTTTAAGCCCAATTCTAGGCAAAGCAATAGAGAATGGTGCAAGTAGCGATTGAGCTGGCCAATAAGCCAAGAGGTGTTAGAGTAGTGCAGCTAGTAAAGGATCTCTACAGGTCAATGTGGGAGAGAATCTCTTTAGAGATTATTTAGCTCAGGCCATTTTTCACCTTCCTGCTCAACACATAGCAATTGTGCAAAAGGGTGGAGAATTCAATATAGAACACTCTGGCCACGATCTCTAGAAGAGTCACAGACTCTCATTCACTACTAGAGAATCTCTATGACATAAGGGATGTGACATTGGTAGCCACAGGGAGCCCTAATAGAATGGCTACCACAAAATGGGTCAACGAGGAGCTCAGTCGCAATGCCACAGCCAATAATTGTAGAAGCTGCCTTGATATGGTGAAGGAAAGTATCAGCGAGATGAGGCACCATATTAAAGATCTGGTGCGATTGGGCCTTCCTTCCCCATTCCTAGATGCAAATATGGTCCTAATGGCTGATCAACTTCAACCATTGTTGCTGGCTAAACAAAGGGATCAGACAGTTTTCTAAAACTTGCGGGATGATTCCTCAGCCTCAGAGGTCAAAACTATTTTGATTCCCATTTTTTGGCTAGAATTCAAGCTAAAAGCCACAGTCCAGATCTTGCAAACCTTTTCACATAAGTATATTATCAACCTTGATCTGGCCTTCATTTAATTGTAAAGCAAGTAGGGATTATCTGACCATGAGTGGTCTATCTACCAAACAGTTCTTTTAAAGCTGTAAATTCCACAATTTTGAAATTTTGATCGAGCGGGAGTTAGATTCTTTTTGAGTAGGCTAAAAAGTCCTGGAGGTCACTAATAATTATAGAGTAATTTCTTACTCTATGATGTATTTAATTTATTTTTGATTTGAGCACTATAATTTTGGTTCTGCACACCTTGGATGTCGTGATAGAGTTTTGATGTCGAGGGCGAGCTCATTTTGCCTAAGTGTCAAAATGCAGTAGATGCTGCCAAGTGTTGCCCTCTAAGCACGGGTCTTTTTTTTCCTTTCTTGTTTCCTTTGTCTCATTTTTTCCCAAGTATCAAGTTCAAGTGGAAGCTGCCAAGTGTCACCTTTTGAAGCATGAAGTTGACCAACTGGCATCCTCCGAGGCCTTTTGTAACTTTCCAGAGAACTATGGAATGTGCCACATACCTAATAATGGCTAAGCAAAATGCACCACATGTCAGCATCTGAGTCTCATAGAGTCACCCATGTTTCATTTGGCAAAGACTTTTAATGGACCAAGTAGCAGAGCAGAAAGAGCCAGGTGGCAGTTGTGGAGGCCCTGAACTACCTTGTTGAAGAAGCAGCAGAAGTCACCAAGTGTTGGCATCTGGGAAACTTTGGTTCAACACCTGGGTCCAATGCTTTGGTTCAATAATCTTATTTTGTCTGAGTGCTAAAGCATAGTGGAGGCTGCCAAGTGTCACTCTCTAGGTCCCTCTCTACTCCATCCCCACATATAATGAAAGCCACCACATACCCCTAGAAGGAGAAGTGGAAGATGCCACGTATCTTCCCAAAAGCAACGGAAGCTACCACGTGTCCACTTTCAAAGAACCATCTCTAAACCTAAGTGATGAATGAATATTGTGGTGGGTCCCTGACATTATTTCAAAGGACTAAGGAAGTGCTGAGTGCCAACAAGTGAAGCCTACCATGTGCATCCCTCCCTTCCTAAAAGTTGCTCAAGCAAGGAATGCAATAAGTTTTGTTTTGTTAAAACTGTAAAGTATCAAGGAAGTGGATTGTGATAGGTGTTGAAGGTAGAGCATTCTTGAGCAGAGTATCAAGAAAGCATAAGTGGCCAAGTGTCATCCTTCAGTGCCTTCTAGATCAAAAGGGAGAATTTTCATGAATTGACTAAGTGTCCTCTCCCATTTCAATAGAATAGAGTGCCCATCTACCTGTTATATTAAAGATGGAGGGAAAGCTCAATGAGAGTTATTTTGGGTAGATAGAATAGTGCACCAGGTAGATTTTTGGGGCTTGTAAGCATTAAAGACGCTGTCTATTTGTCCCCTATAAATAGAGGTAGAATAGACAGTTGAGCGGCCAAATAGGTGATGGAATGAGGAATTTTAGGCATGAAGAGAGGTACTAGATAGGGATTACCATGCCACAATCAGGGCAGTTCTTGATAAGACTAGGATGCATCCAAGGCATTGAATGCACCATTTGTTTTGTCCCCTGTGAGTGAAGGATGGAGTAGAATTGCATGGGAAAGAAAGTGATGCAAGGAGACATCCAAAGCTATATAAGAAGAATTGTAAAATCAATCAAAAGGGGGGGAATTCTCATAGTTTTGGACTTTTTGAAGTTTTTGACCAGTAATATCATTTGCTCTTGTCTCAATTTTCTTGAGTTGTAAAGTTAATATAATCATGCATGTTTTTATGCCCTTTATGTGGCTGAATGAATTAAGGAAATTTGAGCTCCATGCCTTGGTTGGTGTTATCTATGTCATTTTCAAAGTAGTCTATACTATAGATTTTTTTATAGTTGTGATTAAGAATGTCATTTGCTTTTGTCTCATTTTCTTGAATCAGAAGGTTTACATAACTGTACGTGACTTCTGCGCCTCTTATGTGATTGGAAGATTCTGTTAGGAAGATCGAACACTATGCCTTTGTTGACATTCCCTGTATCTCAGTGAAAGAACTCCCTATTGTGAGCCTCTATTTCTGTTATTTCAATCTCTTACATTGATCATGCACCTATCTGCTCTTAAATGTAATTGAATCCTATAATAGTCACTCTGTGCTTAGGTTCGGATTAGGATTACTCTCATGCGCATCGCCATAGTTAGGTTTTAATTCCTACATTTTGCATTTTTGTTTAGTCTCCTATCCCTTTTCCCCAACAACCATACAAAAGAAGAGACTAGCTTCTCTAAAATTTGGAGGTTGTTTCAAGTCGCATCGTCCCACAGCTTGAAACTTCCCATTGTTGATTGGTTAAGATCTAGTGCAATTTTACGCCGTCAACAAATAAAAAGGTATAAAAATGATCAAGTCTTCACCATACTCAAGTGAAGCATCCAATATAATGCCAAAAATGCCAACTCTTATAGAGTTTGAGAGAGAGAGAGAGAGAGAGAGAGAGAGAGAGAGAGAGAGAGAGAGAGAGAGAGAGAGAGAGAGAGAGAGAGAGAGAGAGAGAGAGAGAGAGAGAGGAGAGAGAGAAGTCCAAGGGTCACAAAGACACTTGTCAAGCTAATAAAATTAATTATCCATGCATGATAATAGTATATGGGTTGAAAAATTCAAGGATATAAGCAACAAGTATCAATCTAATTCACAAACTTGAAGAAAAGTGGCAAGAAACTCCTCATTTTGCACAAAAAAATTACCTTCATGATTGCCTTTATTTGTACATCCCATAACTAATAAGTAAAAAATTTAATGATTGTAATTCAAGGTAATCATATTATAAATGCCTCTCCATGCTTTGGTTTCATCTTTGTTCTTATGGAATCCACTGAAAAGGAGCCATCATTATCTGAAGTCCTAAAAATGTTCCTTCCATGCACCTTGCACACTTGGCTTCCAATTTAGATTTAGTTTATCATTAAAATACATGTAATGGAGTGAGTGATGATTTTAAAGACCCATATAGCCTTGGAAGCATCAGGGGCACCTTAAAAGTCCATCCACTTAAAGGTTTCACACTTCTCTCTAGCTTGTGCAATATGCCAAATTTGACTGGTTGAGTTGAAACACATGTTTGAGGCACTTGAGAAAATTTTAAAGGCATTAAAATTACATGTTTATTTATTTTAATTCTCAATATTTCCATCCATATGTTTCACATCTCTTGAAACTTCTTATAACCTAAAAAACACACAAAATAGTGAGAAAAATCTTGTTTTTGTCCTCGTCCATACAAGTTCATATAGATAGTTGGCATGGGAAGGAGATTGGTTGAGTCATCTTTAACATAAAATAGGTTTCATGAGAAAAATATTCCATTTGATTAGATAACCAACTCCATTTACAAAAAATGGTCCTGTCTAAGGGTTTAATAGGGTTCTAGGCTTGTTTTCACTCTTAAGGTTGGTTCATAGAGGTCTGACATTCAACCTACTAAAAAATTAAAAAAATATGGCCTTCAAGACCACTTATAACCTCCCCTAATTCTTTTTTCACCCATGCAATGCCTCATGAAATATATGAGCATTGAAACTTCTCCTATCACGTGTATTTTCACTATTTTGCACAAGTCTGAGTAGTTTTGGGCTCAAAAAAGGATATCTTGATGTTTTCTCTTCACTCAAAAATCTTTTAAACATATTAATTGTCCCAAAAAACATGTCTCAACATGTTACCAATATTATCTCATGTTATAAGTATGGAAGACTCCCCATTTGGACACTAGGTATTAGTGTGCCTAATATGCATGTTTGTACTTCAGGTCCAAAAATGACCTCCTAAATCTTTCCCTACTTATCATTAGTTAAAAAACATATATATTTACCTAATTAACATATTAAAATCATTTTCAATTCTTATCTAGGGATATAATTTTATATGACTCCTCATTTGGGCATTAGGCCTATTCCTTGCTTACTAGGTCTGCCTACAAATTCAATGGTTTAGAGCATCTCAGTGAGTTACATGATTATGTGAAGTGTTATACATATTTTTACGTATGTTTTAAAACTCTCCAAAACTCTTCAAGTTTTATAATCAATCTTTGATCACTCTTTTACCATCTTCCTTCAAAACTACAGGGTTCTTGCTCCTCAAGTGTGTTATACCTTTGAGACAGAACAAAGAGATGTTACTCCATTATTAAATGAAAAATTAAGGTTTTTAAAGTTTTATTTGGTAATAATGAGGTTATATACCAAATTTAAATGTCATACTCCCTCATTTAGGTACCTAACCAATTCAAGTTGTCCAAGAAAGGGCTTCAAAAGGATTGTTTCCTGCATACTCCCCTTCTCCCAAAGAATGGCTTCTCAAGATTAACTCCAAGACTCTTAGGATTTAAAAACATATTAATCACATCCAAATAATTCTAATTAATCTTATAGTTTACTTCAAAACATATTTCCATTTTGGATTCATATTTTTACCCATTTAGCAATATGAATTTCCTAGCTAGCCTATACGGACCGTTGCCTTTGATCAAGTAGGGAAAGCAGATGAAAAAATTTAAAGGTTCTTAGAGTGTATGTAAAATATTTTAAATAAAATATTAACCATTCTGGGTTGTTATCAAACCTTCTATCTCTCTTAAGCACATTCATGCTTCACTTTACCTTCACTAGCTTGTACCCTACCTGTAGGTGTATATAGAGAATTTAGGGCCTATGTAGGTTTTATTTATAATGTTTATAGCTGATAGATGGAACCATGATCATAATTTATTTGATCACACATGATTTCATTAGGAATATACTCCCATTTTGCATTATTTTCACCCTTTGGACACACTTAAGCCCTTTACTGCCTACTGATTGAGACTCCTTACAACTGACCCTACTCAGCTTTGTCTCTCTCTTGTTTGAAATTTATGAAGTCATCATAATCTTAATGGAGGTGAATACATGTTTTTATTACCATCCAAAAACCCTTTTGGGCCTCATATGCCCTTCAAGTCAAAATTGAGTATCAAACTTTTCCTTGATTGAGATGCCCTAGATCTACCCTATCTGTAGGAGTTAATGCATGTTTGAGTTCTAAATTCAATGCTTGAAAATGATTCTTTAAGTCTCCATCATCATTTTACATGTATTTTAATGCATTTTCTCACTTTGGGTATCATTAGAATTATTTAAAGCACTACCTTTTACCCACTACCTGAATACCCTATTTACCTAACCTATAGGTGAACATTTGCTCATTCAACCTGGTCATGATATATTTAGAACTTATTTTTAACATCCTCAAGGTCAAAAATTAACTACTTATGATTTTAATCTACATATATGTCTTCAAACAAAACTAAAACATCATGTCTAGGTCTCTATCTATTTGAAACTATAGGTGAGTGTTTAGTGGTTTGTATGGAATGTAGATGTGTTTGGATGTTGAGCATAATAAATCACTTCCTTCAAATGATATTTTAGATTATGAATGACATTTGAACTCTTTAGAACCATTGTTATGTGTTATCATTATTGGAATTTTAACTTTAAAAATTAAGTCACTTTAAAGCTTCCATTGTAGATATGACTGATTGCTTTTAGTAGTTTCTTAGGCAACTTTGGGGTTCTTTACAACTGTCTTCCCCCAGTCTTCTGACTTTTACCCTATGCAAGGTGATAGACCTATATAGGGACTACATGTTTTACCAATTTATGTGCTTGGATCACCTTGATATCATGTTTTATGAGGTTTTCAAAAACCCTTTAGGCCTCTATTTGCACTTTTTAGGCACTGTGTCTCAAATTTAGTCAGCTTGTCCTCAAACATGCTTCCACACTTGAACTTGCCCTCTAGACACTTTGTATAAGTCTAACATGATGAATTCACATTATATGAATTCAAATAGGCTTTCTAATCATGTTTAAATGCTTCAACATGGTATCTCCATCTCTCTACCATTACCACCTGTAGGTGGTTTTTGCTTATACAGGCAGCACGCATGATATTGCAGGGAATAAGCATTGTTTTGGGTCTTGTGAATATGCCAAGACTCTTTACAAATTTAAAATAGTTTACTTTTAATAATGGAAACTTTTAATTTATTTAAATACTCCTTGATTCAATGTAATTTTCTTTTGTAATCACCTATATATGCACACTTCAATGGTAGACCATGTGTATGTGTAATCTATACATACAAACTATAAATATTGCTTTGAGAATAAGGTTTCAAGATGGATAAATAGACAAGATAATTTTTCAAACATGTATATGGAATTAACAAACCCCTTATAACCATCCACAAAGCATGAAAACTCAAAAACTAATGGGAACCTACTCATCAACATAGAATGCACTAGTCTACAAATTTGAGATGAATTCCTCATCAAATAAAACTAAAAATTGAAAATAATAATGTGATAAATGAGTTTAAATATCCAAAATACTTTAGATTAAATATGAGAAACTAGTTTTTATGGATCTATTCAAACCAAGGGAAAATTGACAGGGTGCACGGATGAGCAAGCAGATTTTCACAATCCACTTCAAATGGATGGTTCATGAAGCAAATTTAACCATTTCTCAAAATTATTATAGTATTTTAAGGTCCCTAAGTTTAAAATAACCTCCCAAAATTATTTTACCTAAAACCCTTTGTGATGTTCATACCAAGCAAAAACTTGAGTGTCACTTCAATCTGTCTAAAAAAATAAAAGAGGTGTAGAATGGTTTTAGCATCAAAATGGTTGTTTTAGATAAAATAAAGCATAGATATGAGTTTTATGAATATTTATATATGTTCCATGACCTTCTCTCATGTTTCACACTTCCCAAGGAGTCGTATAATTATCCTTTTCTTCTTTTCCTGTAAGAAAACTGACCTTTCTCTGAATGAACCTGAAAATTCTTAGTTTTGTCAATTGCCTAGGACTTATAAGGACACATGGATCATGAAATAACCTTTTTACACTTTCACATTCCAAATAAACTTGTACAAAGCATTAAATGCACTATTTTGACCCTTAAAATGACCCAAAATGATAAATAGACCTAGAAGCTAATTGACCAAAGGTATTACAACATTAATTGACATCAAATGACCTATAAAACACCTCATTGCAATACATTATACCTAATTATAGGCCTAAAAATAATTTTTTTTTACTAGGGGTTCCCCAATTTGACCTAAAAGTCAAATTTGGTCAAAAAAACATTTATAGATCAATGTCTTATCATGGAAAGAAATATAAAATAATATAGATCATTAAATCACTTGAAATTTATAAATCCAAAGAATGAACACTACTTGTATGTGAACCAAGCTACTACTTGTAGAACTTATTAAAAATTATCATGGGGTGATCATGACCTAAGGAGATGAAATTGTTAAAAATATGAGTTAGTGAATGTAAATTCCCCAACTACCATGGGAGGAGTGCTTGAAGTTGAATGATGTAATAACCTCAAACACACTACTCTAAACATCATAGTGATTCTTTTGTGGAACCCAAAAAATAGGTTTTTATGTTGAATTTCAGCCTCAAAATAGGTTCATTTTTAAAAGTCAAACCTTAAAATAGGTTTGTATGTAAAAATATCAACCATTGTAGACAGATATAGACCCATAGGGCTTACATGGTATCATCATTACCCACAGACCCTCAATATAAAAAGTGTAAAAAAATTATGAATAAATTTTATGCCCCAAATATGATCCATCTATACTTCAAATTGATATAGAACTCCAACATTCATCTATCACAATGTTAAACAATGCCTCAACCAATCCTCACAACCCTATAGAATTCCCCATATATGTCTCAATTTTCTCAATCTAACCCATCTAAATCACAAACTTTATCTCAAAATGTGAACTATATGTTTTTCATGGCTTGACTCTCTAAAACAAACCCTAATTTATTTCCCCCTTTCCATATGAGGGATGAAGGCTAGGAATCACTCATCTCAAAACAAATATTTGTACACATCATGTATCATATATGAAAATATAATCATGTAAAATATGTATACAAAAATGATAAGATATGTCATGATGTAAATGTTTTGATCATTCAAGTGTGTATGAATCATGTAATCTAAGTAAATGAGCATGCAAATGTAAATTTATATTATATATATATATATATATATATATATATATATATATATATATATATATATATATATATATATATATTAAGAATGCAATAATAATAAGTGCATTATATGCATGATAAAAATCATGGCATCGTCACATAATTAAAAAAATCATGATAGTTATCAATCCACCAACCTCATAATAACAACCATATATATAACCATGCACATGTACACACACATGAACACAATATCATGATCAATAAGCACACAAAAATACAATACATGACATGAATCTAACTTGACACAGACATGGCATGGACAATAGGATCCTCCAACACATTTAAGACATAATGTGACACAACATGATCAATGTACCAATAGAGTAATTAGTATATAAATATAAATTATCAAGCAATGTCACAAGTATCAATATTAAACACACATAAAGTAAGCAATCTCACAATAATTAATCTAAATCATACATAGAGCAATCAATGTCAGGTTGCATAATCAATTGATGTCATCATCTAGTAGAGCAAAGAAAAATATCCATAGGAAATAGAACTAGAAAATATGAACAAGAACAAGTCATGTATAAACAATTTAAGTTGCTCAACATGGTCAATAGACTATGATATAAATATATAACTTGAAAAGTGTATGAAGATGCTCCCAGTATGGGCATACCCTTACTATATAAAGGTTGTCAGTGGATGTGATAAATATAACACATTTGTATGTCCATTTATCATATGTAGCCTAAATGTTCTACATCTAACTCATATATACCTTGAAAAAACATGTGTGTATAAAATGGATATATATATGGTCATGTATATAATGAATAACATAAATCAACTATGTGTACCATCAAAACATGTCATGCATAGGTACTAGTTTTATATTTTTGAAGTATTTTAAATGTTTTTTGAATTTTTGAATTTTTGAATTTAAGCATGCATTTATCTAATCAAGAAAGATTAATAGACAAATCTTTAAAAATAGAATAATAGATGGGACTTAAAAAATCCATAGCATATTTCAACCCATAGTGTGCACAACGTGTAATAGTAAAGTAATATTGAGAAAGGATAAGGCAATAAATATACCTCCATTGTATACGTAAATTACAAATTAATGTCTTAAATAAGTATGTGGAGATAAAAAACTACATTCCTCTAACGGAAAATAATTTTTGTATATGTGAATTACATAAGATATGTATTCATAAAATATATGTGATCATGTAAGCTCAATGTAGGTCATGGCAAAAATAAGCATAAATAGTCAATGTGGAGGAGTGGGAAATTTGTATATCACATCAGGGTGTAACATGCCTCAAATAATGTGTCATAATATCACACTTATCCAGAGGATGTGTCATCATAGGATAGTTATCATGAATGTGTGGATCATGATAAACCCCTATTAAAGAGAAAAGGCTAAAAGAATAGTCAAATCAAAGGTGTATGTTTACATCTATATCAAAATATAAGAATAGAATAAAAAATTAGTCAACTCAATATAAGGTGATCAAGAAGGATAGATATAAGAAGCTATCTAAAATAAAGTGTGTCTAAGATAACCAATGATCCTATCATTAGGATTCTCACTTGTAGGTCATATACCAATTGGTACAAATGTCACACACCATGGGCGAGGTGTAACTTATATCAGAATTATATTTGAGTGATATAGCATTGAAGTATAATAAATGTATCGATATAGACTATTTGATAAATTCGTCCCATTTAGTAAAATCAAAAGAGATGAATCACTCTATAAAACCATGTTCACTAAATAGATCTTCTTCACTCAATATATTATGTTAAATTCATTTATCTAGATCATTAGTTTAGGAATCTTTGGAATATATGTTTGCCATTTATTTCATAGGAAGACTAATTGTTGCACTTGTATTTAAAACATGTTTTGGATCTTCTCAAAATAATTCTTTAATTGATGTCTGATCCCTAAGATGAATTGGATATTATTATTTTTCTTTCTCGTTAAAAACCAATACCCATGTTCTATGTCCTTGCATTTGGTAACATCAAATGAGATTAATCACTCTAGCAAACCATGTGTACCAAATATATCCTCTTTGTGCAATGGCTTATGTATAGTTAACTGAATTATCTCATGAGTTTTTGAACCATGTCAATATAAAATTGAGTTTGGACTCATAGGAATAGAAACATATGTATTTGGATTAGATAATTCTCTTGGATCCTCTTAAGATTATTGATTGCTTGACTTTCAATCCTCAATAGAAATTTGAGATTCTTTCCTTAGTGGGGCTTCATGTATATTAGGAGTATGTAAACATTGATTATGTTCTTCATTTACTTGTGATTTACTTTATATTGATATCCATATTTTTGCACTTTGAGATGCATTTGTACCCATAGGAAGGCATTTTTAATATTGCCTTTGATATGTCTTATCTCATTGAAGTGTGAGAAAATATCTTTGGAAATTAAATGAAATAATGTTTTTAACACCATCTAATGTTTCTTCAATTTTATCAAACCATAATTTTTTGAATATAATATTGTATTGTATAATGGTACATATGAAAAATTATTTTTTCACTATATTAGGCCCAAATGAAACTAGAAATGTAACATGTCCTAATAGCTCCTCATGGGTGATTATATGTTTTAACTCATTCTCATCATTCCCTAATTCCTTAATAAAATTAATTATTTTTGTATTGTGTCGTTACTTGTCATCAACCATAATTCCTTTCCTATGTTTACTTTCTATAAAAGCTTGAATAGCCATTGGTTCCATAGAAACTACCTAGGATACATTAGTTGTCATATATTGTGAAATAGATGAATGTGGAGGAATTGAATTTACTAGTTTTTCATTATATTTTTAAAATATAATTAAACCAATATACATGAGTTATTTGATCCTTTTTTGCAATGCATAAAAATAATTATCTCTATGACAATATATTTGATGATAGTTACAAAATAACCTTACCCCCACTCATTTTAAATGATGTGTGGGGAAAAAACTAATAGAATTTAATGTAAGTATCTTCTTATCAAATAATTTTTGTAAGATAACACTTAGTTTGTCCTTGATTCTTTGAAATTGTGTAGGTTTGTTAGCAATAGAAGAGGTAGGGCTTGTGAAGGGTGTTTCCTTATTAGTTGCCTTATATGTAGTTTCATTCTTAAATAGAGAGTTGCCTTGGAGACTTGAAGTTGTTGAATTGTGTGAACTTGAAGTATTATAATAAAGGGTATGTTATTTTAAAATTTCACTCTCATAATCAATAACATCATATTAAATTTTCTCAAAAGAATCAAAGGTATGATATAGTGTTTTTTCCCCGAGTGGAAGTAAAAGACATTATCTAAAGATGAATTACTTATCTAAATTAGTTGGTTGATATAGTATGCAATGTAATATATTTTTGAATCTAAAAATTTAATCTTTAATGGGTTCATCATAATATTTTTGAAGGTTTTGAAGATAATATAATGTTAACTTAGGACCTTTAATAGTGTTAAAATGAGATAAAAAATCCTACTCTAGTTTTAAGAAGAAATATATAGACCCACTAGGTATGGTGTATAACCAATACAAGGCTTGACCATTTAGACTCTACTGTAAAAAAATTATAAATACTACCCCATCATGTGCATTTTTACCAAGGGAAGATGTAAAGTGTGTAATGTGGGCATAGGGATCTGAAATCAAGGCATGAAAAACCCTCTTGGATAATAAGAATTGAGTATTATACGTAAAATTTGTATTTTTTGGTATAACATTATGATCAAACCTAGCATTGGTTGCCATATATTATAAGGATAAGGAAGTAACTCATTTTTGGAGTTCACACATTTCATGCATCATCACCATTATATGACTATTAGACATAGTTATAGATTGGAAACATTCGTTCACAAGTTTCATCTCACCATTTATCTCAAATATGGGTATAACATATTCGTTAAAAATATGGTCATCATTGCATTGTTTAGAAACATCATCATTTTGTTTATCAATATAAGAATCATTGAGAGGAATTGTATTAGAAACATTATTACAAACCATTAAATTATGAGGTATACAAACATATTGAATAATATTAGAAGAAACATGAGTGGCATATATACATTGATTTATTGTATCCAAACAATATTGATTTTTCTTAATCATAAAATTAATAGTATCAAAAATTATGTTTGTTTATTCTTTTTAATAATGTTTGTATTCTACCTCATGATTTCTATAAAGGTCCATATAATGCTAAGTATTTTTAGTCTCTTGTATGACTTTAATTTGACCAAATTATCTTTCATTTTCATTTTAAAACGATACATCACTAGAATATCAATACTGAATATCATCATTTGCATAATCATTTTCATCATTCACATAAACCATATCATCTTTGTCAACATTGGTCCATTCATTGGTATAGTCATAAATCACATCATGTGTATAAAACAAGGAATATAAAGGATGAGACATAATAGGGTGAAGACTTCTCAAACATATAAAATGATACAAACCCTAATAGGATGAGGATGAAAACCATGAGTCCTAACCCTAATATAAGGGAAAACATATAAACCATAGGGTTTTTAAAGATTTTATATACCAAAAATTGAAATCCTAATGTCAAAGGGCATCTATAAAAGGGAAACTAAAAATCAAATTAAAATTCAAACTCTAATAGGAGATAGACTTGAAACCCTAATAAGATTAAAAACCAAATGTAGGAGGAAACCTGGGTATTTTCATGTTAAAATAATGATTGTGTTCACTAAAATATTTTGTTTATTTTAGGTTTAGGATTCCTAAAATAATTTACAACTATGTGCTATCAGATTATGTAAAATATAGAAATAAATTACTAATCTAAATTGAAATTGATATTCTAGATATTGCACTATTACAAGTTAAAATTGACAAATCAATAGGGTATAAGTGTAATTAGTTGATTCTAGTTATTATTTGCTCATATAAGGTGCCTATTCACCTATAAATTTTGTTTACCTATGTCATCATCACTTCAGACCTGAAACATAGGCTCAAAAGCTCATTAGATGCCACTGATGGAGTCTAACCCCTATGGTAACCTACATTATCCAATGTTTACTAGTAGTGTCCATGTGAATTGTGTGAGTTTTTATCTCTTAATACAAATGCATATACACCTATAAATATTACATGTTTTTTTTATCACCTTCAACCCTATGCATTTATCTATGTTTTCCTTCTCCTTTTGTATAACCCCTACTTATTCTTTCAACCACAAGATTGTCCTTGAAAATAGGGTTAACATATTGTGTTAGATAACCCCAACCACTCCCATTTGAAATCATGAGCATTTCCTACATTCTAATAATATGGAGAAGGCTTAAACCACATGTAGTTATCCCACTAATGTGCATGTGTTAAACATCTTGAACAATCTATAATTTAATGTAATGTTTTAATCTTCAACACTTGATACCATGCAACTTGGACTTTCGTGTATTTATAGTTTTCTCTATGGTTAATCCTTTGGGGGGGGTTTAGATGTGTATGCCTTTCATGATAATGTCTCAATATAATGATAATTTATTCCTCAATTTTTAAAATGATTCTCAAGTTGATGGCCAAGTAATTTCCAAGTTACTAAGTGAGTATAACCTTCAAAATGATTTGTATTTTTAGTTTACTCTTCATTATTTACTACAATGATTGACCCATGAAAGTTGTCTAATATACCTAATAGATACTTCCAATTCAAATAATAGTTTTTTAGTGTGCTTGGACACTACTAGTAGATGCAAGCACATGTGTTAATTGTAACTATCTAGCCATTGCAAGTATTGTCCTAGGAGTGTAAATCAGTGATTAAAGATATGGAGAATATTTATCTAGGATTTTAGTATGTTATGGTATAGACTAGACTAATCCTAAATAGGTGTAACTAGTGAATATATGTGGCCAAGACAATAGATGGGTAAATGGATAGAGGGAAGTGTGCATGATAATCAAATGTATGTGAAATATCCAAGTATATCAAATTTGATGTTTCCAAAGTGTCTAGTACCAAATTTAGGTGTTTACATAAGTGTCTTAGTTTGAAAGTATCATTACTATAATATATATCATCCTCAAGTATAATATTCAATACTTGTCAACAAATCATGTCATAATTCTAAGATACTTACCTATTCACCAAATACAAGTAAATATCATAATGATCTCATGCCTCTACATTGGTTACGAAATTAGGAAATTTATCATTTATATTTTGAAAAAATGTGGTCATATGGATTGTAATGATGGATTTATGACATTCAGTTGTATTTTGTGGTCACATTTTAAAATTTGCATGTCTATCAATGTGTTTGAAACTACAACATATGAATAATATTCACTTTCAATTATATTTTGATCGATGAACAATAACTTATGTATCAACCTTAAATGTTTTTACAAACTAATACAATAATTACATAAATAAATCCCAATACAATGAGCGGGTTAATCCTAATGCAATCTAAATTTAAAATGTGAAAACATAGAGAATGGGGATGAATTTTTTGACAAACTAATGCAATGATTACATGATATCCTAATTAATTAATTTGTAAATTCCATAAATTTCATAACCAATGTGAAGGCATGGAAGTATCATCTACTAAAGTCATTAACATATCATGCCATAATGATATGATCCTTGCCTCTTCAAAAAATAATTATATTCAGAATAGGTGTACCTAGCGAGTATAGGTGGCCAAGATAATAGATGGGTATATAGATAGAGGGTAAGTGTGAAAAAGACTCAAATGTATACACAATGTCCAAGTATGTTAAATTATGTCAAATTCGATGTTTCTAAAGTGTCTAACACCTAATTTATATGTCTAAATAAATTTATTAGTTTTAAAATGTCATTACTAAAATATATATCATCCTTAGGTAATAATATTAATACTTATCAATATATCATGCCATAATGCTCATATCCTTGCCTATTTTCCAAACACAATTAAATGTCATAATGATCTCATGCCTCCACATTCATTATGAAATTAATGGAATTTATCAAACACATTTTTTTAAAATGTGGTCACATGGACTTTAGTGATGAGATTATGACATTCATTTGTGTTTTATAGTCACATCTTACAATATGCATTTTTATTATTGTGTTTAAAACTACAAAATATGAAAAATATTCATTTTTTATCATTTTTTTATGGATGAAAATACTATAGAAACATAAATTTGGTCATAGGTACTTGATAATGCTAATTCTTGACATATTCCTAATCACATGACTTGCACCCAATTACATGACTCTTATTTTCCATTCCTCTAGGCCATTTGTCTAAATGAAGGTTTGACCCTTTGTATGTTGTTATCACTATACGTAACTATTAATTTTAAATACTAATGATATATAAAAACACCTTCAGACTATTTTTTGAACAACACAGTTGTCTTTGTTATTCCTAGACATGTCTACTCAAAGCAGACATCAGTGCATTACGCCCCTATTCACTTGGTTTGGCCATATACCACACCAAATAATGACTAGTTTCTAAATTTGGATTCAGTCTTTTGGGTCTTCCCACATGTTTCATAAGGTCAACTAATGGAAATTGTCAAAAGATTCAATTATAAATACATGTAAAGAGTCATTAATTTTCCCCACTTGTGATTCACTTCATATGAACATTTAAAATTTGGGAAAAGTATGGCGAATTTTCTCAGTGTTCATAAGTATAAATTCTTTTATGAAGCGAATCATTTATAAGGAATCATTTTAAAAATTTAGAATAGGGTTTCAAATACTAGAGAACAAAAGAAACATTTTTAGCATGGAAAAAACCTAAGTGTGTTATCTCATATTTCTAATAATTTACAACCACAATAGATGTAGTGATCAATTCATATGCACAATCAACCTAGATAAGTCTTTGGTCAATGGACCTAGATGTAGTGTGCCCCTATCTACCTTCTCCACTCCTATCAAGATTCATCTTCTTCTTTTACTTTTGTTCTATCATTTTTAGATTCATGATTCTCTATTTTTTTCTATCTATTGTCTATCACAATCAACTTAATCACATCCACAGTGTTGTAGTGAAATTTTACCATCCAAATTTCACTACCCATTTGATTCAATCTTCTATTATTAATGTTTATTGTCCTACTTTATATTATGCTCTATAAGACCTCATAGCCCCATGGACAAGGCAATGCCACTGACTATTCTGCATGGAATAAATTATAAATTTGACATCTGGGCTCAAAATGAAAATTTATTGACTTAATTATATTATTAATTCTTATATAATTAATTAATTTTAATTAAATTCATAAAATAATGATAAAATGAGCGCCAATGAAGAGCATCAAGGGGTGGCTATATATCTTCAGTCATTTAATAGATTAATTATTTTTAGAATTAATATTTTACTATAAATACAAGATTAAAAGGTGCCTTTGATTTCTATAATTTGAAGGGAATCTTCCCCTTGAAAAAGAATATTGACCACTCTATAAAAATGATGCTTGAAAATGATGGACCACAACCCATGCTTTTGATATTTTGAGCTTTGATATCATTGCCCATGGTCTAATTTTTTGTTATAAGCATGAAGAAATTTTGGCTAAAACTAGAATATGCATACCTTGGAAACATTGGGTGGGAAAAAAAGGAAATAAATAATAAAAATATTTTAAGAAATCCAAAATTAAGGGTTGGTTGTATTTTTGCAAGTGATGATACAATGAGAAATATTTTCCTCTTCAAATTTACCTTCAAATAAAATCCAGATCACAAAATTATTGATGATCTAAACAGATCACATTTTTTAAAAAAATCTATGAGCTATACAATTCAAAAGAAAATAAACTTGTCCACTTCAAAAAAATTCCCAAGGTAGAGAAAATAAAGAAAAAAAAATATTTTTTATGTTGTGTGTGAAAGTAAAAATTTGAATATCACCATGGTGAAAATCCTCATAGTGGAATCATATTCCTTCATTTAGTGCTCTGAAGAAGATCTTAAAAATTCAAGCCAAGAGAAAAAGGTCATGAAAGAATGCATTGAAATTTTAAATTAGTCCTCCTTCCAAGAGCATGAGCTAAGTCATGAAAGTAGTGAGCTTCACATATACAAAGAATAGGTATGTGATAATGTTGAACACAAACACAACATATTTTGAAGAAGAAACAAGAAGCAACCAAAAAGAAGTTTTCAGTCATGTTGAGCACCATAAGGTTTTTTTCCCAAGCTCACCTTTGGAGGCATCTAAATAAGATTTAGTTTAGTGATTCACCATTAAATAGAAACTAAAAAGTGAATATTTTGGAGGTATGATTCATACTATTAATATTTTAAACATCTCTTTGAAACATATTTGTTCTATTCATGAGAAAAATGTGTGTGGTCAAGTGTTTGATTCCATATTTGTCTACCAACTCATGCCTTATGTTTATCCCATAGATGTAATTTAATTTTTTCTTTTTTTACTTGTGTCTTTGCAAGCATTGTCCTATTTTTATAATAAATTATCTCGCATGGACTCATATTTTTTCCAACATATGAATGTTCATGTTTAGTCATGTTGTCTTACCTTATCCCTTATAAATAGTTTACTTTTATGCACATTTTGGCTTGTGTATTTTGCTTTCATTTTTTTATTTTTTGTGTTTGTGTTCAATAAATGTAGCTTGTACATTATGGTGTTTTATCCTTCACCCTGTGTTGGTATCTTCATCCTGAAAGATATTTGGGTGTTTGTGTTTTTTGTGATAAATTTATTTTGGTGAAATTGTCGCAACAATATTACTTATTTTTGGAGTTGTAGATTTAGTCTTCTTGTGTTTTCCCAAAATCAAAAGAACAAGGAAATGTATACATTTGGAATAGAATGTGATGCATGCTTCAAGAGAATTGGTAGTGACTCCAACATAGATTTTTTATCCATAGGCATGCCTTTTATGACTTCATCTCTCACATGGTCATGTAATGATGATGATAAATACATATTTTATCTTACTTCCATGTTTAGAATAGTATGAAATTCATTAAGTTCCATAATAAAACATCTCACTCAAGAATTTGTAAAGAACTCCCTCATGCATTTTTGGTATTCTAGGTTCAAATATTGTAGTCTATGTAACTCACCAAGTTGAGTTTTTAATTTCAATCTGACCTCATTCTGTTAATGTGAGATGGTGGCATTACCTAGGCTAAAATATATCATGATATACTACAATCAAACATATACTTTGAGGAATTGGTTGGCGCATATTATAAAGCATTGAAATATATTAACGATATGGATAATCCTAAGATCCTATTATCACAATAATTTGTTAAAGGATCATGTTCTCAAAATATTATTTTTTGAAAGATGAAAACCATGAACAAATCCACAATGAAATGTATTTTAAGTTATGTAAGTTTTCAGTTGGTTATGACTTGGTTCAGTGTTTAACTCAGTACTACAAGAGGCATGAGATAAATGTGGTTATTTTTGCCACTAATGGGAGATTGTCCAATGTGGTGATTTATCAATGTGGGAAGTTAATTCAATCATTGTCTAGTCTATTATAAATAATATCCCTATATGAGTAGTCGTTAGATTCCTTCTACTATTTAACAATATGTTTGGTAATAATCAATGTAGATTTGATTAAAGATTTGTTAGTACCAGGCTTTCTAGTAATGGTTTTATTATAGGTTTTATTATTTATATTAAAACTTATCCTTTTTGTCAATGCATCCTATCATAAGATTAGTTCTAATCCATTGGTGAAGATGAAAGTGGAATGAATAACATTATATATACTTCTGCTCATCTAGTTACAATTGTAATGCTTAATTTTTCATCTTTGGATTCTTTTTTAGTGAGCACTTCACTGCCAAATCTAATCAATTATTGTCTTCTTGAAAATTTTCCTCAGATAGCCAATGGATTACAAGATGGTAGTGGAAAATTTAATCTTATATGATCACTCTTTCAAATTTTAGATCCAACTTGAAGGAAAAGGAAGATGAAATATAAGTTCAATTACGTGAATTGAAGGATGATAAACATGAAAGTTAATAGGATTCCAAGCTATCAAAGGTCATGTTCCAAAAAATGTATTTATTCAAAATCATTGCTCGTTCAAACCCCTACAACATGATCTACAATGTGAACCTACATGTTTTTAGTCTTTATTACATTTCTTTCACATGGTAATGTTTATAATCATATTTTTAATGTTTCCTATTAGATCCATAATTTTTTGTGTTATATTCATAAAGCATTTCATGTTATATGTGATTTAGAATGTCACATTTTAGAAACTTTCCATCCTCTAACTATAGAAAGGAATATTTCAAAAAAAATTAGAATGTTTCAAATATTTCTATCTTTACAAGATTTATTATCTTTTTATCACAAGTAAATACTTTTAATTTCATGCACAAGTTCCTCTTGCTTGGTCAATCACAGTGCATGGATTCATCCCTGCAATGTGTGGCTTCAGACCTGTATACTCTACTTTGTGTATGGCAATTTCCTTGCTTGGATTTAATAGTTTTGTATCCATTTAAATGTTTTTAGTCCTATGACCCATATTGATCACATATTTATCCTAGTAGTGGCATTCCCATGCAGTGTGGTGGATATTTATTTGAAGAGTACATTATGTATAAATTGGTAAGTTTTCCTCTTTCCCTTCTTATAGATGTATGGAGTTGAAGAGTCTTGGCAAATCTAAGCATAAATATGTTTAAATTGTATGTATTGAATTTTTTTTAGAATAATCTATGTTTTTTGAAACTAGAAAATATTTAGTTTGTTTTAAGATTGGGATTATGATTATGATTTATTATTTATTTAAAAGTTGTTTTTTATTCGCACAATCTCTTGGGTTGTATTTGAAAGGTCTTAAATTTGATGTATAAAATAAAAATTGATAAAATTATTTATTTAACAATTTAAAGTCAAATAATATATAATAATATGAACATCAAATTTAATTCTTTATTTGAGATATATTTGTAGTTTAATTTTGTTCATTCTTTTCTTATATAATTGATATAAAATTAAAAGAAAAAAATCATGAAGATTTACTTTTTGAATAGCCTTTCTTTCTTTATATATATATATATTTTATAATCATTTATTCATCATTTCTTCTATGTATTTATTGTCTTGGTATTGATTATCTAAATCTCAATAATTTTGCTATCATTTTGTATGGTTTCTATACGATGAATACCATGGATTTTGTGATCTTTGTTTCATATATTTTTTTTAAAATTAAAATGGGGATGCCTTTGATATCCTATAAATCATTTTACTTTTTTAATAGTTTGATTTAATGCATTTATGGAACAATTTATGAGATAATTTACTTTTAATTTTAAATATGTAAATCAGAAAGGCTTGGAAATATACAATGTTGCACTAATTATTTGATATCATGCATAAATAAAATATGATCTCGCTTTGATGCCAAGTCAAATCAAATGGTGCACTTAAACAAATATGAATATTTTTTATTGTTCATTACCAGGTCTAGAGAAGTGTAAATATTTGTTATACCAGGTGCTTTGGTGATTAGATGAGAAACATCAAAATGGATTATGCCTTATTAAAATGAATAATATTAGTGTTTATGATTTAACCTATATATAATTTTTTTAATAAATTATGAAAATATATCTTACACAAAGAATATATATATATATATATATATATATATATATATATATATATATATATATATATATATATATATATATATATATAGGAAAAGTTTAAATTCTAGATATATGAATATTTTAATTTTTTTCATATATAATTTTTTTTTTAAATTTAAAATTTTATTTTAATAATTAGTTTTATATTTTTTTTTTATCTCAGTGTAAAAGATAAAAAATAGATACTTACCCAGACTCTTCAAACCCTACCACACAACAATCAAATAGAAGACACTCTGCAAACCCCCATGAGTATAATAAACCAAACAAATAATTTAAGTATAGGATGTGTAAATTTGTGACCATAACAGGGATTTACTCATCAAAATTTTATATTAGTTCAAGTAGTAGCAATGGACTTACTCATTTTTTTAAACAAATAAATCTAGTTCAGTTACACGGGTTTGATATCACTTGTCGGGAATTGGAAAAAAAGAATAGATAGTTGTTTACAAAAAAATTCCAAAGGCTAAAAGAGAATATTTATTTAATGAAATTTCTCTCATGGAGTATATAAAACCTATGGATTCAAAACTATCACAAGGAACCTTGCTTTCCAATTACCTCTCCAACATCCATTCATACATCTATTAGAAAATGTTTGATGCTAGTGATAGGAAACAAGTAGATGCTACTATTGGGAGTGTTTTTTTTTTTTTATGTCATGATATTCAGAATTTGAAGATATAAGGATGGTCAATAATGATCCTAAGGGCTATTTATCTCTAGGGTATGAAAAGCTTAGAACTTATATTTTAGATGAGGAGAAGGATCGTATTAATGCAAATTGTAGGATATTGGATATAGTTGGTCCTATATATGTGTGTCTATTATCTCAAATGGTTGGATTGACATTAATTATATAACTCTAATAAATATTATTGTCTCCTCATCTAAGGGTTCAATGTTGATGTAGGAGCATCTTTCTAAGGATGAATTTGTCTTATTTTATTTATTTAATTTTGCAATGATCAAGTTGTCTAGGGATCATGTAGGTTGATTATATTATTTTAATGGTTTAAAGATTAATAAAATACACTTGATAATATTCTCCAAGTTTCAAAGTGTGCTTAGGGAGGTTAGAATTTGAAATTGGCATTTTCCCACCAATTTCACTAATTTGAATTTTTGAATTTTCTTTTCAAATTATGGGACCTCAGTCACATTTTAAGGAGCTTAAATAATGTATTTTTTTTATTAGGATATAAAATGGGTCAATATTACTTCACTACATACTTGAGTCACATAATGAGGCATTTTTATAAGAGTGATAGGAGTTAGGATAGTTTGGAGTCTCTCAACATTCTTAGAGGGATCAAGAACCAATAGACTAGTTATAGGACATATAAAACTTTTAAATGTTTATGCTTGTAGATAGTTTTTTGACATGGATTTGTAGAGGGATTAAATATAATGAAGATAAAATCAATAATAACACCTCAATTTTGACATTCAATGTTACAAACCCTGTGTTTCATGTGTTATGTGTTTAAGTAAAAGACTAAGTATACATTGTGTGAGAAATACTATGTGGAAGGATGATTTGATTACATATATATAATGTTTATCTCTTATTTAAATTTTATTAATTTCATTTATGTAGTTTCAATTATTTTTACAATACATTTCATTAAACGTTATTCTCAGACCCTATAAGAGACTGTCTTTACATATGACTTCCATGCCCAAAATTGTGATAAATGATGAATAAATGTATCTAAAAGAGGTCCAATTAATTTATAAAGTTTCATTGGGATTATAAATACCCTAATAAATAATTAAAATATGTTTAATTTTTTTTTTAAGTTTAATATTTCAAATTTACCCTTCTCGAGTTTAGTAGAGACAGAGATAACCCTTGTATTAGGTTTCCAAAAAAACTTACTTTGCAGACATTTACATCAATGAAAAATCACAAAACTTGGTTATTATTTGGGTAATAATTTGTAATAAGATATTTTTAGGGTTTTAGACTAGTATGGTATGGATGTGTATAGTAAAAGATGACTGTATGTGTAACAAGTTAGAAGAGACCTAATTAGGTCTAGATAAGGTCTAAAAAAGGCATTTCTGAGTGAACATGCCTCAATAAAATTATTGTAGATAAGTTAAAGGATAGAGGGTACTCAAATATCACCTTATATTCTTAGTTTTAGTCTACATTTGTTTATACAATTGAAAATAGTAAAAAAAAGGCTACAAGAAAGCCTGAACAAAAGGAATAAGTAGAGAATGATGAAAGAGTTGAACTTTGAGACTATGTGGATTGGTTAGAATATTAAATAGGACTTTAAAAATAATATATATGATAATAATAAACCTAATAGAATCAATAAACTCTAAATCATGTATTGATTCATTTTACCTATGAGCTTTTGTCAAAGAAAGAACAAGTTTAAACAAGAGACAAGTGAGTGTTAATCTCAAGTGTTCCTCTACATCATTTGATATTAGAACTGGTCATCTCTTGTAAATTTATGATTTTGTGTATTTATTGTTGTTATTTAATATTTTTTAATATTTATAATGAAATTTACAAGGATATAATAGAGAGATATAAATGTGTGATAAAGATGATTGTGTGGAAAGAGGCCTTAAGCCATATAGGCTTAGAGAGAGAGAGAGAGAGAGAGAGAGAGAGAGAGAGAGAGAGAGAGAGAGAGAGAGAGAGAGAGAGAGAGAGAGCTCAAATAAGGAATCTCAATAATAGATAAATATATAAAGATGAGTCCCAAGTGAGGACAAGGAAAGAGAGAGACTCCAAGTGAGATTCTAGCTAAAAGACCCAAGAAAATTCATAAGTGTGAAGGAGACCCAAGTGAGGTCATAAGTGTGAAGGAGACCCAAGTGAGGTCATAAGTGTGAAGGAGACCCAAGCGAGGTCAAAAAAGGAAAGTAAGAAAAGCTTGTTAAGAAAAGGTAGGCCCAAGTGAGACATAGAGAGAGTTAAAGATATATAAGAGTCAATAGATAAATATAAGGATGAAATTATTGAAGAAGTATTTCCAGAAGAAGATGGAAAAAGAAAAGAAGTGAAGGAAATAGAATTAGAGAAGGAAAAAGAGATTATTGAGATGAAGATACTCTTGACAGGGTTAGAGAAAGTCTTAGAAGAGATAAGAACAAGATTCTTTGTAAAAATCAAGAAGAAAGTGAGATGTCCTCTCAAATAGATGATAGACAAGAGAAGAATACAAATGGTGGAGTTACTAGAAAGGTAGTATAAAAGAGGAATCAAAGGGACAAGCAAGCCTCAAAGGTTTATAACTAATGATTTATTGGTATGTGTGAATAAAGGTAAAAAATTTAATGAATATGAAACCCATACTAAGGACATAAAATTAGAAGATGTCAAAAAAGAAAAAGTATTGATGACAAGAGAGAAGCATGAATAGCATGTTAATGTTGAAGAACAAGTTGATTGGGTAGTTGAATATAGTGATACAAATATATGCTACCCTGAAGAAGGTGAACATCTTGATGAAGGGGTAAGTGAGTATGCAACAACACAATACCTCATTGTAAGCATGAAAGAGTTAGGTTTGATTCAAGGAAGATTTTAAGAGATAAAATAATCACAAGGTATTAGTTTCAATATTGTTTTTGATGAATATATTGATATGAAAGTTGATGAAGATGATTTGTATGAGAAAAAATGAAGTTATTGGATAGGATAATGGAAGGAACATAAGAAACAAAAGCTCCTAATGAAGTGCTTGATCTATAGGAAAAAACTTATCAAATGGTAGTAGAAGAGTATGATAGAATAGATAATCATGATGGTAGGGATAACACATACACTATTGATAAGGATGGCATCAAACACACACTAATTCCCTTGCAAGATAGTCAATCATGGAAAGAGGTACAAACTACAATGATGATGTTTGGTGAGAAGGAGTATTTTCCAAAAGGAATTAGTTGTAACATTGACAATAATAAAGTATCAATTGAGAACAAGTGTCAATAGGAAGAAGGTGGAGTAAAAGTTGAAAAAGATGTGAGAGAAAAGACTAAAACATTTGAAAGGAGTTATAAGGTATTGATTGTAGGTATCAAAGAGATTCTATAACCAATCAAGCATTATGAGGTGAGTAAGACATTATGTGAACCTCAAGACATAGGTGTCATAGTTAATAAGAGGTCTAATTTACCTTATGAAACTTAGCTCTTATCAAAGGATCACTTAGAAAAGTTGTTGACAGAGTTATCTAGTTAGTTATCATTGATAAGTAGTGTGGGGTATTTGGGAGAATTTGTTGGAAAGATCAGTATGTTGAGAGCACTTCATTTGGAGAACTTAATGCCTAACATTAGTTTAACAAGTGGGTAGAATAATTTTATCAATCAATTGATAAATGAGTAACACATAAAAAAGAATGATGTGAATGTGAATAAGGAAGCAGTCTATAGCCAGTCAGAACAAAAAGTAATCCAAAAGATAGTAGATACACCTAAAGAAGATACAACCATGAGAGTGAAAGAGTACATATTTCTAGAGAACAAGGAGGAGGTTGTTTTTCTTAACTTGTTTATTTCATTTTTAGTTATTTTGAGGGAGGAGGATAAAAAGAATTTGACAGTGACCAATTTGGAGATAAGTATACAAAAGGATAACCTCAAAAGAGGAGGCAAGGTATCATTAGTCAAGAAACAAGGAGGTATATGTTCCAATCATAAGCCCTGGGATCATAGAGGATATGACATTGAAAAACTATAATGAATAATAGAGAGAGATGTTGAGGAAAATATCCATACAAGATTAATCTAACTTTTGTGGAAATTTCTTTTTGCTCCTCAGTAGAATGATGCAGGAGCATCTTTATAAGGATGAATTTGTCTTGTTTTGTTTGTTCAATTTTAGAGTGATAAATTTATCTAGGGGTCATGTAAGATGATTAGATTGTTCTAAGGGTTTTAAGAGTCATAAAATACACTTGAGAATATTCTACAAGTGTAAAACTATGCTTAGGGAGGTTATAATTTAAAATTGGTATTTTCCCACCAATTTCACTAATTTAAATTTTTGAATTTTTTTGTCAAATTATGGGAGCTCAGTCATGTTTGAAGGAACTTCAACAATGTGATTTTTTTGATTAGGCTCTAAAAGGGTTCAATCTTAATTTTATACATACTTGAGTCACATAATGAGTTATTTTTATAAAAGTTAGGATAGTTTGTGTAGACATTTGTTTCCTAACACCATTGTGTTGAAATTGTCAATCTTACTCAAAATTTGTGAAAATGCAAAATTTAGGCCAAAATCACTATAGCACGCTAAATAGTTCAAACCTGTCATATAAATCGAGTCAAAATGATGAAAATGCATTTTGGTGCTTTGGATCACTCTTTTTTCTAATTCGGAAGCACACAATATGTGCATATGTTATTTTGTGTCAAGAATGTCCTAACTGGGGTATTGGTCCATATGCAAATAACATATTCTTCTAATTCCACTCCAGTAAAATTATGACCCAGTAATTGAGAGGATCCTTCCTAATCAAGTTAGTAGATAATTACAAATACATGAAATAAACTATAAAAATTATCAATATATTAACTCAAATAAGCAAAACTGAATTATAATGGTTGAATTATAGAATCACGATGGAGAAACCTCCTTTAAGCAAGCTCAATATAATAAATTTATGGATGCCTTCATTATCCTCAACACTTACTTATATACTAAGCCTAATCTAAGAAACTAGTACTTCCCATGAATGTGGGATAAAAAAAAATGCTCACAAGATGACTTACAAAGCATATGTATCCATAGAAACTATTATACTAACAAATTAAAGAGAAGGGGTAGCATAGGTTCCTAACATGCCCTCTCTTTTAGAAAAAGCTTTGTCCTCAAAGCTTCAAATGTGGAAATTGGTGCTAAATATGAAATAGTGGTTCCCATGTGGCATCTTCTGATTACATTATGTGCCACTAAATTAAAACCTCAAAGATGGAGTGGGAGATAAGTTAGCATGTGTGTCTATCCAATATTGCCTCTGACTTAAGAAAGATGGATCCTTCATTATCAAAATCTGGTAAAATGGTCTACACTCTAATGTTTATGCCAAGAAACTTTTTTAGACAAGAGACATGAAATAGTGGGTGAACTCAAGAAGAAGGTGGGAGCTCCAAATTATAAGCAACCAACCCAATATTCTGGAAAACCTTATAGGGCCCATAAAACTTGGGAACTAGCTTATGATGACCTTTGAGTTTTAGGTAGGATTGCTTGTATGGCTATAGGAAAATAAAAACCATATCACCTACTTGAAAAGTGCACTCAAAATGGTGTTGATCAACCTATTATTTCATTTGATTTTGTGTTATATGAATATTATCCCACAGGGTGTTGAGGATCTGATCCTAGGTTTAAAGAATCATGTCGACCACTTATATTGATGAACAATTGGGGGTGTATAGAAGGATCATTGGTGGTGCTTGACCATAGACTGCTTCATATAGAGTCATTTTAGTTGAGGTATGGTAAAAAATATTGTGCCATCATTCAATGAGGGGGAGCCACTTTTCCCACTGATGTTATTGTTTTGAGGTGAAGCAATGAAATAAAGTTTCCAAGCATTTGTTGACAATTTTATTTTGGCCATCCATTTGTGGATGATACCCAGAACTCATCTTCAGTTGGGTGTTAGTGCACTGAAATAGTTATGTCCAAAAATGTCTGGTGAAGGTTACATCATGATATAAGACAATAGATGAAGGAATGCCATGAAGATGAAAAATTGGTCCAAGAAAATTTGTGCAACTATGGAGGTAGTATAGAGGTGGTTGAAGGCACAAAAATGACTATATTTGGAGAGGTGATCAACCACAACCAAGATTATTATTTTCCCTTCAAATTTATAGATACTCTTAATGAAATCCATAAAAATATTTATCCAAATCCTGGTAGGGATGGGCAAGGGTTTGAGCAACCTAGGGATGAGTGTGGTTTCACCCTTATTGTGTTGGTAGGTATCACATTCAACCACCACTATCGAATTGCCTTTTTCATTCCCTTCCAAAATAAGTTACATCATGCCCACTCATAATTTTTTAGAAACCTTAAGTGTCCTATGGATGGAGAAGCATGTATTTCATAGAAGATATCCTGTTAAAGATCTATGCTCTAGGGAAGCACTAGATGACCCTTATATTGTAGAGAACCACCATCCCAAGAATAATGTGGTATAGTAGAGGGTTAGTGGCCAAATATTAAATGATTTAAGATAATGAAGAGTCATTGAAATACCCCTATTGTATAGTGTCTAACCAATTTGGAATAGGCATGGAAATATTTGAAAGGGAAGCATGGTCCACAAATGTGTGATATAGAACATCAACCACAATGTTCTCCTTACCCTTCTTGTAAGTGATCTAATAGTCATAACCCATGAGTTTGCTAACCCATTTTTATTGTGAAGGGGTAGAGACCCATTATTATATAAAATATTATAGACTCTAGTGATCAATTTTGATGCAAAAATGATTCCCCAGTAGGTATGGCCACCACTTATGTACTACATGAAAAATGACCATCATTTCCTTCTCATAAGTAGAGAGTGTTAAATTCTTGCCATAAAAATTTTTTCTAGTGAATGTAATGGGGCATCCTTCTTGGCGGATAACAACACCAAGTCCATTGTTGCAAGCATCACTCTTGATAGTGAATGTCTTGGCAAAATTTGGCATAGCTAGAATAGGTGTAATACACATAGCGTGTTTTATTTCTTTAAATGCACACTCAACAGCTTGTGTCCATGTAAAAGCATCCTTTTTCAACATAGCTATTATCAAAGCTACAATCTTCATGTAATCCTTGACATGATAGTATCCAATCAACCCCAAAAAACCATGAGAGCTCTTGAGTGTCTGAAGATGGGGCCAATTTGTCATGATAACTATTTTTTCAAGATCCACCCGAACCCCTTGGGCTGAAAAAATATGCCTAATATACTCCACTTCATCCTAGCTAAAAGCACATTTTGACTATTTTGTACAAAGATGATGATTAGAGAGAAGTTTTAGTGTGAGCTCTAAATGTTGGAGATGCTTAGACCATGTTTTACTATAGATGAGGATATCATCAAAGAATACCAAAATGAATTTCTACAGGTAGGGCCAGGATATTTTATTAATTAATGCCTAGAATGTTGAAGGAGCATTAATGAGTCCAAAGGGCATGACAATAAAATCAAAATGGTCATCATGCATCCAAAAACCTATCTTAGGGATATCATCCTCATGAAGTCAGATATGGTGATATCCAGAGTAGAGATCTTACTTAGAAAAAAATGAGTGCCATGAAACTCATTAAGAAGCTCATCAATAATAGGGATCAATAAATTATCCTTGATGGTGATGTGATTAAGTGCACAAAATTCAATGCAGAGGCACCATGACCCATCTTTTTTTTTAACAAGGAGAATTAGGGAAGAATATGGGATGGCACTAGGATGAATAATGCCTTACTTCAGTAAGTCTCAAATGAGCATCTTGATCTCAGTATTTTGCTGAAATGGATAGTAGTAGGACCTGATGTTGGTAGGAATGCTTCCAAAAAGGAGATGAATATGGTGTTCCTTTAACCTTAAAGGTGGAAATCCCACTATTTTGGCAAAGATATGTAAATACCTATGCAAAATAGTTTATAGATTAGAAGGAGGATTGGAGACCATTGATGGTTGCATTTGAATGGAATGGAGTTGGGAAATGATGCCATGTGAATTATTCTTAAGAATATTTTCCATGAGATGTAAACCAATGATGTTGAGGGACCTCAGTTTTAAACCTTTCAATGTGTGTTTTTTCCCATTATCTAAAGACTACATCCATAGTTCAGTAAAATCCCATAAGATGGGGCTAAGTGTGCATAACTATTAGGCTCCTAAAATAACATCACATCCACCTAAGGGAAAGGCAAACATGTTAGAGTAAAAGTTATAATCTCCAATAGAGATATGCACATAATGGCACTTCCCTTTGTAATTTAATGTGCCCCCATTAGCAATCATGACTTTAAAGTTGGAGCAAGGATAGGAATAACAATCAACCTATTTGGCAATTTGAGGGTCAATAAAGTTATGAGTGATACCAAAATCGATGAGCATTGTGAGAGGGAACTTATTTAATTAACCCCTAAATACATGGTTTATGAGGTGGTAATATGTACTAAGGCATGAAAATAGATCTCTAGTTGGTCTTCTTGAGAAGCAAGTTCCATAATTAGCTGAGCATCTTTTGGATCATCTATTATATCCTAAAAATCTTCCCTATCTTTAGTTTCAGGTAGAGAATCCACATCTAATAAGTAAATCTTTTACTTGACACATCGATATCCCTAAGTGAATTTGTCATCACAATTATAACATAATCCTTTTTCTCTATAGGCTCACATTTCTACTTCATTTAAATGCTTGATAGGAGTGGTTTTGAGGGCTGACATTATTTGTGATCATTATGGAGTTATATTTTTGAATGAAAAAAAATTGGATTTTAATTGCTACTGAGCTATGATCTTGTCCTCTACCAATTTAGCCAACCCTAAGGCTTCCATCATCATGTTAGGCCAAAAAAATTTGACCTTAGATTGAATTACATCCTTCAGTCCACTGACAAAATAACTCCTAAAAAATTCATCAAACAAACCCTCTATGTGATTGGCCAATTTTTCAAATTTTGTTTGATATTCTCTCATCGTTCTTATTTAGTGAAGTTTAGTAAGTGCTCTTGTGAAATCATCAAAATCAATAGGACCAAACCATTGAAAAATGAGGATGAAAAAGTTAAGTCCATCTTGGCTCATCATGAGCCTTGGTATACCAATGATACCATTAAATGGATTCAAGTTCCAAGTGAAAGGATGCAAGTGAAACCTTGTTAGCATCAAAAGTATTATGCAAACTAAAATAGTATTCTACTCGATAGATATATCCAATCAGATTTGCACCATGGAATAAAATAAAATCATGCTTTAGAACACAAAATTAATGGAATAAAAAAATTAGGTGTTAGAAGAGGACTCTAGATTTCATCTGTTGTTCAAGGTGGTATGTTGAAGACTGAGGCCGATAATTTTTTTATCAAGATATTTGATGTGTGTCTTAAGGGCAGCAATTTCATCATCCATGTTTTATGTTCTTGTTTGAGTTACTACTATGAATCAAATAAGATATTTCTATTTTTATTTTATTTTTTGATTTTTATTTTTTTTGAAATGGGTAGGAAAACTAGAGTTAAGACATGTTTAGTAAAATAAGTTTATGATTTGGGTGAATTCGAAAGGGCTAAAGGTACATTTACTTCTTTTTTTTTGCATAGTGGGAGTATGATTGATGAAGATGAGGACAATTTTAGGAGTGAAAATGAAAAAAATAGAAAATTTATCAAAGAGGGACAAAGGAGCAAAAAATGGAGATAAACACTATGGAAAAAAATTTAGGCAAACAAATAAAAACAAAAGAAGTTATGGCAAACCTTGAAAAAAGGGAAAATTGAGATTTGTGGGAATTAGGAGTGGAATCAGGATATGGGACCTCAAGGAAGAAAATGTGGAGAATGTAATTTCAAGTGTTAAGATAAAGTTTGAGGATCAACAGGGCTATAGATGGAGAGGAATTTTTTTTTAAATGTCTAGTTGCAAGTCCTACGTTCTGATACTCTGTTGATAGTTTTTTCAAGATTTTTTAGTTTTTAATTAATTTCAACTGTCTGAATGCAAGTCCTTTGAGAGTCTAATACTCTGTTGATGGATTATTTGATAGTCTATTAGGAATATGTTGAAACTGATAGAAATGGACCCTAAGTTTCAATGATTGCCTAAAGTTATAAATATATCTCTCTGGCCACCAATGTCATCTAAGCAAGAACCACTCTCCAAAAAATTTATAGCCACAGATTTACCTCTAAGAGAAGGGGTCATTGCCCATTTCATTGGAAGGTCCTCTCAATGGGTTAGTTACTTTGAGGTTCCTATGTTAATCCTCACAATGAGCTTTATGGATTTCACCCAAGAACTTCTCACAGTTACATGAATAGGGTTTTACCTTGATCTAAAATAGATAATTATGATATAGAAAATTACTTAAATGAATTATGTAGTATAACAAAGTTAAGGCTTTTTGAAGAAAAAAATTGGCCCTAGAAAGCACTCTGATACCAAATGAGAGGATCCTTCCTAAAAAAGTTAACAGATAATTGTAAATACATGAAATAAACTATGAAAATTAGTAATATATTAACTCAAATATGCAGAATTGAATTACAATGGCTGAATTACAGAATCACTGGCCTCTTTGAGGGGGCAACCTCCTTTGAGCAAGCTCAATACAATAAATTTGTGGATGTCTTCATTAGCCTCAACACTTACTTATATACTAAGTCTAATCTAAGCAATTAGTACTTCCCATGCATGTGGGATAAAACAAAATGCTCATGGGATGACGTACAAAGCATATGCATCCATATAAACTATTATAATAACAAAGTAAAGAGAAGGGGTAGCACGGGATCTTAATAGTTAGATGACATTTTGACCAGTTTGATTAATAGAGTGTAACCAATTTCCAAAGAATTGCATAAAATTTGATTAATCTCACTTAAGAAAATTAATCTAAATTAAGAGCTTAAGTGGAAAATCCATGGAAGTTATTGAATATATTTTAATTAGAAATTGATTCATAATATTTGCATCATCAAATGACATCATTTTGGGGGTGGCATCCATATGTCATAAATGCAACAAATATCAGTGGTAAGGCCTCTCATGCCTCTTTAATGCCCCTTCCAAATATTTATGAGGGTATTTATGGATTAATTATACAATATTGGATTAATCCATGGCCACACATTTTGATCTCAAAATGAATAGTCAATTTATCTTGATCAAATTCAAAAATTTATAAATAGGAGGGCCAAGACCACTATTTTAAAACTTTATTTGTGTAAACTTATTATGCAAAATTCTCTCCATAAGACATTTGTGTGTGGTGTTTATTGTGCTTAATTTACAATAGGATAGCTTCATTGATAGGCATAGATTTAATTTCATATCATGATCCTAGTTTCATTGGTGTATAAGAGATGATGGAGGAGCTTTGTCTTGCATCATTGATGAAGACTTAGGCACCAAATCAAGGGGAAAATCATGTTTTGAGCCACATTTATGTGATGGGATGCTCTTGGGAAGGTATCGTGTATGTTTTCCTTCAATAGCTCTTAATTGTCATTTGAGAAACCCCATCAAAAGAGTTGGCTTAGCTAGTTATGTTCTTATGTATTTTCTTGAGTTTTCTTAACTAATGTTTGATATAACTATATTTGGATTCCATCTCTACATCTTGGCATGCCTAATGGGAACTCACATCCCATTCAAGCAAGGAGACCAACTTAGCAATTTTAGATTTCCTAAAAATTCATTAAAATTCATTGAAAAACAATTTTTAGCATCATTTTTCCCATGTTTTTGGCTTTTTGTAGACACATAGTTTACACAGTGACCGATATCAGTTCTGTGTAATCAAAATCAATCCTATCTAACTAGAATCAGTTCTATTGTAAGGAAATCATGATAAAAAAATTGGATTTTTGGGCTTTATTGAAGATTGCAAGTTGATATTTTGGTTTTTGTCTCTATCTAAACATTATATTGCATGATCTAGAGCTTTTCTAGAGATTTTATTTTAAAGTGTTTTTTATGAAAAAAATTATGCTTAAGGGTTCACAAGTAACTGGTATTGATCTTTATCGACTAACATTGATTCTTTTATGATTAGCATCAATCTAGTTGTAACTGGCATCAGTCATTATTAACCAATGACGGTCTCTATGTTTTAAAAATAGAGAACTCAAGAGCAAGTTTTCAAAACTTGCTTGTTTCGTTAATAATTGTGCTTCAAATTAGAAGAAAACCCTCTAACATTCATAGGTCACACTTGTGAAAAAGTGACAAATTTAATCATGATTAAGTCTTGAACCTTCTTGTTGGCCATTTTTGGCCACATATGAAGCTCTTGCATGGTTTGATAAAGTAGTGGATCAAAAGGCTTTAGGACATGTCTAAAGTGTTTCAGATATCCTATGGGATGTCAAGAGTGCTTAGAATAAGTATGTAAGTGTATAGCATCCATCTAGTTATTCATTATGCTCATCTAGACATCTTGGGTGTAGTGGCAGAAATTTTGAATAGGCACTTTGTTGAAGTCATAATTATCATGTGTGGATGATCAGTGAAAATTGATCATATGGGTTTGTTTATCTTGGTACCTAGTTTTTATGTGTTAAGTTTCAGATCATCCATTGAAGTACAGTAGATTTTATTCATGTTCAAAGTTGGCTCCTCAATCATATTTTGCTAAGTATCCCATACTTAGCCAAATAAACTAGACTATCATCAGGACATCATGTGGGAATAAATGGACTAGTCAACTTAAACATTTTATAGACTCACATAAAAAGCTCCCAGGACCAACACATTAAATAGGTCCATCCCTTTCAGTCTCAACATCTCCTAAAAATTTGGTGCTTCCATGACTTTTGTGCTTCAAGTTATAGGCCTTCAAAGTTAGACCTACAACATAATACATTCACACTAACATCAAAATGAAGACACTAAAAAAATATATTTGTGCTTAAATTTGATGGTTTTTAGGACATCAAATACATTCTATAAGACATCAATTACATTCTACTAGATATCAAGTATGATATGTGGGATGTCAATTTTAATCTTAGTAAACTAATTATTGGGGTTCAAATAGTGGGTACTAGTTGATCTAATGGTCCACGTTCAATCGTACATTCATATCTAATGGTGAGTGGAGGTCAAACGGGTCATTGAATCTCAAAATCAAATTCTTGCATGATAAGTGTTAATATTGCATTCAATTGGTAGAGGATCAATGACTCATGAGCATTTGTAAAGATTGAAATCAACATAACAAGATGAGTTAATATGTCAACAAGCCTAGTCAGATTTTGACAACCAATTAGAATAAAAGTTAGCCCAAGGTTTTTGATGAAGGTTGAGAAGAAATTTTTTACCAAGGGAAACAAATTTCTATAGGGTCATCCTGATGCCATTAAAGATCATTCAAATGCCATGGAGTAGACATAATGATATAGTCAAGCTAAGAAACATATATGGATCACTATTAAGGCTAAATATGGACCTTTCGTTTATATTTTTGATTGGGCAAGGTTGTTTCTATAATAGTGTTTACTATTTTAATAAGTATCCATGTGTGCATATATGGGATTTTAGTTCCTACAAAGATAGGATAGGTTTATTTGAACCTTTTATAATACAAAAAAGTGTTATATAGTCTATAGTTATGTAATAATATGGAAACTATAGGAAAACTAATAACCTTAGATTGGTTTTCCACCTATAGATGGAACTATGATCCAAACATGAATATAAAGCAGAGATGTGATTAATGCAAAGGGTCCTCATCCTTTAGTAGGGCCATAGTCTTGACAAATAGTCTCCTAAAATGCACAAAGCCATGATTCTGTCAGATCTATGAGCATGAACTTTTGTCTTCAAGTGAGATATGGTGTGAAGGATCAAAGAAAAGGTCTAGTGTTGAGAAATACATCTAGGAGCATTCAATGCATCCTCAGAATCTTTGAGGAATTTCTCACTCAATAAGCCATGGGTAGTGCCTTGATTGATCAAAAATATTACAAGGCTTTCATTGGCTAAGGAGCAAAAGGTGGCAGCTCAGGTTCAATTAATAACCCAAACAAAGTGTTATTTTGTTGATGGTGTGCTCCCACATCCTTTCTTTTCTCTCTCGCTTCTCCTATATATCCTAATCTAGTTCCCATGAGGGTATTCTCAGCTCTTATAATTTATCATTTTCTTTCTGGGACAAGGATATTCATCAAGACTCTTGTAAAAGTGCTTATTTGATAAGGTTAAACCCTATCAAAATATTATAAGAACTGCCTTTTGAAGTAATAATATCAACTCATTGCCTATCTCTTATCTTTAATCAATGCTTAGCATGCTTGTGTATGGTGAATTTGTGAAGGATATTATTCATAGTTTACTATCCTTATGTTTTCCTCTTTGAAGGTGTTTTAAAGCTAACTTGGAGGTCTAGATAGTGTTCTATTTGGAAGCTCTTCTATGAAATATTTATGTAATTAGTGAGATTGTGATATTGAGTAATCCATAGTTGTCTTTTGCTAATCTAGTGTGTGTTCAAGCTTATATGAGTTTCCATTTAAATTGTGTGCATCACCTTTTTAGCCTTATTAGGATCCCTTATTCTCTTTCTAACCCTTTTCCCTATAAAGCATTAGTCTAACATTAGTTTAGTTGAGCATCAAGAGGAATCTGACCTTTTCCAGAGGTTTGACCTCATCACAGGATACCCACAACTTGGGTTGTTCCCATTGTATAGCTCAATTGGAAAGGGCCTAAAGAACCCTCTTCAAGGCTCAAAATTTGAGTACTAATAGTTTTTGGCATGCCTGGTGGGACCACACTCTAAAAAGGAAGATTGATCAAAGTTGATGCTGGTTTAATAAAATTTGTAGCAATTAAGCTCCCAAACAATAGCATCTGATAACTCCAAAAGGAAGAATCAATAGTCTGGTGAAGAATAATAGATTCATCTCATGCCAAAGTTGATAACAAGGTCAACTTCAAGATGTATTCACTTTGAATTTATTGAACTACCTTTAAATTCAAAAAAAGATTAAGGTTTGCCAATACATATCTATATCAAGGATTTTTTTCTCCTTGGTCATTTTCAAGGCATACCCCTATAATAAGACCTTTATTAACCCCTTGCATAGCCATAGTATCCCCTAGATATTTTTTGGCTTTTAATGGCCAAAGTCCTCTAGACCTTGTCCAATATGATCCTATCCTAGTTGTAGCCCTTAAAAGTGCTCCTTAATATGTTGGTGACCAATTTACAACACCTTTTGAGCACCTCATGGACATAGATAATTTTTAAAATATCCATAACGTCACTGATGAAAATATAGCTATTAGGTTATTAGTTACTTCTTTAAAAGGAAAGGCCCTAGATTAGTATAGAGGCCTTACTTCTAATTCCATTCAAACATGAGACCAATTAGGGGAAGCCTTTTGTAAAATATTTGAGGACAAAAGTGATCATTTTGTCACTTGTAGAACAACTAACTGCCATTAAGAGAGCTCATCATGAGGTCATTAGGACTTCAACACAAGTTTCCAAAAAACTTGGGATATAATCCTAGTCTCAATTAGACTAACCCATAGCTTTACCTTCCTATATTATTTAAAGGCTTTAAATAGTGACATATTGGTGATGATCCAATCTATGGGAGGAAATATACTTCTAGATGCATATGAGGTGGCCATCAAAGCATAAAATTATTTAGTTCAAGCTAGAAATCTTACACCTAGACCACCAATGCCCTCATTTCTTGATATCAGACCACCTCCTATTGTTATCCCTCCACTAGATGTCACTACTCTTAATCCAATAATTTTTGTAATCCCTACACCAAAATAAGAGAAAGCTTCCACTAGTGGATCTAGTGATTCACTAGAGAAAAAGAACTTTCAGGAGCTCAAAATCATGTTTCAGTCCTTGGGGAATGAGCTAGTAAATGTCAAAAGGTAAAAATATTTTAACATGACTTATCAAAGTTTATATCAAGCTTATTAACAAGATTTTCAATCAAATAGGCCACCATATAAGGGGAACTACCAAAGCTAGGGCCAAGGTCAAAACCAAGTACAAGGGAAGCATGGCTATAATAGGTAGAATAACTACAATCCTATGTTGTTAGTACTTCCAACTCCTTGGTCCCAGTTAAAAATAATGTGGCAAAAGAAGTAGAGGGTACCATACCCTAAAATTAGTCCTTTGGTCAACATATTATCTTAAATATTGACCTTAACCAAGCATTCAATGATCAATGGCAACAAGTTACTAAGTTTGGATACAACCAAGCTCTCATGGCCCAAAATGCAAAAGTACCTATGATGACCAAGCCAAAGCAGCCTCTACAAGGTCAAAGGTCTAATTAGGGACCAAATTAGTTTAATGCTATAATGATGAAATTTGAACAAGAAGAGTGATACACATCTAACCAATAGGCTAGTTCTAACTAAGTCTACATTCTAATGGCTACAAATGCAAGATTTAAAAGAAATAAAATGGATGGTAATTAGGGAGTAGTCAAAGAGATTTTTACCATTATTCCTTCACTAACAAATCCAAATGAACCTATTATCACTCTAAATGTTCCAATAGTCCCAAGGGATTATAATCAAGGAAATTTATTGGTACCCCAAGGCTCACAAGTTCAATAAACAACAGTGGTGGCTCCCAAAGTACAAGTAAAGGTTGGTGGTTCACCCATCAACATTGTTGAACAAATGAAGAAATCTAATGTGATTATGCCCATGTGGGATATGCTCTATATGCCTAGCTAAGTGGACATTATTTAAGAGGGTTTGTACAAGATTAATGTTACAAAAGTTACAGACAAGCCACCAAGTAAGGTTAATGAAGTTCTCATCAATTCAGCTACGGGGTCTAGCAAAAGATAGTTAAGTAAGGTGGTTAAGCCTCCTCCATTCTATATCTCAGTTTTCATTAGCAACTCTCTAGTGCAAAATTACTTGGTGGATAATGGGGATAGTATCTTGGTAATGCCAGAGTCCATAGCTAATTAGCTTGTTCTAAAATATGAACCATAATCCAAAAGAGTGATGCAACTTACTGGTTCTTCTCCCAAGCCATCTAACATAATCAAGGACCTCAATATGACCCTGCACGCTTGTCCAAGTGTAATAGTGGATCAAGATGTATTGATCTTGGATGTGCCTCCTTACTTTGCACTATGCTTATCCAGAGAGTTTGTAGCAAAGATAGGGGTATCTTGTAGTATATTGGTCCTATATGGCATTTGAGACAAGATATGGAGCCAAGGTGTCAATCAAAGTTGAGCCCATTACACAATTCCACATAGAGACTTATGGACTAGATAATGTCAACATTAATTGCACCATCAGTGATGAAAATGAATTTTTAATGGGGTAAGATTTGAACTCATCCAAAAGAGGTACTAGACATGTTCTTGGATGAGTTATGGGATGACAGCCAGTTCATGGACCCCTTGTAAGGTGTTGAAGAAAGGGACTTGGGTGTCTACTATTTGTATGAAGAAAGCCAACCCATGCAATCCCTCATGAGGCCTCCAAAAGATCCTAGTGATCTATGGAAGTTGTTCTTTGATGATTCAAGGATCAAGCATGGGGTAGGTGTATGTGTTATGCTAATATCCCCTTCAAATGATAAGTACTTCTCTTCATATAGGTTCCACTTTAGCTACTCTTGTAATGTAGTAGAATATGAGGGTTTCATCCATGGCCTTTGATGGGATAATAAGAGAAGGATCAAGTAGTTACAAGTTGATAGGGATAACAAGTTGGTTATACACCAAGTTAGAGGCCAAAATACCACTAATAATCCCTTAATGAAGTCCTACAAACATAGAGTTTGGGATCTAACTGAGGACTTTCAGAATTTCAAGATTCAATCAGTCCCAAGGGGCCAAAATCAACATGCTGATAGACTAGTAATTATGGGGGATCATTTTGACATCCCCAAAGATTTGAAAAGGACTAAGGTTCAACCACATATCAAAGTGGTAATAAGACCATTAGTGCCAGATAATGAAGCTCATTAGTAGGTCTTTAAAACTGATAAACAGATTGCATGTTTTTTGTAACAAGAAGCAGAGTTTTCCTCCCTCATCCAATAAAAATTGTAGCATCAGTATAAGGACTAGATTGTTCAATTAAGGTCCAATAAACTCCTTAAAGGGATAGTCACCCTAGAAGGTCTATTTCATGAAGGGGACCATATGAAGAAGGATAAGGTAGTGATGTCAACTAATGAAGAGAACTATGAGAGAGTTCTTATCTTTGAAGAAAAGCTCCTTAAACTTGGGAAGGTAAGCACTAAAACTGAAAGGCATGCTTTCATAGATCTTTGTAAGGAGTACGTAGACATATTTGCTTGGAAATATAGTGACTTAAGGGGATTTGATCCTAAATTGGCCCAACACACTATAGATCTAGAGGCTAATGCCAATCCTATTAGGTAGAAGAAAATTCCCATAAACCCCAAGATTGAAGAGCTCTTGAGAAAGGAATTTACCAAGATTATTGAATCTAGGATCATATTCCCAATCAAGCACTCCTCATGGGTAGCTAATCTAGTACCTACCATGAAGAAGAGTGGGGATATCAGACTATGTGTGGACTTTAGGGATATTAATAAGTTCTATTTAAAGGATCATTACCCTATACCATCCATGGAGCAACTCCTATAAGTAGTTACTAGTTCATAATTCTTCTCTCTCTTGGATGGATAATCAAGTTATAACCAAGTGCTAGTGAGAGAAGAGGACTAGTATAAGATTGCCTTTACCACCAAGTGGGGCACATTTGTTTATCAAAATATGCCTTTTGGATTATCTAATACTAGGGAAACCTTCCAAAGAGTAATGGACATGGTCTTCCAAGGGATTCTAAATCAAATGGTGCTAGTCTAATTAGATGACATCACAATCTTCTATGAGGATGATAGTGAGCACATGGACCATCTGAGGTTGATATTCTAGAGATTTAGAGATTACGAAATCTCTTTAAATCCCAAAAAATGTGTGTTATTTGTGCATGAAGGCAAGTTTTTGGGTCATATTTTTCAAAAGAGGAATTATCCATTGACCCTAACAGAGTGTTATCTTATCCTTATCCTTGCCAAAACACAAGAAGGGGATCCAAAGATTTCTTGGGAAGATCAACTTTGTGAGAAGGTTCATACCTAGTTTTGCAAACTTGACCAAGCCTATCACCACCATGGTAAAGAAGAGTCAAGTGTTTGCTTGGTCAGATGAAGACAAGATAGCGTTTGAAGCTATCAAGTATGTTATTGCCCAAACACCCTCATTCTTGAATCTTGACTTCTCCAAGGACTTTATATTGTACACCTTTGCCAATGTTGACAACATATCAACTATGTTGATATAGAATAATGGTGAAGGAATAGAGTAGTCAATTTCCTTTTTTAGTCAAGGGTTGGAAGGATATGAAGTGAGGTAAACCTTTATTCAAAAATAATTTCTTGATTCCTTGAGGAGTCTCAAGATTTTTAGGCCCATGATCTCCAATAGTAGGATCCATCTTATGGTGTCTCATCTTGGGGTTAGGTTCTTCCTCCTCAATAAGTATTTGAATGAGAAGAGAGTAGGATAGATCATAAAGGTCATGGAATATGATGTAGAGATCAAAGTCACCAAGTTTTTTAGGGGCAAGGGTTTATGTGAGCACATAATAAATGACCTCTAGGAAGATAAGGAAGTAGTTTTGGTAGCCCAAGACAACTCACTGGTAGGTGCACCTTCATTTCAAAAGAGATGGATTCAAGATATGGATCACTTCTTGATGATAGGAGGATTCCCCCAAGGTTTGGATAGAGCCAAAATAAGGTATTTTAGGCTTCAATATATTCCTCATGCATTAGTTGATGGTGTTATTTTTAGGAAATACCTCAATGGGGTACTCCTTAGATGCATAGATGATGACTAGGTGACCAAACTCTTAGATCAGTTCCATGATGGACCTGTAGGAGGTCATTTAGCACATAAAACCACCATAGCCAAGGTAATGGGGGCTAGTTATTAATATCCTAATCTTTTCAAAGATGCTCATCCATGGGTTAGAAAATTCCAAAAGTGTGCCCTCTTTGTAGGAAAGAAAAAACTAGTAACCTTTCCACTCAATCCTATTCAGGTAGAGTAACCCTTCATACAATGGGGGTTAGATATCATAGGGATGATAAATCCACCATCAAGTATAGGGTATAAATGGGTGCTCATTGTAATTGACTATTTCACTAGGTGGGTGAAAGCCATTGCTTTGAAAGAGGCTAGTGAAGGTGCACTCTTAGATTTGTATGACAACCTTGTAACCAGGTTTGGTGTCCTAACCACCATAATTTATGATAATAGATTAGCATTATTTTTTTGTGAATAAATTTGAGTGGGATCTAAAACTGGGCATCTACCTTAACACCTCTTCAAACTACTATCCTCAAGGAAATGGACTAGCAGAGTCCATAAACAATAATTTGCTAAGGATCATCAGGAGGACCATGGAAGAGAATCAAAGGACATGGCACACCAAGCTAAGAATAGCCTTATGGGTTGATAGGGTGATTCCTAAAACCACCATTATAAATTCTCCATATGTTCTTGTGTATAGAAGGGAAGCCAAATTGTGTATCTCCCTTGAGCTTCTTGCATTAGAATTGGCCCATCAGCTTGAGTTGATGGAGGGTGAGCCCATTAATATGAGGATGATAGAATTATAGAGCTGGAAGAAACCAATGACCTTGATATGAAAACACTAGAATCACATCAAGATCAGGTCAAAAAAGCCTTTGACAAAAGAGCTACAACAAGGATCTTCAAGGAAGGGGACCTAGTCCTTAAATGGGACTCACATAAGGCCAAACTAGGCAACCATACCAAGTTTGATAGCTTGTGGAGTGGTTCTTATTTGATCTATGGATGCAAGGAACACAATGATTTTTAGCTTTCCTAACTGAATGGAGAGGTATTACCCATCCTATTCAATCTAATTCATTTAAATACCTATTATTGAATAAGCATTACATCCATTGTAACATATTGTACATATTAGAGTAGTTTTTTTAGTTTTCCTCTAACTGCCTTGTGCACATTTCTTTTATGTTCTGTTGTTTCCTTTTCCAAAATGCCTCACGCATTTTGTTCTTTTTTTTGTTTCTTTTGGTCCTTTTTTATTTAAGAAAGGTTTAGATCAATTTCAAATGATAATTAATCCATTCCCAATGGACTAGATAATGCAAATGGTTTGGGTTATTTTACATAGATAGGCATGTAACCCTTGTGAGTCACCAAAGATGTTGGCCATTTTTGGCCCACATATGAAGCTCTTGCATGGTTTGATAAAGTAGTGGATTAAAAGGATTTAGGATAGATCTAAAGTGTTGCAAAGACCCTATGGGATGTTAAGAGTGTTTATAATGAGTATGTAAGTGCATAGCATTCATCTAATTATTCATTGTGTTCATCTAGACATCTTGGGTCTAGTGGTAAAAATTATGAGTAGGCACTTTGTTGCCATCATAATTGCCACATGTGGATGATTCAATTAAAATCAATCATATGGGTTTGTTCATCTTGGTCCCTAGTTTCTACATGCTAAGTTTTAGATCATCTATCAAAGCATAATAGAATTTATGCATGTTCAAAGTTAGCTCCTCAGTCAAATTTCACTAAGTTTTCCATACTTAGCCAAATGAACTAGACCATCGTCAGGACATCATGCAATAATGAATGAACCAGTCAACTTGAATATTTTATAGACACACTTAGGAAGCTCCTAAAACCATCAGATTAAATGGGTTCATCCCTTTCAGTCTCAAGAACATCTCCTAAAAATTTGGTGCCCCCATGAGTTTTATGCTTTAAGTTATAGGCATTTAAAGTTGGACCTGAAACATAAGAGATTTGCACTAACATCAAAATTAAGACATTACAAAAATATATGATTAAATTTGATGGTCTATGGGATGTCAAATACATTGTGGGACATCAAATATGGTGTATGGGACATTAATTTTAAGCTCCATAAATTAACCATTAGGGTTAAAATAGTGGGTCCAAATTAGTCTAACGGTATGTGTTTGATCATACATTCAGATCTAATGATGAGTGAAGGTCAAAGGGCTCAACAAATCTCAAAATAATATTCATGCATGACAAGTGTCAACATCACATTCAACTAGTAGAGGATCAATGACTCGCATGCATTTCATACATATCAAAATCGATAAAGCGAGGTGAGTCAATATGTTAACAAGCCTAGTTAGATTTCAACAACCAATTAGAATAAAGGTGAGCCCAAGGTTTTCAATAGAGGTTGAGAATCCATTTTTGACCAAGGGAAAAAAAATTTATAGGGTCATCCTAATGCCATTAAATATCATTCAAACACTATGGATCAAACACAATGATGTTGTCAAGCTAAGGAACATATATGGATCACCATTAAGGCTAAATATGGACCTCTGGTTCATATTTTTGCTCAGGCACGGTTGTTTATGCAATATTTTTCACCATTTTAAGAAGGATCCATATATGAATATATGGGTTTTTGGTTCTTATAGAGATAGGATAGGTCTATTTGGACCTATTATAATACAAAAAAGTGTTATATAGTCTATAGTTTTGTACTAATATGAAAACTATAAGAAAACCAATAAACTTGGATTGGTTTTTGACCTATAGATGTACCTATGATCCAAACATGAAGATAAATAAGAGATGTTATTAATGCAAAGGTTCTTCATCTTTCAGTATGGCCATAGTCTCGACAAGCAGCTACCTAAAATGCACAAATCCATGATTATGTTAGATCCATAAGCATGAAGTTTTGTCTTCAAGTGAGAGATGGAGTGAAGGATCAAAGAAAAGGTCTAGTGTTGGGAAATATATATAGAAGTATTTAATTCATGCTCAGAACCTTTGAGGACTTTCTAACTCAACAAGCCATAGGTAATGCCCTAATTGATCAAAAAGATAGCAAGGCTTTCATTGTCTAAGGAGCAAAAGGTGGTAGTTCAGGTTCAATTAATGACCTAAGACACAGTGTTCTTTTGTTAATGGTGTGTTCCCACATCATTTATTTTTTCTCTTTCTTCTCTTGTATATCTCGATCTCATTTCCATTAAGGAGGATCTCAACTTTTAGAATTTATCATTTTCTTTTTGGGATAAGATTATTCATCGAGACTCTTACAAAAGTGCTCATTTGATAAGGTTAAACTCTGTCAAAATATTTTAAGAATTGCCTTTTGAAGTAATAGGATCAACTCTTTGCCTATCTCTTATCTTTGATCAGTTCTTATCATGCTTGTGTATGGTGAATTCATGAATGAGATTCTTCCTAGTTTACTATCCTTCTAATTTCCTCTTTGAAGGTGTTTTCAAGATAACTTACATGTCTAGATTAGTGTTCTATTTGGAACCTCTTCTATAAATAATTTATGCAATTAGTGAGATCATGAGATTGAGTAAGCCATAGTTGTCTTTTGTTCATCTAGTGTGTGTTCAAGCTTACATGAGTGTATATTTAACTTTGGTACATCACCCTTTTATCCTTCTTAGGATCCTTTATTCTCTTTATAACCCTTTTCCCTACAAAGCATTAGTCTAGCATTAGTTTAGGTGAGCATCAAGAGGAATCCATCCTTCTCCAGAGGTTCAACCCCATCACAGAATACCCACAGCCTAGGTTTGTTCTCATTATGTATCTCAATTAGAAAGGGCCTAAAAAACCCTCTCCAATGGTGAAAATTTGAGCAATAAAACTTCTCTTTGGTATTTAAAAGTAACCTAGATGTTTTTAAGTTAATTTTTTTGTAAAGTTTTTCAAAGTTTTGCAACTAAGAATAAAGGGCCAAAAACTTCATCAAACACTTCACTTTTGCTACGTAAAATTTACACTCACTTAAATTACAAAGTTTTAAAAAAGTGTGTTATTTTATGCTAGATAATTTATCAATTGTTTATTTTTTGTGCAAAATTAAGAGTGCACATATGCTCTCTCCCTGTCTCCTTTAGGGAACTTGGGTGACTAAAATCACCTTTTCCTTGCAATTTGTGCCTTTTCTCCAAGGCATGAAAAGAATGTTGTCAAGGCTCTCCCCAAAACCCATATGGTTTGGGTGATCTAAAAAAAATCTCTAAATTATTTTCACTTAGTTTTATTTAATGTAACTTAGCTTATGGAGGGGAGTTCATAGCTTCTTCATGAGTTCTTTAGGGAAGCTTTGACCTGGGGTTTCATCTCCTAACATTGTTTCAACCCCACTCCATGGTGGGGTATATAAATTAGGGTAAATATACTTTGAAATTCTAGGGGCTAAGTAGCTATCCTTTCCTTTCATAATGAAAACTTAAGTCAATTCTAGTTAATTAAGGGATTCCACTATGTAGTACACAAATAGAATCATTATGCAAAGTAATAGACCCTTGTATAGTAATATAATCAGTATGAACTCAATTCATGTGAGGCATCTCTAGTGTTAATCACATTGGGTACCATATAGATGGTTGAAAATTTAAGTTTTAGAACAACCCCACTTGCCACAAACATATTGTTGATGTAGGGCAAGTAGCCTGAAGGTCCATGTCATCATATAATCTCTTGGGAGAATGGGGGTGTAAAAACCCTATTACTTCATGCACTTTTATTTTCAGATTAACACTCAAAATCCTCCCAAGAGCATGTATATAGATGTATTTCAATAATATGAAGCAACCTTGTCATTTTAGGGCTTAAGACATTATACTTAGTTGTATTTAGTCTTCTCATTTACTTGTTTGGTTTTAATTTCAATCTAAAACTTGTTTGTAAACACATTAACCAAACACATTTTTTGTCCAACATTATTTTAACAAGGAGGCATTATGTTGGTTAAATCAAAATCATCTTTTGCCTTGTTCAAATCCTCTTCCTCAACATTGTGTTTGTCTTTATTTAAAACATTGTTGTTATATTGTCCATTTGAGTCTAAACCATTTTCCAAAAATCTTTAAGTCCTTCACTTTTTAATTCAAATTTAGAATCTCACCTTTCTAAGTTCTAGACCAAGGTGTTAATTAGTTTACCATTTACAATTGGTTTGAGTTAACTTGGGTATGATTTCCCATTTGGGTTGAAGGTCATTTATAGACTCATCATCATTTAATCATTTTGAACTTAGGTTATCTAGCGTATTGCTCACATAGTTCTAGAATACATTTTATTCTACCTCATATTACCATGTGGTAGTGTTGTGTTTCCCATTTGGTTTTAGTTTTATACTTAGGAATTTTTGCATGTTTTCACATCTTGAGTTTCTTAGTTCACATTATTACTTTTTGTAATCAGAAATACTCTCTTCTAATTTTCTAGTAGTAACTCATCGAAGTTGAACTAGTTTTTACAATCTTGACGTATCTCTAAACCTATGTTTGGTGTACTAGTTTACACTACAGCTTTTTGAGTTATCATACCCTCTTCTAATTTAATGATTTCAACCCACCAAAGTTAAGTAATTTTGTGAACCATTAATTCTAATTGTGTGGTACTACACTACTTCCTTTTTATTATAATCTCTTTATTACCTTGTCATTTGTTTGAAGAAAATCAAAAACACACCTTGTTTAACATTTAAAAAATATTTCCAAACATATAGAAAAATCATCTAGACATAATACAAAGGTACACTCGTAGTGGGTTCCCTTATGGCCCTATCTATGAGGAAGAGCACTTTTATGATGGACAAGATAATTTTATGATCTTTGAGGACATTCCTATGACTATAGGATCTGAGGAAGACTACTTATTTCATCAACCCCTAGAGGACATGGATGAAACAATTTTAAGGTTGATTGAATCAAGTGCTAGATTTCCATCATACTTTCTTATGGAAAAATTACATACCTTGGTTATGGTAGAAGAATAACAACGAAAACAATTCATCATGCATATCACAAAAACAAACATTGCATCTTCTAGTAAAGGAAAAGAATCCCTCATAGATTCAACACATAATAATGAATATCTTGTCACCAAGATCAAAAAGATAAGTCAATGATATGCAGACCAACTTATCATGGACTTGAAAAACTCTCTATTTTCCACTTCTATACACAACAAAACTTCCAAGGAGCAAGGGAATTTAATTAAACCAACATAACAAACTTTAGTTGGGAACACACCTATGATAGATCAAGATGTCTCAATTGAACTACCTAAGTCCTAAGAGGTTTTACAACATGCTTCACTAGACACAGAGCATACATTTTTCAATCATCAAGAACCTCTTATCCCTTTACAAAATTAAGGACAAAAACATCAGTACGTATTGAGTAAATTATTCAAAAAAAATTGGCTAGTTTGTCTCAACCAATGTGTACTTTGGTAAATAGACCATGGAATCCTCAACATCAACAAAACATTTATAATTTAGGATGGCTAACTTTGGGGAATGTTAATCAACCCAAAAATCAATGACTCACTTACTCAACTCAAGGAGTGAACCAAAACAAGGTTGCAAATTATAGGGTGTGTATCCCTAACAAATCCACATAAAAGGGGCACATACCACCCCAATAGAATTATATTCCACCCAACAATGCACCAAACATGCAAGAGTGGAATTTAATGAAAGAAACTGTGTTGTGATTGACAATAAGAAATAAAATCAAGAAGTACAAATTTGATGAGATATGTCTATATCCATTAGATTTGAGTATTCTTCAAGTCCCCTTTCTATCTCATTTTTAGGCACCCAAATTTGACAAGTACAAAGGAAAGGGTGACTCTCATGAACATATTCAATATTTTTTTAGGTTATGCTAAGAGGTAGCTTACAATAGTATTTATTTACTTCATTTATTTTTGCAAGGTTTAGTGGGACATGCTTTGGATTAGCTTCTTAAGTTACCCAAGGGATCAGTTGTGGATTAGAATGATCTATCTAAAAAGTTCATCAACGACTTCTCATACAACATTAAACATGAATTGACTATTGTTGACTTTTGCAAAGCCAAATAGTGAGATGGATAAAGCTTCACATCATATCTATAGTGATGGAGAGCATTAGCTAAATGCTTTCAACATAGTTTGCTAGACAAATAGTTAGCTAACATATTTGCATAGAACTTACACCTTGAAGTGGCACATAATCTATGACTTGCTTGTGTGAATACATTTGAATAAAGTATAAACAAGGGTGTACAGAATAAGAATGCACTTATTATAAAAGGCCTTGTCAATATTTATTCATAAGGTCAAATGTGAAATTAGACCCAATATCCTAGTTAAACTATTGTAATAGAGAAACATAAGGGCTTCAACAAGAATAAGAACATGGTAAAAAATGGAGTAACTAAATCAATACGTGTACAAATGGTGCAAGCTCCACCAGTTCTAAATGTGAAACTATCTCCACCTAATCTACCAAACACTTTGCAAAGAGTCCCTCCGTGAAGGGTATTCAATAACAACTTTAGAGTCTTCAACAAACTAGGAGAGCCTATTGAAGTAGTGTTCCAAAAGTTCATATCAACTAATTTGATTGTATGGCCTATACTAAGGCCATTTCTTGAGGATCAACCCAAACTTGATTGGTATTAAACAAATGAATTTTGTAACTTTCATCATGTTATTGGTCATAGTGTTTATTGTTGTGTTTAATTACATTGCCTTATTGAATATTTGATTGAAAGTGATGAATTTGAGATCAAACTTGCTCTACATGACACTAATCAGGATATGGGAATCTATAAAGATTCATTTCCTCAACATAATCAAAAACTACTAAGGAATAATCAGAATCAAGGATAGAATCAGTGGCAAAATCAAACTCAAGGTCAAAATCATAATCATCATGATCATAATTAGGATCATAATACCCATGGTAACAACTTGGGTTACAACAACATGCTTTATGACTACAACAATACCATGGGATGCATTTCTGCTAACCACATTGCCATTGTCACTATTAAAACTCGTGAACCATCATATACTCCTCATAGTATTGGACCCATTATTATAAGGTCAACACCCTCTCCTTCAATTAATGTTTTGTCAAGTTCATGTAATTTTATTGCACCTCTATTTGTATGGGATACTATTTTTGGACACTATCCTTCCTCTAATTATAATGTCTCCTTGTTGATATGAAATTATTCAAATGCAACTAGACACCCATGAGTCACTCTCAAATGCCCTTTGTCTTCATCTTCTAATTATAATAGCTCTTTATCACCTTTAGATTGCACAATCACAACTAGACACTTGTGAGTAACTCTTCAGAGCCCTTTGCCTTCTTCTTCCACTGAACCTAATGTGAACATTATGCCTTTGGATCCAAAGCCAAAAACTATGCAAGCAAAGGCTAAACCATCTCATTCTACTATTCAAAAGCCTTATAGTCTATTGGACCAACTAAGTAAAACCCCTACACAAATATCTATTTTAGATCTTTTACATACATCTAAAGTCAATAGAACTATTTTGAATGACCTTTTATAACAATTCATTGTTCCCCAAGATATTAATCCTAAATAGTTCCAAACACTTGTAGGTCATTTATCTTCATTTTGACAACTCACATTTGATTAAAAATACATGTCCACTCTAGGTCTAAGTCATAATAACCCCTTGTATATTGAATTCATCATAAAAAACCATAAGATCAAGTGGGTTCTTATAGATAATGGTTCAGGTCTGAACATAGTGTCTATCAAACTAGTACAGAGATTGGGATACACTATGAAAGATAGTCATCCATAGACAATTACCATAAAGGTTTGCAATAATGACAAGAGGGAATCTTCTAGTACTATTTTTTTGCCAATCATTATTGGGTTTGTTTCCCATCACACATTGTTGCATAATGTGTATATTGAGTTGCCTTATAACATACTTCTTGGTCACCCTTGGATCCATGAAGTACAGGACATTCCATAAACCTTTCATTAGTGCCTTAAGTTTCCCCAAGATGGGATCAAGCTCACCATTCCTATTGATTTACAACCTTATTAGTATTGCAAAAATTTAGAGGTTAAGTTTTGCAATTATATCTATTGTCCTAGTTCTAAATTTATTTCAAAGAAGAATAAGGAGATAGTTTCACATCCACCAAAATCCAATTATATCAACCTTAGTGACCTTGCATCCAATTTAGTTAATCAATTTCCCATTATTCATGCAAAATAGGTTTTTATAAAATACGTGGGCATTTCCATGTACCATCTTAAGGATGCATTTCATGTTGCTAAGTTGTTGAAGTCTTCCAAAACATTCGGTAAACCCAAACCTTCCAAAATCCCTAATAGACCCAACTTGATTTGGCAACAAAATAAATAAATAAATAAACCAATGATTGTATTTATACCTATTACTTCACAATAATAGGATCGAGAGGCTTTCAATGAAGGGGACTAGTTATATTCTGATGGCATTATTTATTTATTTTAGAATCTAAAATATCCTATCCCTAATTGAATCATAGATAACTTTGATTATTTAAGAAAAGGACTTAGCCCATGAGTGTAAGTAATCCTAAAACATTTATCAGTTGGTATACCTAAGTTAAATCATGGTCTCAGATTTATACTACCTGGGGGTGACCTTGTGACTTTTGATAATGATTATTATGAATGGACTAGTGGTAAGACTCCTAAAAATGATGTAGCATCCCATTATAGCCTTTTTAACAAGATTACTAACTCATATTTATTTAATTCAAATGCCATTATGACCATAACACCTTATTATTTCATATGCCTTTGTCATCATGAACTCATTGATTGGGACCAAAAAAATTTGGTCATATGCCTTAATGAATAATCAAATGCAAATTAAATGGGCATCAAAGATGGATTGCCTATTAGTGATCATAAACAAGGCTTTGATTTTTCTTTGGATCCTTCTGCTTACTTTGGAAAGAAGGCAAAAAAATTTGGTCATGAAGAACATAAAACATGAAGATATTTAGGTGAAAACCTCTTTGAGGCACTCATTGATTAGGTAAAAATTAAAGAAAAAGACAAGCCTTTTAGTGAAAACCTATTTTAGGTACTCTTTTACAATAAAGTTTTCTCATCCCAAAATGATGCATAGGTCCATCAAGTCCTAGATCTATAGCCAGTACAAGCATCATGTCAGAACAATAGCAATTTTTTGAGCATCTTTATCTTAACTTTCCTAAGATTTTTTCTAGTTAACCATTACCTAATTTAGAGGATTCAAATTTATCACATTATTCAAAGCTCTAGGAGGAATAACAAGAAACTGTACTAGAATAAGCTAATCACGATCACATATTGCCTACTATTATTGACTATGGTTTTATACTCCTTGTATAAAACACTATTGAAGTGAACTTGGGCACATATTATGATCCCAAAATTGTTTACCTTGGATCTTCCATTATTGAAGCAGAATGAGAACACATTATATCCATTTTGATGGATTTCATTGATATTTTTGCATGGGCATATTCTGACAAGCCAGGCTTAGACTCTCACTTAGTTATGCTTCAACTTATTGTTCATTTAGATGATAAACCAATCAAATATAAATTAAAAAAGACGCATCCATGCATCACTCTATTGGTAAAATCCAAATTGGATAAATTATGAAGAGCAGGCTTCATTAGACCACTTGACTATTTTGAATGGATATCAAGCATAGTTCTAGTCAGCAAAAAGCCACAAGGTATATGTCTTTATAATGATTTCATATATATCAATAAAGCATGCCCCAAAGATGATATTCCTCTACCTAATATAAACATGATCATTAATTCTACTAATAGGTATGATATGTTGTCCCTCATGGATGGAATTTTAAAATATAATCAGATCAAGATAGCCCAAGAAGATCAACACAAGACTGCATTCACCACCTCATGGGGAAAATTTTGTTATCAAGCCATGCCATTTGACTTGAAAAACACTAGATCCACTTATCATTGTGCCATGAATATCATCTTCCATGACATGATGCATGATATTATTGAGGACTATGTTGATGACATCCTAGCTAAGTCAAGAACATGTGTTGAACATCCTAGTGTTCTATGGAGAATCTTTGGGACTTTGTGAATATAAATTCCATCTGAATCCTAAGAAGTGTGTCTTTGATGTCACTTCAATAAAATTTCTAGGTCTTATTGTATCACAAATAGGGACCAAAGTCAACCTTGAAAAGTTTAAGGCCATTGTTGAAATGCCTCCACCTTCAAATGTTAAAGAGCTCTGAAGCCTATAAGGAAAGATCTAGTCTTTTCACATATACATTTCTCAGTTGGCGGATAAGTTCCACCCATTTACAAATATCTTGAAGAAAGGGTTTATGTTTAAATTATATCAAGAGTGTCAATTATCATTTGTGAAGCTCATAACATATTTGGCCAACCCACCAGTTTTGAGACTACTAACACCTGGACAACCATTACTTCTTTACATCTCAGCAACTGAACATGCACTAGGGGTAATTTTATCCCAACATGATGATCAAGGTAAAGATCATGTAGTTTGTTATTTAAGCAACACACTGGTGGCTTATGAACATAATTATAAGCTTATTGAGAAGTCATGTTTAGCTATGGTGTTTTCTTCCCAAAAGTTATGACATTATGTGTTGAACAATAAAAAATTTGTTATTGCTAAGGTGGATCCTCTCAAAGTTTTATTATCCAAAGCAACTCTCATAGGATGCATGGCCAAATGGGTCATGCTCTTAAATGAGTTTGATGTTGAGTGTCAAAATCAAAAATATATTAAAGGATAGGTTATTTCTAATCAACTTGTAAAACCCCCTATTAGAGACACTCGACCACTCATATTTGACTTTCTAGATGATTATATCATGACAGTGGAAGAAGTGTAGCATGAACTTGAATAATGAAAGATATATTTTGATGGTTCCTTCACTTATAAAGGATATGGATAAATAATATTATTGATTACACCACAAGTGGATTTGATTCCCAAAGCATTTCATATTAATTTTCATTGTAACAACAATATGGCTGAGTATGAAGCACTTGTTGTAGGATTGCATCTTATAGTGTAGTGGGATATCAAAAACTTAATGGCCTATGGTGATTCCCAATTGGTTATTAATAAAACCATTGATCAATATCAAACTAGAGATGATAAATGTGTACCCTATAAGCACATTATGGATAATATCAAAGCTCATTTTAAATATTTACAGTTTGAACAAGTACCCATGGCCAATAATAGATATGCTAATGCAATGGAAATAATTGGGTCCATGATACTAATTAATAGTAGTGCTAAAGAGTATCATTTTCTCACTGAAAACCTTCTATAGCCTATTCATGTCTTGCTAGATTCAGAAAGGGTATGCACCATTACTAGTCCTAATCCCCACCCAAACTGCCTTGGTTCCAAGATTTTTATAATTATTTCCATGATCATGTTTTCCCACTTGACCTTTCTAACAATTTTTAGAAATTATTCCTTTGCCACATAGCTCATTATACCCTCCTTGGAAACATGTTTTATCATAAAGGATATGATGGAATGTTATTCATTATTTATCTTTGGGAGAATCCAAGCTAGCGCTTAAGGAGGTTCATGAAGGAATGTGTGGGGCCCACAACAATGGTGTAGTCTTAGCTAAAAATATCCTTGAAATAGGTTAATATTGGCCCAAAATGGAGATAGATGTTTGTAATTATGTGAGAAAGTGTGTTCCTTATCAACAACATGGGAATTTGATACATGCACCTTACCACTACAGTTGATCACTACACCATGGTCATTTTCTACTTGGGGCCTCGATCTCATCAAAAAATAAAACTCAACATCTTCAGATGGCCATAAACATATTTTAAATAATACCAAGTATTTTATTAAGTGGATTGAGGCCATTCCTCTCAATTGTGTCACTAATAGGCAGATTGCCAAGTTTATACATTACCATATCATCTGTCGATATGGTATCCTAACATGCATTATATCTGATAATGGTGGATCATATTAAACAGAGATGTTAAATGACTTTGTGAAAAATTCAAAATAAAGCACAAGAAATCCACACTGTATAACCTGGAAGGCAATGGACAAGTTGAGGCATCAAAAAAAAACCATTGTACCCATATTAAATAAGATTGTCAACGACACTGGCCGTAATTGGTACTTGCAAATTTTTTTATCCTTTGGGCTTATTTTACCAATCATTAAACCCCCACAGGAGCCACTCCATACTCCCTTATTTATGACATAGAATCTATTATCCTGATTAAGATCGAGCCACCTTCATTGCAAGTATCTTTGGAAAATATTCAAGATGATATATATTATAGAGACTCCAAGTTGAAAGAACTAGAACTCCTATATGGAAAGCATTTAGCTACCCTATAAAACTTAAAAGCCTATCAAAAATGATTTTGGAGAATCTACAAGTGCATTCTCCCTATGGAGTTTGAGATTGGTGATTTAGTCTTAAAATAAACCTAGAAGAACACAAATGCTTAACATAATAAAAAGGGTAAGTTCTAACCTAATTGGCTTAGACCCTATGTTATCACAGTAAATTATGGATCTAAATCATATCAGTTGGCTATTCTAGGTGGTGAATAACTTCCAAATCCCATGAACATTGTGCATCTCAAGTGGTTCTATGCTTGACAACTTTTGAACTATTGTCTAAATGACCCATTACTTGGGGGTAACTTGTGTTGAAGTTATTTTATCCTACCATTATATCTTGGACCATCATATCTTGGACCATATTCATTTTGACCCACCCTAGACCGTTATTTCAAAAACCATATTCTTTTATGACTTTGTACATTCGAAGCTATGGATCATTTATATTCCAGCATTTTATATTATCTTGGACCATCCTGTTTTAAACCATGTTCATTCTGGACATTCTTTTTTAAGAACCACATTATTTTCATATCCTGGGTTGTTTTAATTTGAACATATTTTATCTCTTGACCAATTATGATCTTGATTATGAATGCATTCAATGCCAGTTCTATAAAGTAGATTAGCATGGATAGTATTTTATAGCTTATTCTACAAACAAGTAAACATGAATACATCTTCAGCTCAAGATCTTTGCCTACTAAATGGTTTTTCATATTTATCTTATGTTGCATATTATTCTATTTATTTTTCTATTATTTGTTAGGTATTTTTACTTGGTAGGTTCTCACTCTCATCAATTTTTGAGCATGGACCATTGCATCTAGTTTAGCTTTTGTTTGAACCCTTACCTATAGATGTGCATCTCCTCAGCTAGTGGTTCCCTGGACATTTTTTACATATTTAATTTTTATTACTTATCCCAAAAACCCAAAAACATTATAAAATGATCAATAAAATAAATAAAAACATTCTCTTATTTTGATCTCTCCACCCTCTTTCCATTTTACAAGTAATATCCCACTTGCTTGCCATTTTGCAAGACCATTCTCATTTGAGTACTCTCACCATTTTGCAAGCCCCTTTTTCCTTATCTCCTCTACAACATTCATCATGTCTTATTATCATCACTTTTCTTCCATCTTATTTCCTAGGAGAACTACATTTGGCCTGAATTTTATGTTGGATCTCGTATCCATAGAACTATGTAGGTAACATCCACCTGTCTTGTACATTTGGAGTCATCTTAGCCAACCCCTTCCTTTTATTCTTTCCCCCACCCCATATTTATTTTATGTTGTTTCCCTATCATTTGGAGGCAACCTTGTGTCCTTGTTCTTTTTACGTTATTGTAGAAAGTAATGCCTCTACTACACGTGCCTAAATAATTATTTTTAAATTTCACTAACATTATGACTAACTCTTATCTATGTGTGTTTATTTAATTTTTATTGATGTTTTATTTTTCTTTCTTTTCTCTCCATCTATTTTGTTTTGTCATTTATTCCTTTCTCTTTTTTTGCTTGTTTTTGTTTATTCTTGGTCTTTTGTTTTGTTGTTTGGTCTTATTATTTTATTTTGTTTCTAGGAACATCTTGATATTCACATGGAACTTAATTATTCATATCTTATCTTCATGTTTCCAGTTAAGTTATTCTTGCTTTGTTTTTAAACATTCTTGCTCCTACTTAAGTCTTGATTCTTCATATCTTGATTTTAAGTTAGGTTCATTTGTGTCTTATATTCACTTTGTTTTTATTTAAATGTAAATAGTTGTAACTATGGTATTGGTAGTTCTTATCATTACCCTTAGTTATAAGTATTCACATTTGAACCAAATCAGTGCAATTGAAATGAAAATTCATTATAGTTTATTCATACTTATGACTCCTAATTTCATTTTGTTATAGCAAGCACTATGCTTTGGCTCAAGTCTCAAAATCAATGCAGATCCAATGATCAGTTCTCAAGTACACCGATGAAACTAGGCACCAAGATACTAATGGCTTATGTACTTGAATATATTCAAGATGTACATCTCTTGGTATACGTTATCAGTCTAATCAAATTGCAATCTATTTTTCTTCTATTTTCTTCACTCCTCATTCTATTTTTTCCCACTTTTGGGTGAACTACATTGGCTTGAGGTCCATCTAGACTATGTAGGTTGTGCTTTGATACATGACATATCTTGGGTCAGCTTGACCACCTTTATTCTTATTTTCATCTCTTTCATCACTTTGCACATCCTCATTTTCCTAGTTCTTTTTGGCTATTTCAATCATTAGGCCATCATATCTATATTTCAACCCATTCATATTTAATCTATGTAATAGATTACATCCTTGAGTTATGTTTACCAATTTTCCCTATTATGGAATAACATTTGAATAGTCACAAAATCTAAATCATCCCTAATGGGGCACCAATTCATTATTAGTGATCAAAATCAGCTCTACTAGGGCAAAATTGCTTCATCAACCAATTAAATTTTCTCTACTAGAGTACATTATTATTTCCTTTCCCTAGAGAAATTATCTTTTATTTATATAATTCCAATATATATGGACTTTTATCCTCATGCTGGTAATATTTTAGTGTGCAACTTATCTTAGGATTGATCATTTTATAAGTACACAACCTGCACCCTAGTTTTGAGTGTGTTCAAACTATGTCACTTATATTTTTGGATTATATCCTTCCCACTTCCCCCATCCTTAGGGCCCATTATACTATAATTATATTTTGATTACTAAGAATTAATGCATGTAATCATTAGCTCAATATGGATTTAATCTCATCCATGTGTTAATTTCACTTTCTCTCTCTTTCAAGAGTCCATCATTCTCTTTCATCCTTGTATGTCTTCTCGAGGGGGCATCATGGGCTATTTCTTTCCAACTTCTTCTTGATAACTCTTTTCTTTGAAAATATATTGCTTTGTTGAATGTCTCACCATGCCTTTTCAAATAGGGGGAAAATGTAGACATTCATTTCCTAATACCATTGTTTTGAAATTATCAATCTTACTCAAAATTTATGTAAAATGCATAATTCAGGCCAAAATCACTAAAGCGCGCTAAATGGTTTGAGATTATCATATAAAATTGCTAATTTAGGCTAATTTATCCCTAAATGGGGAAATGTATTTTATGTGATTATTAACTTTGGTTCAATCATTTCAAGTGAAAATGGTGAAAATGCATTTTGGTGCTTTGCATCGCTCTTTTTTTCTAATTTGGAAGCACACGATACGTGCATGTGTTATTTTTTATTGATAACATCCTAAATGGGGCATTGGTCTGTATGTAGCTAAAATATTCTTCTAATTCCACTCCAGTCAAATTATGACCTAGTAATATGACATTTTAACCAATTTGATTAATAGAGTGCAAACAATTTCAAAATAATTGTATAAAAATTGATTATTCTCACTTAAGCAAATTAATCTAAATTAAGAGCTTAAGTGGAAAATCCATGGAAGTTATTGAATATTTTTTTTATTGAAAATTGATTCCTAATATTTACATCAAATGACATAATTTGTGGGGTAGCATCCATAAGCCATAAATGCAACAAATATTAGGCTTAAGGCATCCCATACTTATTTAATTCCCCTTCCTTCTAATGGCCACACATCTTGATATCAAGATGGACAGTCATGGTTGATCTTGATCAAATTCAAAAATCTATAAATAGGAGGGCTAAGACCACATTTTTTAAGCTTCATTTGTGTAAACTTATTATGTATAATTATTTCCACAAGCCATTTATGTGTGGTGTAATTTACAATAGGATAGCATCATTGATAGGCATAGATTTGATTTCATATCATGAGCCTAGTTTCATTGGTGCACAAAAGATGATGGAGGAGCTTTGCCTTGCATCATTGATGAATATTTGAGCACTAAATCAAGTGTAAAATCATGTTTTGAGCCACATTTTGGTGATGGGATGCTCTTAGGAAGGTATTGTATATGTTTTCCTTCAATATATCTTAATTTTCATTTGCCAAACCTCATCGAAGGAGTTGGCTTAGCTAGTTATGTTTTTTATGCATTGTCTTGAGGTTTCTTGATCTAACTATATTTGGATTCCATCTCTATAATTTGGAGTCTCTCAAGATTATTGGAGGGAACAAGAACCATTAGAGTAGTTATAAGACATATAAAACGTTTAAATGTTTATTCTTGTAGATATTTTTTGAGATGGATTCGTAGAGGGATGAAAGCTAGTGAAGAGAAAATCAAGAATAACATCTCAATTTTGACATTCAATATTGCAGAGCTTGTGTTTCATGTGTTTTGTGTTTAAGTAGAATATTGAGTATGCACTCTATGTGATAAATACCCTATGGAATGATGATTTGATTACATATATATAATGGTGATATCATGTTTCAATGTTTTTAAGGTCCTTTATGGATTTTTAAATTATTTTACAATATATTTTATTAAACATTATACCTAGAACCTACAGGAGATTGTGTCTTTACATGAATTTAGGCCCAAAATTATGCTAAATTATGAATAGAGGCATCTAAAATAGGTATAATTAATTGACAAAGGTGTATGGGGATTATATAGACCCTAATCAATCATCACAGTAGGTTGAATGTTGTTTGAAAGTTTCATATTTCAAATTTACCCTTATTAGGTTTAGTAGAGATAAAAATAACCTAGTATTTGTTTTAAGTACAGATATTGAGAGGGGGGATAAATAAATTTCCTTAAAACAGTCCTTAAATTTCATTTAACATCCATGATGCATTCATTCACATACATACATTAATCAATGCATACACAAGTATCTATAAAATCAAACAACATAAGATATATGTGGGAAACCATCTTAGGGGATAAACCACACTAATTCATAGCTTTGAATATATTCATATAAATAATTAATCAAACTTTTAGTGAAGTAACAACCCCACAAGGAGAACCAACCCCTCACTAGTCAAGCACCAACTCAACTAGTCCTTTAGCAAACACCAACTTGTAAGGAAGCTCCAACCCCATAAGTAACTCAATAAAACCTTGAACCTATAATCACCTTAGAACACATTTTTATCACTCAACTAAATATTACCTCCTTTTTCTCTTCTCACTCTTCTATCTTTCTCAAATAGCCTATTAATACTTCTCACTCAACTAGCCCTTTCCTTGGAAGAATTAGGTCAAAAGACCTTGCTCATCACCTATATAAAAATACGTAGATCTTCATGGAATATTTATCACACCTATATTATTATATTCAATCCTTTTACCTATTTTCCAAAACTCTATATCTTTCACTCATATATTCAATATCCTAACTAGTCAATTAGGCCTATTAGACCTTCTCTTTATACTTGACTCTTGATCTTACCCATATTGGTCAGACAAGAACCTCACCATATTTATATCACCATTTTAATAGATAAAAATATATGTTTTATAATTTAAACAAACATTACATAGGTCGGTCATTACCCTGAAGGTCCAAAACCATTATTAGGCCTAATAGAGACAATCCAATTAGGCCTCCTCTAAGCACACATTTCACCTAGGCCTCTTTGGAACACCTTGAGCCTCCAAAAATGGATTAAAAACTTCATAAAACTTAAATTATACCATTTATAATCTAACATTATTTCTCCAACATCATTTATCTCATTTCACTCCTTGAACCACATAATTAGGTCTATTTGCCATTAAGCTTTCTTACTGCCAGAAAGTTTGTCTTACAAATATGAATCATACACTAAAATTTTCCACATAACCATACTAAAAAATCACATAAATATAATATAAATTACCTAAATTTCAACATAATGTTCATTATTATTCATCAAATATGGAAAGAGACCTCTAACTGATCAACTTTATAAGCTCTCTTAGAATTGCACACAGGCCTCAAGAACCCAGTCAAAAGCCTTTGAATTTTCAAACATTTATGGGATTTTATAATGAATAATTTTTTTTTAAATTAAAATATAAGACATAAATAACATCTTAATTTTCATTTTATTTTATAAAATCTACGCAAAAATACTTAGGAACAATATTCTCACTCATACATAGAAAATTGTCTATAGCTCCAAAAACATAGTCATGAAGATCAAGATTTAGAAAACCTGTGGGAACACTTTTATGATATTCAAATGGTTTTAAATGAATATTAAACATAATTTTATAATATTTTAAAATATATATTATAATTTTTAAAATCAATATTGATCTTACAGACCAATCTCACATCTTCACCCTACATTAGACTTCACTGTGTTAGATAGATCACTTTGAGACCAACTTTTAGCATGTTTGTGTGCATCACCAAAAATTATTAAAAAATGGGATATTAGGTATAGGTATTTTAAAATTACCCCATTCATTTTTATCCATCCCCAATCCTCTACAACCAATCCCTAATCTCTTTCTCACTACTGCCTAGTTTTCTCACTATCTTGCTCATTAGGCCCTTTTAGTGATAAGCTAAATTTCATGACAATTTTAGCACATTTTAGGTATAAAACATGATCATAAAATTACATTTACATAAAATAAAAGTCTCACACATCATCCTTCATCCATTTCCATGCTCTGACTTGGTCAACCCTACCTACTACATCAAAATTCTGAGAAACAAGGGGTTTCTTATAGCTTCCACTCACTCTTATGACAAACCAATGCCACCTGTAGAATATTAAAATATTAATATATATGTTTTGAATATAAAAAGAGATTAAACAATACATTTTTATTCATTTCCAACAATATCTTTCCTATCAGGTCATTATGAGGGTTTTAGGAGGGTTTTAACTAGTTTCCCTTCTTAGCAATTATTCATAAAGGATTACCCCTAAAATACAAAACTAATTCCATGAAATTAAAGATAAGAACATTACCCAACTTCCATTAAATTATTATTATCTCATTCAAAGTTTTCACATGCAAATGAGCATAATAAAATCCTTCTCGTGTCTGCAACACCACATTTTATGCACACAAAAGATCTCAACACCAATTTTAATGATTTATCCTTTAGGCTATGACCTCAAAATTGGTAAACACTTAACATTACCTATCATAAAAATTTTAATTCTCTCAATATCTTAATGACCTTTGTAAATGAACCTAATACCTCATTAAGCCATATTAGATCTCTTTGCACACTAGGCCTTGAACTACAAGTCATAATTAGACCTTGAAACCTCATGTACTATTCTCAAAACCTAATATTTATTTAAAATTACCTCATACCTTTCTCACACACTACCACCCATCATCTCACAGGGCTCATACTTCTTATTTCATCATGCTACCAAGCTTGTGCCTCCTCACTAAGTTTCTTCATGTAATGACTAAGCCTAAAAAATTGACCTTGGAACTCATATAAAGGATTATTTTCCTTTTGCTCATGTTTACATATATTTTTATATCCTCTCATGCCTATATTGACACAAAACACCAAGTTTCACTATGCTACATACATACACCTTATCTTAGAGCTAGACTAGGCTTCTCAAGACACCTAGTACATAATAGTAGCTTACCTTGTACCATGATTTTTAATTTGATGTGCCATGAACCTCAAAATAATTACTAGGTTGCCTTAAAATTCTTTATCAATAGAGATATAAGAGGTTGCCTTCAAATTTTCTCTTGTCATGAGACTTCTTTGACATATATCATCTCACCATACATGGCCTCAACACTAACCTTGACATTAATGATATATGTCTTAATTTGGAATCAATTAAAATAACAATGATTCAACACCAAAAATATTAACATACCTCAACAATCTCCTCCTTTTTCATTGATGGAAACATTTACACAAAACTGATCAGTCACAAATCCCCAAGCTGGATCTTCTTTAATACTTGATCTTTCTCAAAAATAAGAATTTTCTCCCCCTCTAACATTAATGACAAAGGGTTATATTATTATAAACTATCTGATCCTTGGATATCTAATAACACACCTTTTATCTTCAAATAAACTTAACACAGATTAGGATTACATACCTACTCTTGGAGCATGATTGGCTCCCCTTGTCTCCATGAGAACTTCAGACATTATCAAAAATATGACTTAGTTTGATCAAGCCATCATACAAACTCTTTGTGACCTATCTCTTGTGATCACACCTATAGTATAATCTTGAATGAACATTGAATCTAAAAGTCATCAAAGAACACAAAACTCCCCCTATGACCAAGCATCCTTCATGCTTCTTACTTAAAATCTGAGTGCCTCAATGAATCTTAATGGAGTCACCTCTGCTCTAGGAAACTAGAACAACATAAACTTAGGATATTCCCAAATCTCCATGTCTTTACTATACTAACTTTCCTTCATTATTCTCTTAGGCTTGAATAGTCCTTTTGGATTGACCTCTTCAATCTTCTCTTGAACAATATTATGACTTGGTCTATTAATCTTGACTCTTTCATCAACAAACTAGGCAGATAGAGAGAATTATTGGCATTCCTTTGCATCTTGACTATGCTCCACCATGGAAAATACTCCATTTGGACTTTAAAAATGGTCATCAACCTTAGCTACCTTGGGTTTCTTCTCACTATCTTATCTTCTTTCTTACACTCTAGGAGCCTCAACTTTCTTGTTTTTTCTTGAGAAACCATGCTTACATTATTTTTTAATATGACAAATATTTTGACAATTAAAACACATTATTCCTTTTTATGTAAACATACTATGATCCATACCTCTTGACTAATGACTCTCCTCATAATTCCATGCATAGTCATTCTTAGAGGGCCTTCTACAATGCCTTGCTCTATGTCCAAAGTGGTTACATGAATAACAATATCCATTAAAGTGGTTAGCATAACTTATAGTATTAGGATTCATAATAGTATTAGCCTTCATTATACCAACACTCTCATTCTTTGATTGATCATTGACCTTCTTGATCACATTAGTGTTCTTCTTTTGGTCTCTATTGAAAACAAGACCTATTTTATCATTAGCAGTCTTTTGACTATTCAAAATAGTGTCTAGATCATTGGTCCTCTTTTTAAACCACAAAAAGGACTTAAACTTACTTTATGTCTAATACAAATCATCTCTTAAGGACTCCACTTTAGTTACATACCTTGTACATTCTTCTTCTTTGGTCTTTCGACTAGCAGTCACAATCTCAAGTTGAGTCTCTACCTATTTGACTATTTCCTCTTGTTCTTTAGAGTTGTTGATTAGTATAGAATCAAACAAGTTGATTTTATCCTAATAGTCTTTGATCAGAGATGTCATCACCATATTTTTCTTATTTACCATCTTCATTTCTTCTAGAGTATTCATCAACTCAGCCTCAAAGTCTACCTCATCATCTTCTTCATTTGAATCACCAACAACACCTCCAATCCATATGGACTCTTCTTGATTTGAATAGCTTGCTTCCTCAGTCACTAAGATAATTTAATTAACTTTAGGTCCATCACCTTTATGGTCACTCTTAGAATCACTTATCTCACTCTCATCAGATGAGATACAATCTTCCTTGGTGTATAAACTTCTTTAGTTCTTGAAAAACTTTTTCTTATAAGCATCCCTTCTAAAGCTTGTATTCCTTTTATCAGACCTATAAGACCTTTTATCATCATCATGACATTTATCATGATCTTGATCATCTTTTGACTTATTCTTATGAGGGAACTTGTTGCCAAAGTTTTAAATCTCTCCACAATTGAAGCATTTAAAGTATAGTTTGTCCTTATATTTATCTGAGCCTACCTTCAATTTTCTTACAAACATAGCTATCAACTCATAATCATCAAAATTAGATTAATAATTATATTTGAATTTATTAACTTGTGTCTTCTTCTCCTTTGGCTTCTTTTCTTCCTTTAATGCATATTCTTTATTTTCAAGTCTTCCTTCACTTGTCCTCATCTCATAGGTTGTTAAGGTGCTATGAAGTCCATCCATCTCTAGCTTATCTAGATATTGCATCTCTTCAATAGAAGATACCTTATAATAAAATTTGGGAGTTAGAGACCTCAAAACCTTTTGAAAAATAGTAGACTCTTTCAACTCTTCACCTATACCACTTATGATGTTGACCACTTCATCAACCCTCAAGAAGTAGGTTGTAATGGTCTCATATTCATTCATTTTTAGGCTTTCAAATTATCTTTTATGGGTTAAAAAACTCATAAAATTTGACCTTGGAGTCTCCATAATGAATATTTTTAAACTCATCCCACATTTCTTTGGCAAACATATAGTGCATCACCTTTACAAGTTTTGCCTCTGATAAGCCACACATAATACCATTCATTGCTTTTTAATTATTGTCACTAGCCTTCTTGACTATTGCATCTATAAGAGGAAAAGGGGATGTAATATATATATCTAAGACTAATTGAAAAAAATCATGAACTTGAGACATCAGATATGTCATCATCCTGACACTCCAAAAATCATAATTGGATCCATTAAAATAATAGATCCTTGCTTGTAGGAAAAACACCTTGTGCTTGACTAGCCATCTTCATTTGCTGAGAATATCTTTTAGGTTATTAGACCTCCTTAAAAAAACCTGATATAATACCAATTTTTTTAATTATAACTAATTATATGGGGGTGATTCATTTTCCTTAAAATATTCCTTCAATTTCACTTAACATCCATGAAGCATTCATTCACATACATACATTAATCAATGCATACACAAGCATCTAACATAAGAACATAAGATATATATGGTAAACCCTATTGGAGGATAAAACCCACTGATACATATATTGAAATATAGTCATATAATCAATGAATAAAACTTTAAGTGAGGTACCAACCCCACAAAGAGCACCAACCCCTCACTAGTCAAGCACCAACTCAACTAGTCCTTTAGTAAACACCAAATTACAAGGAGGATCCAACCCCATAGGTAACTTAGCACCAACTTAGATACCTTGAATATTTGATCAAATTATAACACATTTTACTCACTCAACTAAATATGACCTCATTTTTCTCTTCTCACTCTTCTATTTTTCTCAAATAGCCTATTAGGCCTTCTCACTCAACTAGACCTTTCTTTTGTAGAATAAGGTCAAATGACCTTGCTCATCACCTGGAGAAACATAGTTATATATTCATGGAATATTAATTACAAATATTTTATAATCTTCAATCCCTTTACCTATTTTCAAAAACTCTATGTCATTCACTCATATCTTTAATATTCTACCTAGATAATTAGGCCTATTAGACCTTCTCTTTATACTTGACTCTTACTCTTACCCATCTTGGTAAGCCAAGAACTAACCATACTTGGATCAACCTTGGAATAGATAAAAATACAATTTTCATAAGTGAAAAAACCAATACATAGTTTGGTCATTACCCTTAAGGTCCAAAACCATTATTAGGCCTTATAGAGACCTAATGCAATCAGGCCTTCTCTAAGCACACATTTCAATTAGACATCCTTGGAAAACCTTGAACCTCCAAAAATATATGAAAAAATTAATAAAATATTCAATTAGACACCTTATAATCTCACCTTATTTTCCCAACATCATTTATCTCATTTCACTCCTTAAACCACACAATTAGGTCTACTTGCCATTAGGCTTTCTTACTACCAGAAAGTTTATCTTTCAAATAAGAATCTTACACTCAAATTTTCCACATAACCATAATAAAAAATAAAATGGATATAATATCCATCACCTCAGGTTCAACATTATTTTCATTATAATTAATTAAATAAGTAAAAATATCTCTAATTGATCAACTTTATAAGCTCACTCAGAACTGCACACAGGCCTTAAGAATCTAGTCAAAATACTTTGAATTTTTACACCTTCATGGGAGTTTATAATGCATAAAAATGTGTTAAAATGATCCTATGATAAATAAATAACAAATTAATGGTCATTTTATTAATAAAATATATGCAAAAAGACTTAGGAATAACATTCTCACTCATACACAAAAAATTGTCTGTAGCTCCAAAAACATAGTCATGAAGATCAAGATTTAGAACACCTATGGGAAAAATTTTATGATCTTAAAATTAGTTTAAATTGAAATTTGTCATAATTATATAATATTTTAAAATATATATTATAAGTTTTAATATCAATAGTGGTCTTACAGACCAATCTCACATCTTCACCCTACACAGACTTCACTGTGTTAGATAAATCACTTTGAGAATAGCTTTTAGCATGTTTTCGGGCATCACCGAAACTTATAAAAAAAATTTATATGAGTTATATGTCTTTAAAAATTACCCAATACATTTGGATCCATCCCTAATTCTCTATAACCAATCCCTAATCTTTTTCTCAACACTACCTAGTTTTCTCATTATCTTGCTCATTAGGCCCTTTTAGCGATAGGCCAACTTTCATGACCATTTTAGAAAATTTTAGGTTTTAAACCTTATAAAAAAATTAAATGGGTATAAACTACAAGGATCATCATCATTCTCCATCCATTTTCATTATTTGACTTGATCAACCCTGCCTACTACATCAAAATTTTGAGAAATAAGGGGTTTCCTTTAGCTTCCACTCACTCTTATGACAAACCAATGCGACCTATAGAATATTGTAAGAGTAATACATATTTTAAAAACATTAAAATTTATCAACCAATCCATTATAAGTCATTTCCAACAATATCTTTCCTATTGAGTCATTATGAGGATTTTTGGAGTGTTTTGACCAGTTTCCCTTCTTAGCAATCATTCATAAAGGATTACCCATAAAATCCAAAAATATTACCAGTAAATTCAATATAATAACCTTCACCAACTTCCATGAAATTATTAGGATCTCATGTAAAGGTTTCATGTGCCAATGCACATAAAAAATCCTTCTCGTGTCTACAACACCCTATTATGTGCACATAAAAGACCTCAACACCAATTTTTATGATTTATCCTTTAGGATATGACCTAAAACTAGGTTAACACACTTAACACAACCTATCATACCTATTTAAATTCTATCAAGATATTTTTCACCTTTGGAAATGAACTTGACCCCTCATTAGGTCATATTATGTCTTTTTACACACTAAGCCTTGAACTGCCAATCATACTTAGACCATGATCACACCTTGAAACCTCTTATACTATTCTCAAAAATTAATTATTATGTAAAATATCCTCATAATTTTCTCACACACTACCACCTATCATCTCATATGTCTCATACTGCTTACCTCATCATGCTACCAAGCCTATGCCTCCTCACTAGGTTTCGTCATGTAAGGACTAAGCCTCAAAACTTGACCTTGAAACTCATTTGAAGGATTATTTTCATATTTATCATGTTTCATCAACTTTTTATATTCTCTTATTATTTTACTAACACAAAAAACCAAGCTTAACTATGATACATGCATACACCTTCTCTTAGAGCTAGACTAGGCTTCTCAAGACACCTAGAACATAACAATAGCTTACCTTGTACCATGATTTTTACTTTTACATGCCATAAACCTCAAAAAAATTACTAATTTACCTTAAAATTATATCTCAACATATAAACAACATTTTTCTTTCAAATTTTATCTTGTCATGAGACTTCTTTGACACATATCATCTCACCATGCATGGCCTCAACATTGACCTTGACATTAATGATATTTGTATTGACTTTGAAATTAATGAAAATAATCATGATTAAACACAAAAAATAGGTACATACCTCAATAATATCCCCCTTTTTCATTGATGGTAATATTTACACAAAACTGATCAATCACAATTCCCTGGGTTAGATCTTCTTCAATACTTGATCTTTGTCCAAAATAGGAACTTTCTCCCCCTTTTACATTAATGAAAAAGGGTCATATTCTTTGAAACTATCTAATCCTTGGACCTAAAAAAACACACCTTTTCTCTTCAAAATAAATTAACATAGACCAAGATCATATGCCTACTCTTGAAACATGATTGTCTCCCCTTGTTTCCATGAGAACTTTAGACATTATCAAGACTGTGACTTGGTTTTATCAAGTCATCATAAAAAATATTTGTGAATATCTCTTGTGATCACACCTATATAAAAATATTAACTAAACCTTGAATCTAAAAGTCATCAAAGAGCATAAAACTCCCCCTATGACCAAGCTTCCTTCATGCTTCTTGCTTATAAGTTTAGTGCCTCCATAAAGCCTAATAGAGTCATCTTTGTTCTAGGAAACTAGAACAACATAAACTCAGGATATTCTTATATCTTCATGTCCTTACTAGACTAAATTTCCTTCATGATCCTCTTAGGATTGAATATTCCCTTTGGCTTGACCTCTTCAATCTTTTCTTGAACAATATTTTGACTCAGTCTATTGGTCTTGACTCTTTCATCAACAAACTGGGATGATAGAGAGAATTCTTGGTCTTCATTTACATCTTGACTATACTCCACTATGGTAAATAATCCATTTGTATTTGTAGATCGGTCATCAACCTTAGCTACCTTGGGTTTACACTCACTATTTTATCTTTTTTGTTGCACTCTAGGAGTCTCAACTTTCTTGTACTATCTTAAGAAACCATGCTTACAATATTTTTCAATATGAATAATGTTTTGATAGTTAAAACACCCTATTCCTTTTGATGTAAATATACCATGATCCATACCTCTTAACTAATGACTCTCCTCATAGTTCCATGCATATTCATTCTTAGAGGGCCTTCTACAATGCATTGCTCTATGTCTAAATTGGTCACATGACTAACAATAACCATTAAAATGGTTAGAATACCTTATAGTATTAGGTTGTTTGATAGTATTAGCCTTAATTCTATCATTATCCTCATTCTTTTATTGATCATTGACCTTCTTGATCATATTAGTGTCTTCTTTTGGTCTTTATTGAAACCAAGACCTATTTTGTCATTAGTAGTCTTTTGACTACTCAGAATGTTGTCTAGATCATTGGTACTCTTTTCAAATATCACAAAGGACTTAACCTTAATTGATGTTTGATCCAAATCAACTCTTAAGGACTTCACTTTAGTTACATACCTTTCATATTCTTCTTCTTTGGTCTTTAGACTAGCAATCATAATCTCAAGTTGAGTCTCTACTTGTTTAACTATTTCTTTTTATTCCTTAGAGTTATTGCTTAGTCTAGATTCAAACAAGTTGATTTGGTCCTCATAGTATTTGATAAGAGACCTCATCACCCTATTATCCTTCTTTACCATCTTCAGTTCTTCTAGAGTATTTTTCAACTCAGCCTCAAAGTTTACCTCATCATATCCTTCATCTAAATCATCAAGAGTACCTCCAATCCATATGGACTCTTCTTGATTTGAAAAGCTTAATTTATTAGCCATGAAGATAAATTCATTAACATCAAGGCCATCACCTTCATGGTCACTCTCAGAATCACTTCTCTCACTCTCATCAGATGAGCTACAATCTTCCTTGGTGTAGAAACTTATTTTATTCTTGAAAAAATTCTTCTTATCACCATACTATCTAAAGATTTTCTTTCCCTTATTAGACCTATAGTACCTTTTATCATCATCATAACCTTCATCATGCTATTAATCATCCATTACCTTATGCTTATGAGAGAACTTATTAGCAAAGTGTCAAATCTCTCCACAATTGAATCATTTAAAGGGTAGCTTACCCTTGTATTTACTTAAGCCTATCTTCAACTTTCTTGAAAACATAGCTATCAACTCATCACCATCAAAATCAGATTAATTATTATCTTTGAATTTATTACCTTGTGTCTTATTTTTATTTGGCTTATTTTTTGCCTTGAATTTAGTTTCCTTCTTTTCAAGTCTTCTTTCACTTGTCTTCATCTCATAGGTTGTTAGGGTGTTATGAATTCCATCTATCTCTAGCTTGTCTAAATATTGTATCTCTTTAATAATAGATACCTTAGAATTAAATTTTGGATTTAGATATCTCAAAAGCTTTTGAACAATAGTAGACTCTTTCAACTCTTCACCTAGACCTCTTATGATGTTGACCACTTCATCAACCCTCAATAAGTAGGTTGTAATGGTCTCATCTTCTTTCATTTTTAGGATTTCAAATTATCTTGTATGGGTTTGTAACCTAGCCAATTTAATCTTGGAATCTCCCTCATGAATAGTCTTCAACTTGTCCAACATTTATTTGGTATACATATAGTGCATCACCTTCACAAGTTATGCTTCTAATAGACCACACATAATAACATTCATTATTTTTGAATTATTATCACTAGACTTCTTTCATGTTGCATCTATAGGAGGAATAGGGGATACAATATATCCATCTAAGACTGATTACCAAACATCATGACCTTAAGACATATGATATGTCCTAATCTTGACACTCCAAAAATCATAATTAGATCTATTAAACAATGGAGCCTTATTTGTATAAAAACCACCTTATGTTTGAATAGCCATCTTCACTTGTTTAGAATCTCATTTAGGTTATTAGACTTCTTTTAAAGGACATAATCTGATACTAATTTTGTAAGTAAATATACTTTTTGTAGAGTTTTCAATGATGTCATGAAGGTGACCAGGTGAGTGGATGAAGAGCCTTGATAGTCTTAGTGATAATGATAAAGTGTGTAATGTGTGTGTCCTAGTATGCTTGAAGTATAATTGGTTGATCTTCTATTTTGGCATCATTAGAGATATTTAAGGATGAGTATGGTGGTTTTAGGATGTTCAAGAGGTCCCTAAGATGTTTTACATAATTTAAGTGCTTATGTGCATAAGTGGAATTCATCTAGTTTATCATTATTATCATCTAGATAGTTTGGGTCTACTGCTAGAAAATTTGAGTAGGTAGTTTGATGATGTCATCATTACCACATGTGGATGAGTTATGGGGACTTAATCATATGGTTGTGATTAAATTAGTCCCTAGTTATTATGTGTTAAATCCTAAGCCATTTTCCTGAGTACATCAAAAGATATGTAAGTGCAAATTTTAGTTCCCAAGCATTTTGATAGTGTTTTCCCATACTTAGCCAAATTTGTAATGAGGCAAGAAGAGCTAAGTAATCAATTTTATGGTGTAATATCTTGCACATGTGGATGTTTTAAGATAATTTAATCATATGGATTTGTTTATTTTTATGCCTAGTTGATTTGTGCTAATTTTTAGATTAAGCACTAAAGTGGGTCAAAAGATATACAAGTTCAAAGTTGGCCTCCTAGATAAGTTCTAAGCATAGTTGGCTCTAAAACAGAAGTTTTTGAGAAGGAATATTAATGGTGATATATCTCACACATATGAGGGTTTCATGAATAATTTTTCATATGGTTGGATTCTCCTATGTGAGGAGATCATATGGTACAAATTTGAGAACATACGAGTGAGTGAGGTAAAAGATATGACTGTGCAAAGTTGGCCTTCTAGGTAGATAAGAAAGGTTCTCATAGTCAAATGTGCACAAGTTAAATTTTCATCAACATTGATGGAGTGTATTACTACAAGAAGTCAGGAACCATCAAGATGAGGACAGGTGTCTAATGTTTAAACACTTAGCAGAGATAAAGTTTGAGCTTCTTCTAAAGATAAATGATATATGGGTGATCATATAGATAGGGATCAATGGTGCATATTAAAGTCAATATGTCAAAGTGACATATATTTATCATTGTTAAATAATGAGCTATGTACAGTAGATTGACAGAGTGCATGAGGTCAAAGTTTCCAGATTACAAGAGAAGAGGTCAACATGTTCAAGGTTTAACATTTGAACATTGGTGCCTATGCATTAAAGTTTAGATAAGATCGACAGTGTGTGTTTAATTTGAGTAGCAAGTACATGAGATGTGAGCATGGTGTTCAAGGTTTAATTGTGACCATTTGATTTTCAATATTTCAATTTTCAAAAGAAAACACTAGTGTTCTATAGCTTGGCCATATCTTTTTATCTATGCAGAATTTGCTCATAGTGTAAAAACCTATCTTATAGATGACTCCAAGGTGCATCTATAAATATAGATTTGAAGATATAAAAGTGAGTACAATCGTAGATATGAAGGTTCAAAGTTTAATATGTGTTTCTATGTATTCTACAAGTGACCCAAGAAGGATAATTGAGCTTGTATTGATGTTATTTATATGTCTCATGTTGAATTAGCTATTGGGGAGTGTTTTAAACTTTATGAGGATGATCTATGTGCATTATGAAGGTTTGATATATCATATGCAGTATGAACAAAGGTTTAAAAGTTAACTTTTTATTTGTTCATGGTGATTATGTGCACAAAATGTTGGTTGAGCTTGCATAAAAGAGTGAAATGATGATTGTAAGAATTTGAGGATGACTAAGGATTCATGTAGTGTGGACCTATGCTTTTGGAAGTGTTCTTATGTTCTTAATTTGGTCTATGATGTGTTAAATGGGTGAATAAGTCTCCATGAGACCTATAAGAGCTACAAGGGCCTTATTAAAATGTATATCTGCTTAGGGTGACCCATATATGTTATGGCCAACCTACAAAGATTATTTTTCAGCCATGTCTTCATGTGAGAGATGACTTAAGTGATATGGCATGCCTAATGTCTGACTAAGGTGTTGATTATTAAGTGTGCTCTATAAATAGTGAAACCAAAAGATGATGGTTTTTAGATGTGTGTGTGTGACTTGAATGAGGGAGTGTGAATGTAGATCCAAGTGAAGGTAAGAACCTTTGAAATAAAAGGTATAGGTTAGTGAGGACTAGATGAGAGTAAAGAGGATTAGACATGCTTGTCTGATTAAGTTGGTGCAAGAGGACATACAGGTCATTGGACCTAATGAGCCTAGAGGAGAAAGATTGAGAAAGTTGCTCAAGAGGCTGTTTGAGAGAGTATATTATGAGTGAAAGCAAGGTGAAGACTATATGATCTTGGTGGTTGATTTAAGAGGTAGATCAGAGTGTGGAATATGTGTATGACCATCTAGTCATGTTTTTTTTGTTATGATAGATTTGTTGTAGGTGTGTTGAAGTGAGTGTGAGTGAAGGGTTGAAGAGTGGGGATAGTTGGGATATGTAATGTGTCTTAATTGATATTTGTGTGTTGGTTCAAGTATGTAATGTGATTTGATTAATAGATTGTGTTGTGGTGGTAGAGTTGTTGCTGACAAGTGTAATGTGGTCCAAAAGGTGGCTTTAGATGTATTGAGTGTGCAGAGTTGAAGAGATATGATATAATTTGTATCTCCATCAGATTGGTAGGAAATTAGTTTTGAGAAGATGTTTTGTTCATGGGTGTTATTGTTATATATCATCATCTAAGGGGGTTGTAGCCTCCTTGCAAGGTGAAACTTACTTAAGGTCTAGCTTTTGTGGTAGCTCAAGTAGACAAGTGTGGTAGCTCTTTGTGGGATTTTAGCCTCATTAAAATTAGGAATGGTAGTTCCTTGATCATTTATAGATGGTCTAAATTGGTTCTTGTTATTATAGGATAGTAGTCCAATTACAAGTTTCAATGGGTTTTATTCCCCAAAAGGGTTTCCCATGTATGTCATGTGTTATGTGATTGATCTTACATTGTCTCTCTTGCTATTTGCTATGAGTGATGTATATGCTTCATGAATGCTTGTGGTAATTGGTTAAGTGTTTTTAAAGATCATAATTGAAATTGGATTATTTGGGCTCATTGATTCACCCCCGCTCTCAATAATTGTACCCCTAACAATTGGTATCAAAACAGGGCCTTTGGAGGAAGCCTAACAACTTGAAGGTGATCCTAAGTAGGTACAAAGATGGATAAGAATTTGAAGAAATAAAATCAATAGTGGAATATTGTGGTCAAGGAACTTGAAGAACAAATATGTAATTTGAAAAAAGATGCTAAAGAGGATGATAATGTTATCAAAGATCTCGAGGTTTAGCTAGTAGATGCTAAGACAGGTTTATGTTAAAAAAAAAAGAACATCATGTTTGATATAGAAACTCACCATAATAATAGAGAAGATGACATCAAGGAAGAAAAATTTTATCTAGAATTTGAGCTCATGAGTGCACTTGGTGAGCTAAAGGAGTAGAAGAAGAGGAATCATAAAATGAGGAACATAATCAAAGGTAGTAAAGCACAAGTTAGTTCTCTTGAGGGAAGTTTGTTAGGCATGTCCAAGAAAGAATAAAATAACTATCAAGAATAGATCAAATTTATTGAAGTGCAAGAATATAGATTGAAAGACATGGCCAACAAGGCCAAAGAGGATGAAGATAATATCAGTATTCTTAAGGATCAATTAAGCACTACAAATGCAAATCTGATATCAAAAGAAGATGAGTATTCTCATCTAAATATTGGAAGGAGGTCCTTGAAGGGTGAGCATAAGCTATTCATAAACAAGTTAGACAAGCTTGAAAATAAGCATGAGAAGCATGAGAAAGTAAAGGAGAATGCAATATCAAGGAGAAATTTTAGAAAGAAAATTAGATAACCTAATGCAATAAGGTATGCAAGTTATTTTCAAGGTCTTTGTTATACATGTAGTATGTATGGTCATAGAGCTAAGGACTATATAAGTAATTCAATAAAGTATGGATATTTGTGGAGCTATGATAGAAGGAGTATTTGTCCAAATATTGATCACAATTCAAATCTATCAAAAACTATGAAAGACATTACTTGGTTTAGTTGTAAAAAGGCTGGACACTTTGCTAAAATTTGTCCAAGTGGAGGTAATAGATCCTCAAGGTATCTCAAAGGAAATGAATCTTCCATTGTAAATAAGAAAGGTCATTCTTGGGTATGGAAACCAAAGGTAATCATTGCCAATTCTTCTAGTCATAAGGATGATAAGAAAGTCTCTCTAGAAGGCTATGTTGCAAATCAGGATAAGCTCAAAGATTAATTAGGTAAGATAGTTGTAGAAGAAAAGAATATTCAAACTATGGTATGGAGACCTGAGGTAGTAAAGACTAAGGTGACTAACCATATTGAGTCCAAGAGTCTTGATGGATTGTTTGTCAAGGCAGAGAATGCTTTAAAATTTTAAGATTTCAAAGAGGTCTCATTTTATGCTCATGTTGAGAGTAAAGAGACCAAGCTCAAAGAGAAGACCAAAGTGCTAGTTGAAGCTATTCCTAAGGTATGTATGGATCTAAGTGAACATCTTTTTGTTGATGATCATGTACCATACAAAGAGCATTAATTATTTATGCCTAGTGATGAGGTTCCAAACTGTAAGGTGGATTCTTCAGATGAAAAGGTATGTCATGAATCTTTATTTTCTTCATGTATTGTCAATCAAATCATATAAAATAAGTACAATGTTGTAGTGGGTGAGCATGTTGTTTCTCTTAACCCCAAGAAGAAGAAGAAGAAGAACTATAATAATCAGATGACCAAGGAGGAGAAGGAATATGAGTAGTTGTGGGTAGCTCCTAGTTTCACACCATTGTAGAGCATTATGGTGTAGAGGAGGTCACTATCTATGATTCCTAAGAGACTCCTTTTAGTAGAGAATAAATTTGTTGTTCTCAATATGATAATTCTAATCAAAGAAGGTCTTTGGTTAAGGGGGAGCAACAAGTTCATGAGCTTGCTCCAAAAATTTGTGAAGGAGCTATTATGTAGGGTTAAAATGGGTATATCTAGATGGCTTAATGAGATTGATGAAATTTCAAAAAGAGTTTGATGCTCATAAATTTCTACATGCTTCTTTGTGATGTGTTTCAGGTGCTTTTGTGGTTTGAAGGTATGTTTGTGTTAATTGAATATTTTTGAGTGCTCTCAATTTTCTTAGTTTTTGGCTTAAGGGCAAGCAAGCCTAAAATGGGTTATAAGAATTCTATGTTCCCAAAGGTATGGTGGATAAATTTGTGTTCCATAAGTGTGTGATTATTGTATCTAGGTATGCAATAAGTTTTAGAGATGGACATTGACTGAAAGGTGATGTGTTAACCTTGTTTATTTTGAGATTCTAGGGTTTTGGGCTATGCTAGAGAAGTATTCTACCTTATGAATTTTTGTATAAGTATTATTAATAAATTTAAAGGTCAAAATGGGTTTTCAAATGAATATTCACATAGATTTTAAGGTTTGTGGTTCTCAATTTATTCAAGTTTTTATTAAATTAGAGACCTAATTAGCTAGTAGGTTTATGAAGGAAGTATGTTGTATACGATGATCCTAGAGATGAAAATTCATGTGATTGAGGGGGAATATGAGAGTGATATTTATTTGAATTTTTAGGTCTTGAATATGTTTCTACTAATAATTTGGGCTTTGCAAGTTTTAGGTAGGGCTACAAGGAGGCTAGACAGGCCTAGTTTGAAGAAGAGTGATTTTTACTTAGTTTCTCCAAAATATCAAAATATGTTTATTTCAAGGAGAGTTATTAGTTTTGTTGAGATAATGTTTCCTATTTGGTGAGAGGCATGAAGTTTTGTTGGTGGTCCTTATGGTAGCTTGAGAGAGAATGCTAATAAGCATGTATGGTGGTTCTTCATGGTGTGTAGAGATTTGAAGATGCTCATGTGATACAATGGTTCAAATATTTTAGTGGGAGTACCAATTAGATGTTTATTGGTAAGTTACATTATATTCTAGTGTTTTTCATTTGCTCTTTCTTCATTGGTTGCAGTGCTTGGTTGAAGAGAGTGTTGGCATGGAGAAAGAGGAAGTTGTCAAAGCAAGCAGAACTAGTCTCAAGGTAAGGGGGAGTTTGTATCATATTTATAAGGTTTTATTATCTTTTTTTTATTATTTTTAGTTTCTTAGGATCAGATTGTGCCCAGTTTTTCATTATGTCAAAGGAGGAGAAAATTTCATGTTATGAGAGTACTTGAAAAGAGAAAAGGAAGGTGAATTGTATATTGCTATATATGATGGTTGCTGACATCAATGAAAAAGGGGGAAATTTTTGGAGAGTTTTAAATGATGTCATGATGATTTCATGAAGGTTTCCAGGTGAGTGGATGAATATCCTTGATCATCTAAGTGACAATGACAAAGTGTGTAATGTGTTTGTCCTAGTATGCTTGAAGTATGATTAGTTGATCTTCTATTTTGGCATGGTTAGATATGTTCAAGGATGATTATGGTGATTTTAAGATGTGAAATAGGTCCCTAAGATTTTTTTTATGATTTTATTGCTTGTGTGCATAATTGGAATTCATTTGGTTGATCATTGTTATCATCCAAATAATTTGGGTCTAATGATAGAAAATCTAAGTAGACAGTTTGATCACATCACCATTGCCACATGTAGATGAGTCAGCAGGAGTTGTTCATATGGTTGTGATAAAATTAGTATCTATTAATTAAGTGCTAAATCCTAGGTCATGCACCTAAGTGCATCAAAATATATGCAAGTGCAAATTTTGGCTCCTAGGCATTTTAACAATGTTTTTCCATAGCCAAATTTGCAATGAAGCAAGAAGAGCCGAGTAAGCAGTTTGATAGTTGCATATCTCACACATGTGGAAAATTCAAGAAAAGTTGATAATATGGGTTTGTTTAGTTTTTTTATAGTTGATTTTTTCTAATTTTAAGGTCAATCACTCAAGCACATCAAAAGATGTGCATGTTCAAAGTTGGCCTCCTAGATAAGTTCTAAGTATGACTTTGTGACAGAACATTTTGAGAAGGCATTTTAATGGTGATATATCTCACAAATTGGAGGGTTATAGGATCAATTTATCACATGTTTTGATTCTCCTATATGAGGAGATCATATGGTCCAAATTTGATAACATGTCAGTGAGTGAGGTAAAATATATGACTATGTAAAGTTGGCCTACTAGGTAGATAAGCAAGGTTCCCATACTAGTCAAGTGTGCAAAAGTTAAAGTTTGAGAAAAATTTATGGATAATATTACTCTAATAATTTAGGAAGTAGTGAGATTAGGATAGGTGCATGATGTTTAAATGTTGAGCAGAGATAAAGTTTGAGCTTCTTCCAAGGATCAATAATGAGTGGGTGATTGTATAGATAGAGATCAATGGTGCATATTAAATTTAAGAGGTTAAAGTGATTGCTATTTATCATTTTTAAAGACTAAGATATGTGCAGGATATTGATAGAGCATGTGAGGTCAAAGTTTCTAGATTACATAAGATGAGGTCAGCATGTTCAAGGTTTAATGTTGAAGCATTGGTGCTTATGCATTAAAATTTGGATAAGATCGACGATGCATGTTTAATATGAGTAGTGAGGACATGAGATGTGAGCATGGTGTTCGAGGTTTAACTATGACCATTTATTTTTTGAATATTTGAATTTGTAAAGGAAAAACTAGTGTTTTGTATTTTGGCCATATCTTTCGATCTATGTAGAATTTGCTCATGGTGTAAAAATAAAAAATTTAGAAGATTCTAAGTCACATATAGAAATATAGATTTTAATATATAATTACAATCATATTTATGAAGGTTCAAATTTGAATATCTACTCATGTGTATTCTAAAAGTGACCCAAGAAGGATATTTGAGCTTGTATTGATGTTATTTCAATGTCTCATGTTGAATTATGTATTATGGAGTATTGTAGACTCTATGAGGATGATTTTGTGTATTATTAAGGTTTTATATATCATATATAGTATGAAAAAAGGTTTAGAATTTGACTGTGTTTTCATTCATGGTGACTATGTGCACAAAATGTTGATTGAGCTTGCATGAAAGAGTACAATGATGAGTGTAATAATTTGAGGATGACTACTAGGTCATGTAGTGTGGACCTATGCTTTTGTAAGTTTTATTATGTTTTTATTTTTTTTGATGATGTGCCAAATGGGTGAATAGGTCTCAATGAGACCTATAAGAGCTATAAGGGCCTTATTAAAAGGTGTAGTTGTTTAAGGGCCATAGATGTTATGTCTGACCTATGAATATTTTTTTGAGCCATGTCTTCATGTGAGAGATTCCTTAATGGCTAAGGCATGCCTAATATCCAACCAAGGTGTTAATTATCAAGTATGAACTATAAATATTATAACTAAAATATGATGGTTTCTAGATGTGTGTGTGAGACTTGAATGAGGGAGTGCAAAGGTGGAGCCAAGTGAAGGTAATAACCTTTGAAAGAGAAGGTACAAGTTAGTGAGAACAAAATAAGAGTGAAGAGGATCATACATTATTTTCTAATTAATTTGGTGTAGGAGGACATATAGGTCATTTGACCTAATGAGCCTAGAGGAGAAAATTAAGCAAGTTGCTCAAGAGGTTGTTTGAGAGAGTATATTGTGATCAAAGGTAAGGTGAAGAATGTATGATATTGGTGGTTGATATAAGAGGTAGATTAGAGTATGGAATATGTATATGACCATTTTTTCATGTTACTATTGTTATTATAGAGTCATTTTAGGTCTGTTGAAGTGAGTGTGAGTGAAGGGTTGAAGAGTGGGGATAGTTGGGATATTTAATGTGCCCTAATTGATATTTATGTGTCGATTCAAGTATGTCATGTACTTTGACCAATAGGGAGCATTTTGGTGATATATTTGTTTCTAACAAGTGTATAATGGTCCAAAATTTGGCTTTGGATGCATTGAGTTTGCAAAGTTGAAGAGAGTTGATATACTTTGTATATCTATCAGATTGGTAGGCAATTAGTGTTGAGGATATGTTATATTCATAGGTGTTGTTGTGGTAGCTCAACATCTAAGGGGGTTTCAATATCCTTGAAAGGTTAAACTTGTTAAAGTTATAGTTTTTATGGTAGCTTAGCTAGACAGGTATGGTAGCTCCTTGTGGGATTGTAATCTCACTAAAATCAGGAATGGTAGTTCCTTGATCATTTGTAGATGGTCTAAATTAGTTGTTGTTATTATAAGATAGTAGTATAATTTTAGTTTCTAGTGGGTTTTATTCCCCAATATGGTTTCCCATGTATTTCATGTGTTATGTGATTGATCTTGAATTATCTCTCTTGTTCTTTGCTATGAATAATGGTTATGCTTCATGAATGTTTATGGTAACTAGTTAAGTGTTTTTAAAGATCAAAATTGAAGTTGGATTATTTGGGCTCATTGATTCACCCCAACCTCATTGATTTTACCTCTAATACTAATAATAATGGGGTGAATCATTTATCTTAATATAATCCTTCAAATTCACTTAACATCCATAAATCATTCATTCACATACATATATTAATCAATGTATACACAAGCATATACGAAAGTAAACAAAATAAGAACATAAGGTATATATGGGAAAACATCTTAGGGGATAAAATAAAATAATTAATATCTTATAATATAGTCCTATAATCAATCAATCAAATTTTTAGTGAGTCATCAACCCCTCACTAGTCAAGCGCCAACTCAACTAGTCCTTTAGCAAACACCAACTTGCAAGGAGGCTCCAACCCCCTAGGTAACTTAACAATAACTTAGATACCTTTAACCTCATATCACCTTATAAAACTTATTTCTCACTCAAATAATTATTACCTCCTTATTTTTCTCCTCTCACTCTTCTATCTTTCTCAAATAGCCTATTAGGCCTTCTCGCTCAACTAGCCCTTTCCTTGGTAGAATTAGGTCAAATTACCTTGATCATCACTTGTAGAAAATATTTATATATTAATTTAATATTAATCACACCTATATTATAATATTAAATCCATTTTCATAGTTTTCAAAACTCTATATCATTCACTCATATGCTCAATATTATAACTAGTCAATTAGGCCTATTAGGCCTTCTCTTTACACTTGACTCTTGATCTTACCCATCTTGATCAGATAATAACACAAAATTACTTAGATAAACCTTGTAATATATCAACATACATATTTAATAAGTGAAACAGCCATTACATAGGTTGGTCATTACCCTTAAGGTCCAAAACCATTATTAGGCCTAATAGAGACCTAATGCAACTAGGCATTCTCTAAGCACACATTTCACTTAGGCCTTCTTGGAAAATATTTATCCTAAAAAATGTATTAAAAAATTCATACACACTTAAATTATACCCTTTATAATCTCACATTATCTCCCTGACATCATTTAGTTCTTTCACTCCTTGAACCACATAATTAGGTCTACTCTCCATTAGGATTTCTTACCACTAGAAATTTTGTCTTGTAAATATGAATCATACACTAAAATTTTACACATAAAAATAATAAAAAATAACATTTATATAATATCCATGATCTCATGTTCATTATAATTCATAAAATAGGTCAAAAGACCTCTAACTGATCAACCGTATAAGCTCACTCAGAAATGTGCATAGGCCTTAAGAACCTAGTCAAAAGCCTTTGACTTCTCACACCTTCATGGGAGTTTCTCATGAATTAAAATGTCTTAAAATTAACATATGAGACCTAAATAAAAACTTAATGTCAATTTATTCATCAAATCTATGTAAAAATACTCAGGAACAACATTTTCACTCATACACAAAAAACTGCTTGTAGTTCTAAAAACACAGTCATGAAGATCAAGATTTAGAAAACCTATTAAAAAACTTTTATGATATTAAAATGGGTTTAAATTAACCTTAATATTCCTTATATAATATTTTAAAATATATATTACAATTTTTAATATCAATATTGGTCTTACAGACCAATCTCACATCTTCACCCTACACAAACTTCACTGTGTTAGACAAATCACTTTAAGAACAAATTTTAGCATGTTTGTGTGCATCACCAAAACTTATAAAAAAATTTTATATGATTTATATGTCTTTTAAAAATTACCCCATTCAATTTTATCCATCCCTAATCCTCTACAACCAATCCCTAATCTCTTTCTCACTACTACCTAGTTTTCTCACTATCTTGCTCATTACGCCCTTTTAGTAATAGGCCAAATTTATTGATATTTTTAGAAAATTTTAGGTCTGAAACTTGATAAAAAAAAACTTAAATTTTTATAAAATACAAGTATCACACATTATCCTCTATCCATTTTCATGGTTTGACTTGGTCAACCCTACCTGCTACATCAAAATTCTAAGAAACAAGGGGTTTCCTGTAGCTTCCACTCACTCTTATAACAAACCAATGACACATGAATAATATTTAAATAGTAATATATATGTTCCAAACATAAAAATATATTAACCAATCCATTCTAAGTCATTTCCAACAATATATTTCCTATCGGTTTATTATGAGGGTTTTAGGAGGGTTTTGACTAGTTTCCCTTCTTAGCAATCGTTCATAAAGGATTGACCCTAATTTCAAAAAATAATTAAATAAATTTAGGATATGAACCTTCCCCAACTTTAATTAACTTATTATTATATCATGAAATGGTTTCACATGCCAGTGAGCATAATAAAATCCTTCTCGAGTCTGTAACACCTCATTTTATGCACATGGAAGACCTCAACACTAATTTTCATGCTTTTTCCTTTAAGATATAACCTCAAAATTGATTTAAATTTTTTAAAAAACCTATCATACCTCTTTAAATTCTCTCAAGATCTATTTCACCTTGTTAAATGAACTTGAACCCTCATTAGGCCATATTAGGTCTCTTTGCACACTAGGTTGTGAACTACCAGTCATACTTAGACCATGATCACACTTTGAAACCTCTTGTACTATTCTCAAAACTTCATTAATATGTCAAATGACCTCATACCTTTCTCACATAGTGTAACCTATCATCTCATAGGTCTCATATTTCTTACCTCATCTTGTTACCAAGCTTGTGCCTCCTCACTAGGTTTTTTCATGTAAGGACTAAGCCTCAAAAATTGACCTTGGAACTCATTAGAAGGCTTATTTTCCTCTTTCTCATGTTTACATATATTTTCATATTCTTTCATTCCTGTACTCACACAAAACACCAAGCTTCACTATGCTACATGTATAGACCTTCTCTGAAAGCTAGACTAGGCTTCTGAAGATACCTAGTACATAACAATAGCATATCTTGTATCATGATTTTAACTTTGGCATGACATCAATCTTAGAATAATTACTAGTTTACTTTTAAATTATATCTCAATAGAGAGACAAGAGATTTCCTTCAAATTTTCCCTTGTCATGAGTCTTCTTTGACACATATCATCTCACCATGTATGGCCTCAATACTAACCTTGACATTAATGATATATGTCTTGACTTTGACATCAATGACAAAAAAAATGATTCAAAACCAAAAAAAGGAACATACCTCAATAGTATTAGGTTTTCCAAATAAAATGTTACTTTGTATATGTTTTCACTAGTGGAAAATCATAAAATTTGGTGATTAGTTGGGTAATAATGTGTACTAAGATATTTTGAGGGTTTTAGACTAGTACGGTATATATGTGTATGGTAAAATATAATTGTGTGTGTAACAAGGTAGAATAGACCTAATTAGGTCTAGATAAGGTCTAAAAAAAGGCATTTGTGAGTGGAGATACCTCAAGAAACTTATTGGAGAGAAGGTACATGATAGAGGGCACTCAAATGTCACCTTAGATTCTTAGTTTCATTTTTCATTTGTTTGTACAGTTGAAAATAGTCAAAAAAAAGGATACAAGAAAGCCTAAACAAAAGGAAGAAGTAGATAATGATGAAAGAGTTGAACTTTGAGATTGTGTGCATTGATTAAAAGCTTAAAGAGGACTTGAACAAGAAGATATATGATCATAAGAAACCTAACACAATCAAGAAACCCTGAATCATGTATTTAGCCATTTTACCTATGAGCTTTTGTCAAAGAAAGAATAAGTTAAAAAATTAGACAAATGAGTGTTAATTTGAAGTTTTCCTCTACATCAAATATTTATCTAATTACATAACACTTCAGGTCACGTGAAAAATGTAGTATATTTGACAAGTTTATTTCGAGAAGTAATTAAACAAGTGGGAAGAAATAATGTTGTAAAAATCATATAAATATTGCTTCAAATAGTGTCTTAATAGGTGGAAGGATTGAGGATGAATATCCTATCATATTTTAGACACCATGTGCACTTCACTGCATGAACTTGTTTATCAATCATTTTCACAATGGCCTTCCTTAGATCAATGAAGTGGTTGCAAATATAAATAAAATACAAAATTTTATTATCAATAATTCTATATCACATGCCATATAAATAAAACATGATTCTTTATAGTTGTTAAGATGTGAAAATACATATTTTGATTCCAACTTCATCATGGTTGACCTACTTTTGAAAGTGAAACAATCTCTCAAGTAGATGGTGATTTTAATTGAGTAATAAAGATAGAGATATTGATAGAGTACTATCACTTTCACATGTGAGGAGATTTATAATCTCATTATTGCCACTAGATCAGTTTCATTTTGATAACAAGTAAATGACCTTTTGACACTCTCTTTTCCTATTGTTTAGGTCCTTTTTATTTTTGATGAGGATAAACCATGTATGGGATATGTATTTAAAAATCTAAACCAAATGAAAGAGAGAAGCTACAAGACATATTTAATGTTAGGGAACCTTCATTTGATCAAAAAACATAAGATTTGGTGTGGGAATGTAGTTTTAAAAGGTGGAAGATATTCCATAGTTCTCTTCACACTGTTGGCTTCCTACTTAATCCAAAATGGTTCCATAAAAAACCATGGTTAGATTATGAGGTTTCCCAAGGATGGAATATGTACATGGACAAAGTTTATTCTAATAGAGAGGATTGTAGTCGAATCAAATGGGAGATGTCAAAATTTATTAGTGGACTAGATAATTTTTCTCATTAAAATGTTCTATATGATCGAGTTAGAGTTTTACTGAAAACATTTTGGGAGAATTATGGGTTGAAGTCACCCTTTCCAAGATACATAGATATCCATGTCCTTTCTCAAGTAAAATATATTTTGATGAAATCATTTAGTTTAAAAAAATAAAAAATCAATTTATTATAGATTTAAATCAAATTTAAATAATATGTAATAATTGTGAATGTATTTTATTTTTTAGGTTTCTAGTGCTTCTGCATTAGAATGGAATTAGAGTGATCATAATTTTATTCATTCCATGAAGTATAATAAGCTAGGTAGCAAAAAGACAGAAGACCTTATATATGTACATTCCAATCTTTTTCTATTATCTCTTGATTTTAATGAATATAAATTAGGGCCTTATAGGATGTGGGTCTATGGAGGCTCAATAGATGATAAAAATGATGAATTAACAATCAAGGTGCCTAAATAAAATTTAAAGGCATGTTTGATTGGGGCTAAAGTGGAGTAAGGGCAAGAAAACATAAACAATCCTTTGAGTTCAAATATAATAGATTCTATTGAGGCACAACTAGGATTTGATGATGTAGTCATATAAAATGCAAAAATTGGTAACTTGAGTGTCGCTTGTGACACCCAACCCATAGTTCCCTCTTGTTTGTTCTCATGACCCTCATAGGCATCTTTTCACTGATTTCTAGTTATCTGTAACCTTTTAGACCTAAGCCTAGCTCAGCTAGACTACTCTTTCCAAGATAAATCCATCCCCTTAGGTCCCATCAGCGCAAGACAATAACACCACACTTAGACTAAAATGTTGGTGCCACTCCTATCCACTTTTGGTGCTCTTATCCAAGTGCGTTGTTGGCTCTAATGGTTAGTTCTTTCTAATTCCCCATCCTCCTTATCGGCCTAATGTGAGCACATTCAACCCATAACCAATAGATCCTTATAAAATCCCATTAAAAGATCATTTGGAAAGGGTTGATAAATTATCACTAAGCAAACAAGAATACAAGCAAGACTACTCAAGTAATATTCCCTATTCTCTGCACATAGCCAGCCAATACACTTACAAGCTTATTCAAATCCTTACACCAGTCCTTAGCCACCTCAAGCACATCTAATTTAGAATTTTTCATCTTTATACACTCTATTTCATAAATCACATCAAGTGAGAGAATTGCATAAGGCTTGATCTCTCTTCAAAGTATTGGTATGTAGGCAGTGTGCTCATACAAGGGGTGTGGATACACTTTCAATGAATCTTACACAAACTAACCCCCATTCTTTCTCAAAATTAGTCAAATCATAGTGGAATATAGGGTTTTAAGAATAAATCTACTCTATAGGTATCTCTATAGACTTTCAACTATTAAAACTTCATAGATAGGGTCACACAGATATAGCGAATAAAACCCAAAAAGCTCAGAGCTCTAGGACAATAGTAGCAGAGGTGGACTATAGTGTCAGTGCCACTCTTATCATATTTCAGTGCTTTTATCCAATCATAAAATGAAGGTTAGATCCTAGTTTTTGACAGTATCCTAGTCTTACACAATGAGTTCCAAGCTCTGTCTCAGTTATTTCAGATAATTTCCAGCTAAGTCTTATTTTCTCCCTCCTATTACTATTTTTAGAAATGTTAAAATTGCAATTTAATTTATACAAATTATCAACTTAATTATTGCATATTTATTTACTGATTTTACTACTCATACCCTTTAACTAAATTAGGAATAATACACCAATATTCTTAAAATTGTTAAATCATTTGGTGAACCCGACTTACCTTGTTTACGCATAAAAACCCTAGAAACCTTAGGGTAAATGTTTTACTGGTTTTTCTTATTTTTTTAATTTTTTACCTGCACAATAAAATCAAAAATTAGCATTAAATTTTAAAATTTGTAGTGATTTTAAAATTAATTTCTTTCAAACCCTAGTTGCCCATACTAGGTCCTGGTATTTTTCAATTATTTTTCTAATTTTTTACTCACATATTAAAATTAGAAATCCACTTTAAATTTTAAAATTCAATAGTAATTTTCAAAAATATTTATTTTTTAAAAACCCTAGTTTCATATACTAGGTCTCTCTAAATCATGAATTTTTCAATAAATTTTTGATTTTTTACCTGCATATTTAACTCAAAAATTCACTCCAAATTTCAAATTTTCATAATAATTTTCAAAATAATCATCTTTCAAACCCTAGTTGCATACGCTAGGTCCTATTTTCTTCTTGAGGTATCACCTTACATCAAAAATCATATTCTAAAAATGGATCTCACTTATTTATAAATTTTTCTTACATTTCTTGTAAATAATAAGGAGACCATACTTGGTCCTATCATGTACATGAATGATGAAGTATACCATATGTTATTACAAATCTTCATTATTTTCCTTTCATGCTTAATTTTCATAATAAGGTATGATATTACAAGATTTATTGCTAAAAATGCACAAGATTTCAATATTTATTTTGTGTATTCTCTCTCTCTCTCTCTCATGCAGAATACGATAGGACCAAGTATATAAATATTATGTTACATGTCAAAAAAAATTATGCATTAATGCACAATTCCATGCTCTCTACCCTTTACTTTCTATCTCTCATATGGAAAAATTTTCAACTTTATGTTGCTACATATATTAGACTTATCATAGCATATGTAAAATTTATATATGCATTAGTGCACAATTTGATGCTCTCTATCCCTTTTTTTCCATCTCTCATGTGGAACATTATTTATAATCATATTTCTATACAAATTATAACTCCACTTACATACATTTCATCTCATATACATGGTTTCTACCTAGATGTATCTAACTCCTTGGCTACACGATTTTTACATAAGCTAATTACCACGTGTCAAGTTTCAATGTCATATCTTATGCATAGGAAAGAAATTCCTTCTCCTCCTCTCCCCCAAGAGGGTGATAGCTACTTTCCCTCCAACCAGGTACATGATATCACCCTTTCAAAAGGTGAGGTAGCCTATACTATTGTTCACAATGCATACATTTATCCTATAGCCTCTTCAAAATCTCTTCAACATATGTGCTTACATGTTCAATCCAAAGCAACTAGGGTTTGAACTTGTGAGACTCTAAGGGATCAAACCACCAATAAGAGAAAGTTACTTTTAGATTTACAAATGTATAATCATTTATTACATGAAAATATCACAACATCAGAAAATCAAATTATACTACAAAAGTCTCAAAGGCACCCTAGTATCAATCATGCATATGCAACTTCACCTAGTCAATTGATTGCAAGTAATGTTACATATCAAACTAAGAAATCACAAAAAATTAACTCTACAACTAGTGATTCAAAAAGTATTCAAAGATAAAATAAGAGTTCAAGTGAGTTATTAAGGGAAATTCTTAAATCTAAGTTGATCAAACTATCTCCTCTACATCCAATGAGAAGATCCAAATATTATTGTGTATATCATAGAATGCATGGGCATCACACAAATTCATGTTTGGGATTAAAAAAAACATATACAACAAATAATTGTTAATGAGGACCCTATACAAGGTAAATCAATCAAGCAATCCATAATGACATAGGAACACATTTACAAAGGGTCAAATCCAAAAATAGTACAAAAGTGGTTACCAAAGCATAACTCAGAACAACAAAAGGATCAAAAATCAAAATCAAAGCAAAAAATAGTACCACAAGTATAGGTAAATCAAGAAAAAGATGCAAATCTACCTCTCCAAAATGAGGCTCAACTTTCAAAAGTAGTATGGGTTTGGTCATCAATATCTACAACAGTTTGATTATCAAGGTCAAGGGTTGGGCAAGCATGCTCAAGGCATCACTACTCCTATTCTAGCAATAGATAATGTTTGTCACCAAGGTTTTAGATTTATTGAATATCCTAAGGCAAATCATTCACAAACACAATTTATCAAAATAAAAGATCTAGATACAACAAAAGTCAACACTAGAATTCCATTGGTTCAAAATCAAGATGATAATGATGAGTGGAACAATACAGGTTATTATGATTTTCAAGATACCAATAATGAATCTAAATATTCATAGTCATATTCATAGCCATTCCCTCATATTTCACAATCATGCACAATTCCTTTTTTTGATACAAGACACCATGATAGGGAGTCTCCCATGAGACTCATTGGTTAGTATCATCTCTTCTCTGTCTTGCTTGTACATAAGTCTCCTTATGATTGATTGTATATAGTTCCTTTTTAATTCTTGTACATAGTATCTTTACGATTGATTGTACATATCTCATAACATCTAAATATACCAAAAACATTCAAATATATCAAAATACCAAAAACATTCAAATATGTCAAAATACCAAAAACATTCAAATATTTAAAAACACCAAAAACATTTTGATTGTATGCATAATTCATTATTTACATTTCTACTACTATGTTAGGCTTACATTTGTTGTTCTATGATCTTGTTTGTTGATTTATCTACATTACCATGCTTCACTTGATCTTATTTGTGTGTGTGTAGTCGCATCTAGCTCCTTGATTTCTTCACTTTGCCCATTGAGGGGTCACCCTACTTCTACATTCGAGATACACATCGATATATCTTCCCCCTGGGGGCATCTTCTACATGACTATACCATCTAAGTTATGTCATTCCTACACCACACACTCTATTCATCATGTTGATGTACATTATTTATATCTTAAATAAATTACTCTATTATGTAAAACTTATGTATTTATTATCATATACTTAGTCTTGTACTAACATGTCTTGCATACTTTCACCTCTTGCTTTGAATAGTTAGATATGATTGTATTTTTTAGTATTGACATGCTTTATTTTCATGCTTTACGTAGTTAGATGTGATTGCATTTCTTAGTTCATGTTTGTCTCCTATATGTTCCTTAGGACATTTTTCAATGTCCTTTGCTTCTATCCTTGTGTGTGCCTTAGGACATTTGCCAATGTCATTTGTATGTACTCTTTTATGTGATTGTGGCCCTTGTGCCAACCTTGCTTGTTATAATTGAATGTGTATGTGGCATTTGAACATACCTTTTCTATTTACTTTCCAATTTGAGTGACATGTGCCCATGTCCCTTTTTTTTTGGCCCCATGGCCAATATTGTATGCTTCTTGCTTCTTGTCTTATGTGCTTATTTTTTGATTGTTTGCAATGTCATGATCCACATCATGAATTCTCTTACTTTCTCAGATGCCATGATGGACATCATGCTCCATACTTCCTTGACAACTAACAACTAACAAGACTTTCAATTTTAGTTTAGTATAATACACATGTTATTACATTGTTACATCTATCTAGGCATACCACTATTGATCTAATAATCTCTCAATACAAAACATGTTATATCTTGAGATATCTTATTGATTATCATATTAATAGCATATATATTTATAGTATAACACACTTGTAGGGATCTTTCTTCTGAGGTCAGTCATTGTAGGGTCTTTATTCCTCCCCTTAGAAGAGGAGGCAATAAATAGGATTTTTATCACAGAGATTAGATCTCCTATCGGTCAAAAATTCAACATTCAAAATAGCTAGAATAACAACCAGACATCAAACTAGGTAGAACAGACAAGGAAAATAGTGAAAATGTTAAAACAATCATCAAATTTAGCCCAGTACAATAGTGTTAAGATTGGACTATAGCACTAGTACCACTACTATCCATTTTTGGTGCTCCTATCCAAATAACAGAAAAACTAGACTTTCTAGATGTAAGCAAAAAAGTAGGTTCAACTATAGTTTTTACACAGTCAAACTAGTTCAAAATCAACAATTTTTAGTATACTTTTGCTTAGATAATCTAGATATAGGTGGCATCATACATGGCATGATGGTTCTCACTTCTAATTTTAGATATGGTAGTTGGTATAACTTTCAAATTAGAATCCATGTTTTAGACACCAGTAATTGGGGGTAATGTGCACGGCACATTTATTTTCTTTTCTTTTCAAGTTTATTATTACCCAAACATTCTCAGTTGTTATATATCTTATTCCATCTATAGGTGTTTGAAATCATTTTAGAGTGGATTTCATACAAGCCTAACTTCCACATTTTGGAATGTCTTTCATATAAGCCTAGTGCCCAATTTTGGATGGCTTTTATACAATCCTAATCTACACCTTATAGACTGGCCAAGAGTGGCCTAGTTTCCAGTATACATTTATCTATCCACACTAACATTGTCAGATTATAGAGCATTCATGGGTTTCAGGAACCATCTAATATGACATACATTTCATACTAGTATCAATTCATAGCTTCACTTCACAAGGTAATGATGGAGCCAAAGAACTAGCTAGCCTTTGTATTCTTGAGCCACCTATCTAGAGGGACTAGACACATAGTCTAAACATTGATTAGCACATGTATGATTACATTGCTTCACCTATTGGGAAATGATGGAGCCAAAGGGCTAGCCTTTGCATTCTTGAGCCACTTTTTGAGGAATTGAGCACTCAACTTTGTTCATGATATTACTTTTGGTATAACATCATCTATCACATATCCAACATCACATATCAGCACAATATAATCACACTTCATAACATACTCTCTCTATGTACACCCAAAATCACACAACTTCATGAGCTTTATCCTTGCAGGTAAGTGTAGGTATGTTTACTATTTTTCATTTATCCTAGTACTTCACTTTGCTACATCACTAGAATAGAGGAGGGTAAATGTAGTCATATAAAATGCAAAAATTGGTAACTTGAGTGTGGATTATGACACCAAACCCATAGGTCCCTCTTGCCTTCTCTCATGACCCTCATAGGCATATTTTTACTAATTCTTAGTTATTCATATCCTTTCAGACCTAACCCCAACTCAACCAAACTACTCTTTCCATGATAATGATATCCCCCTAGGTCCTGTTATCTCAAGACAATAGTGCCACACTTGGACTACAGCATCGATGTTAGATGCTCATGTCCAAGTGCATTTTTGGCCCTAATAGTTAGTTCTTTTTGGTTTTTCATCCTCCTCCTTGTTGGTCTAATGTGAGCACATTCAATCCATGACCAATAGATCCCTATAAAATCCCATTCAAAGATAATTTGGAAAGGGTTGACAAATTATCACTAAGCAAGCAAGACTACTCAGGCAATCTTCCCTATTCTCTGCATATAGCTAACCAATACACATAAAAACTTATTCAAATCCTTAAACCATTCCCTAACCACTTTAAGCACATCTAGTTTAGTATTTTACATCTTCAGACACTCTATTTCACAAAGCACATCAAGTGGGAGAACTACATATGTCTTAATCCCTCTTCGTAGTATTGGGATGTAGGCATCATGCCCACAAAGGGGTGTGGATACACATACATTGAATCTTACACACACTCACCCCCCCCCCTTATTTATTTAAATTGGTCAAAGTGTAGTGGAGTATAGGGTTTGAAGAGGAAATATTACTCTACAAGGATCTCTACATACTTTTAGCTATCAAAACTTCATAGACTGGGCCACACAAACATAGCGAATAAAATATAGAAAGCTCAAACCTCCAAAACAACATCGATAGATTAGACTATAATACCAATACCACTCTTATTATATTTTGGCACTCTTATCCAATCATAAAATGAAGGTTAAATCATGGTTTGTGATACTATCTCAGTCCTACATAGTAAGTTCCAAGTTCTATCTCAGTTGTTTCAGATAGTTTCCAGCTAAGTCTTATTTTCTCCCTCTTATTACTATTTTTAGAAAGGTTAAAATTTCAATATAATTTATAAAAATTAGTAGCTTAATTATTACATAATTATTTACTGATTTTACTACTTAGATAATTTAACTAAATTAGGAATAATACACCAATATTCCCAAAATTATTAAATCAGATGATGATATGTAATAGTTTAATATTTTATTTTTATTTTTATATTAATGTTAGAATTTGAAAGTATATTCGATTGACATACATGATTTTTATTTTATCTCAAAATTCAAGATAGTAAAATTTCAAATCTTTTAGTGTTATTTACTTCCACTGAATTTAATTTTTGTATAATTAACAATATGTATAATTATTTAAAATAATTGCATATATATATATATATAGACACATAGGTTTCTTAATTGCAACCTTTTCATGGTCATTTCTCATCATGTTTACATTCTAGTTGTAGTTTCTTATTTCTCATTTTTTGGTAAAGTGGATCAGAGGTCATTATAAGTTAGAATCATCTCTTTCTTAGTGTACATGGTCATATCACAGACCTTACAATAAGCCTACTAAAAAAAAAATCATGCGATCATTATTTCCATGGGAGATTTCATGGATGTAGTGGTAGTTCATGATGAAAATACTGGGAAAGAATGTATCGAACATTTAAAATATAAAAGGCTTCCTCCTTAAACATTTATAATAACTAAATTGGTGTGAGTGAAACAAATACATGATAATTTACAAGCCTCTAGATTGAGCACAAAACTCATATTCGATGCTATTCAATTTTATCATACATTAGATTGAGATATTATGTATTTAGTAGGAAATATCTTAGTCATTGATGGCCTAGATGAGACTAAATCTCTTGGTTAGTACAATGTGTGTTATATATTGGTTACTATTGATGGTATTCTCATTAAAAATTTTGGTACAATGATGGTGGGATTCATAGTAGCATGGAAGGAAGATCAAAAAATGGGATGATCAAGAAATTGAAGCTCTAAAAAATCAAATAGCAATTTTAATTAGATATAGTAGAGATAGTATTTACAAGATAAATGCAAATAAAAGAGTTGAAGCATTTAAAAATATCAGTGGAATTAAATGAAATATTCAACATGTTGAAATGGAAAACAAAACTATAGAATATAAGATAGTAATATTATAGTAGGAGAGTGAATATCAGAGTGGAAACTACCTGATTGAAACTAGAGCTTGAAAAGTTGAAAGAACTTATTTCAAGTAAAAGTTGCATTTCCAAAAATGATAAATGATAAATTTTAACTACAACGGAAACGTGAGAAAAATGACCATGAAAAGTTACAAGTAAGAAATGTGTGTGTATATATATGTGAAATTATTTTCAATAATTAAACATATTGCTAATATACAAAAATTAAATTAGCAGAAGTAAAAAAACACTAAAATTATTCAAAATTTTGAATTTTTATTATCTTAAACTTTGAGATAAAATAAATATCATGAATGTCAATTGAGTATACTTTCAAGTTGAAAAATAAAAATAAAATACTAAACTATTACATATCATCATCAAATCCTAGTTGTGCCTTAGTAGAATCTATTATATTTGAACTTGAAGGATTGTTTATGTTTCCTTTCCCTTCCTCTACTCTAGCCCCAATCAAACATGCCTTTGCATCTTCTTCAAGCACCTTGATTAGGACTTCATCATTTCCATCATCTATAGAGCCTCCATAGTCCCACATCCTATGAGGCCCTAATTTATATTCATTGAAAGCTTGAAATGATAGTAGAGATTAGAATGTACATATAAAAGTTCTTCTATCTTTTTGTTGCCTAGATTATTGTACTTCATGGAATTAATAAATCCATAATCACTCCAATTTTGTTCTGATGTAGAAGCACTAGAAACCTAAAAAATAAAATGTATTTACAATTACTACATATTATTTGATTTTGATTTAAATACATAATAAATTGATTTTCTATTTTTTTCAAACTAAATGATTTCATCAATATATATTTTACCTGAGAAAGTACATGGATAGCCATGTCTCTTAGAAATGGTGTCTTTAACCCATAATTCTTCCCAAAAAAAATTAGTTCAACTCTAACTCAATCATATAGATCATATTCATGAGAAATATTATTTAATCCATTGATATATTTTGACTTTCCCCCTTTGACTTGACTATGATCCTCTCTATTAGGATAAACTCTATCCATGTAGGTCTTCCATCCTTGGGAAACCTCATCATCTAAATATGGTTTTTTATGGAACCATTTTGGATTAAGTAAGAATCCAACATAAAGAGGACTATGAAACATCTTCCACCTTTTAAAACTACATTCCCAAACCAAATATTGTGTTCCTTAATCAAATGAAGGTGCCCCAACATTAAATATGTCTTATATCCTCTCTCTCATTTGGTCTATATTTTGAAATACACTCCCATACATGGTTTATCCTCATCAAAAAGATGAAGGACCTCAACAATAGGACAAGTATCAAAAGGTCATTTTCTTGTAACCAAAATGAAAATGATCTAGTACCAATAGTGAGATTATAAATATTATCAATGTGAAGGTGTTATTACTCTATCAATCTCTCCATCTTTACCACTCAAATGAAACCACCATCTACTTAAGATATTGCTTCACTTTCACAAGACGGTCAACCATGATGAAGTTGGAACCAAAATGTGTATCTACACATCTGAGAAACTATAAAAAGGTATGTTATATATATATATATATATATATATATATATATATATATATATATATATCATATGGCATAGAATCACTAACAATAAAAAAAAAACTTATTTGTATTTGTAACCACCTCACTGATATAAGCAAGGCCATTTATGCAAATCTTTGAGAAGCAAATTCATGTAGTGAAGTGCACATGGTGTCCAAAATATGTTAGGATATTCATCCTCAATCCTTACACCTATTAAGACATTGTTTAAATCATTATCTGTTATGATTTATACAACATTATTTTTTTCCACTTGCTCAATTTCTTCTCGAAAGAGACCTATCAAATATATTACATATTTCACATGACCTGAAGTGTCATGCAATATGATAAACATTAAGCCCTTAGATGAGGAGACAGTAATATTTATTAGAGGTCTATAATAAATGTCATTCCAACTTTATGAGATAATAGACACACTTGTATAATACCAACTATATCTATTATCCTATAATCTTGCATTAATGTGGTCCTTATCCTCATCCAAAATAGAAGTCATAATATTTTCATACCCTAGAAACAAATACCCTCAGGATCATTATTGATCATCCTTATAAATTATTTCCAAAGAGCGGACCTATAAATGTTGAATGGCATGCCACAACCAAAAAATAACCTCTTAATAGCAGCATCTACTTATTTCCTATCACTAACATCAAACATTTTTCCAATAGGAGATGCATGAATGGATGTTGGAGAGGTAATTGGAAAGCGAGGTGGATTCCCAAAGGCACCTAAAACATGAAATTGAGTTACTTGTTATTTTTTTGAATCCATAGGTTTCATAGACTCCATGAGAGAAAAATACTTAATTAAAGATTCCATTTAAATGTTTATAATATGTTTTCAAACAACTATTTGCTCTTCTTTTCCAATTCCCAGCAAGTGATATCGAACCCATTCAACTGAACTATATTTGTTTGTTTTGAAAAATAAGTGAGTCCATTACCTACTACCTAAACTACTATGCTTTTCTAATTAATAACTCCCTATTATTATCACAAATTTCCACATCCTCTACTCAAATTTTTTCTTTGCTTTATTATACCCAGGGGGTTTTACATAGTGTCTTCTATTTGATTATTGGGTGGTAGGGTTTAAAGAGTCTAGATAAGTATCAATTTATTAAATTTTACACCATGATAAAAAAAAACAAATTCAAATAAACCTAATAATTAAAATAAAATTTTAAATTTGAAAAATATATATATATATAAGAAAAAAAAATTAAAATATTCATATATTTAGCATTTAAACTTTTTCGATAAATTTTATATATATGCTTTGTGTAAGATAGATTTTTGTAATTTATTACAAAAAAATTATATATTTTAAAGTACAAATACTAATATTGTTAGTTTCAAGAAGGAATAATCCATGTTGGTGTTTCTCATCCAATCACCAAACCACTTAGTATAGCAAATATTTACACTTCTCTAGACTTGGTAATGAACAATAAAAAATATTCATATTTGTTTAAGTGTGTCATTTGATTTGACTTGGCATCAAAGTGAGATCATATTTTATTTATGCATCATATCAAATAATTAGTGCAACCTTGTATAGTTCCAAGCCTTTCTAATTTTACATATTTAAAATTAAAAGTAAATTATCTCATAAATTGTTCCATAAATGCATTAAATTAAACTATCAAAAAAGTAAATTGATTTGTATGCTATCACAAGCATCCCTATTTTAATTTTAAAAAATATTTATGAAATAAAGATTGTAAACGCCATGGTATTTATCGTATAAATCCATACAAAATGATAACAAAATTATTGAGATTTATATACTCAATACTAAGACAGATAAATCTTCATGATTTTTGTATCTTAATTTTATATCAATTATATAAGAAAAGAATGAAAAAAATTAAACTAAAATTATATCTCAAACAAAGAATTAAATTTGGCAGTCATATTATTATATATTATTTAATTTTAAATTGTTAAATAAATAATTTTATTAAATTTTCTTTATATAAAAATAGACCATCAAATTTAAGACCTTTCAAATACAACCCAAGAGAATGTGTGAATAAAAATAAACATTTAAATAAATCATAATCATAATCCCAATATCAGAGCAAACTAAATATTTTTTAGTTTCAAAAATCATAGATCATTCTCAAAAAGAATTCAAAATTCTACATTTTTATGCTCAGACTTGCCAAGACTCTTCAATTCAATAAATTTGTATGAAGGCAAAGAGGCAAACTTACCAATTTCTACATAATATACTCTTCAAATAAATATCCACCACACTACCAGGCTAAAGATGTGAGTAGGATAGGTCACGAGACTAAAATTATTTAAATAGATGTAAAATTTTCAAATCCAAGCAAGCCAATTACCATGCACAGAATGGAGTGCGCAGGTCTAAATCCATGCCTACAAGTTTGAAGCCATGTACTATGATTGACCAAGCAAGAGGAAATTATGTATGATATTAAAAGTATTCACTTGTGATAAAAAGACTAAATCTTATAAACATAGAAATATTTGAAACATCCTAAAAAAATTGAAATGTTCATTTCCATAGGTAGACGATGGAAAGTTTCTAAAATGTGACATTATAAATCATATAAAACATGAAACCCTCTAAAAATTTAGCACAAAACATTACAGAACTGATAGGAAACATTTTGAATATGATTATAAATGTTTCCCACATGAAGGTAACATGACATAGACTGAAGAAACATAGGTTCACATTTTAGATCATGTTTCAGGGTTTTGAATGAACAATAACTCTGAATCATTGCATTTCTGATAACATAGAGCTGAAGCAATAACATTCTAAAGATTGAGAACATAATCAATGAAATAGTGGATATAATTTTTAAATATTTTAGTGATTTAATAGGTGTGGAAAATATTCATGAGTATGATGAAACCCAATTAAGGAAATTAATGATAGTGCAAGAAATTTATGAAAGGCATCTCAAGCTAGTAGTCAGATGTCAAAACTAAAGTATCAGCTAGAATATGAGTAGAGGTGGGATATAGATTCTCCTATTCAAAAACTATCATCCTCTCTAAATTTTTGAATCTTTCAAGAGGCTATAAAACTATACATAATTACAATCTCATGTTTTAGAGACTACTATCAGAGATTACTTTAAGAATCAGATAATAAGCAATTGGCAGTTGTAAATGTAGAGTCCTCAAGTTTTTATCATGCATCTTTGTGCCTGTACCCAATTAATTTTTTTTAGTGAGAAATTTTTTCAATCAATTCATGAACTTATACATTTTTTTATAGTTATCTTCAAATAAGATTATCAAGCCATAGTGAAAATATTACAGTTGTGATGGGCATCAAAAGAATGAATCTTAACTAAATTTCATAAAATTTAGAGTTGGATGAGGTTATCTAACTCACATAATTTTGAATACTATGGCATACATAGAGCTAATGGAATGTAGGTCCTATAAGTTTAAAGGTAGATGAACATTGCAATAGAAAAATTTATTAGTGAATTTCATGGTGTACAAAAAATTTAGACAAATGGTCATTTTCCTCTTGATAATCAAGAGAATGGATGTCAACCTATTTGATGCATCCAATTATATGAAAACATAATTCATATAGAGAATTTTTTAAAATACATGATTATCTTCTCCCATTTTGATGAATTAAGATCCTCTAAAGTGTACTAATCAGACATTACCTCAACAAGATTCAACATATAACAAAAGTTTTTCATTGGTATTTTCATGACTAACAAATTACAGACTGTAAGTTGATGTTTTTCAATTCATGATGCACCTCATTCATCAAATAACTAAAAATATACACAAAATACATACAAAATCCAAAAAAATGTCTTGAAAATAAATGTAATTAGTTATTCAATAGATAAATCCACAAGGATGTTCATTTTAAGCTTGTATAACTTACACAAACTTAAAATTTTGTGATATAAATATACATAGTTCATATGTGAAATCAGAGAATTTATCTTGAAAATCAATGCAAGAGGCTATTTTTAGCAAGCCAATAGGTAGAATTTTCAAATCAAGGATCTGGCTTGATAGCACATATTCATTCTCATATTGGGATAGGTGAACTAGTTGTCAGTTGGTTGGATCAAGGCATAGAAGCATATGCTACATATCATTTGCATGGATTTTCAATGAGTATGATCTTTCCTAGTAACGCGTGTTCATTCCCATAGGATTAGGATAGGCTAACTAGTTTCCAGTTGGTTGAATTAGGATATGTGAGAGTGTTTTACATTCACAAGTTAGATGAGGCATAGGTCACCAATGATCATTGGATTTCTCTTGCAATCCACCAAGGAATGTAATCCCATGGTCAGAGCCAATTTTTGTAGTAAAATTTGGCCAACCAAATTTAACTACCCATTTGATTTTTTTTTTTCATTGTTGTTTATTGTCCTACTTTCTACAATGCTCTATGAGACTCCATAGCCCAATGCATAAGGCAATGCCACCAAATGGTCCATGTAGAATAAATTTTAAATTTGACATCACAGGTTTGAGAGGAAAATTAATTGAATTAATTACATTATTATTTATTTTATAATTAATTGATTTTAATTAAATTCATAAAAGAACATCAAAATGAGTACCAACAAAAAGCATCAAGGGGTGGTTATATATATATATATATATATATATATATATATATATATATATATATATATATATATATATATATATATATATATATATATATATTTGGTCATTTAATAAATTAATCATTTTTATAATCAATATTGTATTGTAAATGCAAAATCAAAAATGCATTTAATATTGTAAATTTGCCCAAATAATAAAATCAAAGCATGGACAAATGGATGGCCTTTACAACTTCCTTGGTGAAGGGAAATATTTTACCAAAGAGAAATTTTCGGTCATTTATGGGGGTTCTTTTTTATTTCAAGCTCTTGGAGAAGAGATGGATGTAAATTTATGTGGGATGTGTAATTTTCAAGGTTTGAGAAATGAAATGCAAGCAAGTGGATGAGATCATTCTTTGGCTTTATGAGTTTTGATTCTATTTATTTATTAATTATGTATTTCTATTCATTATTAAATAATCCATTAAAATTCTACACTTTTCTTGGTTGTGTGCAAATCATGATTTTTCCATAATTTGTGTTGTAAACCCCATGTATAGACTTTGTACCAAGTGTACCCAATCTAAGTTTTGAGGAGACTTTGTGCTTCCAATCAAATCATTCATTTCCACTAAATTTGTTGATCACATGTCAATTTTTGTGTGAGAAGAATAATTTCCATCTCTTTCATTTGGTTTTGAGTTATTCTGGTAGTTCTATGTATTTATTCTGATGTGGGCTTCTCTCCTTCACCACCATTCTCCTCCTTTCTCCATCCATTTTCAGCTTCCACCATTTCCTAATTTTGTTTCCTTTTTGTGCTTTCTAGTTAAAAGTACATAAAAAACAAAAAAATATACTTCTCTTACTAGGAAGTTGCACCTATCAAACATAAATAAAAATCCCCATATCAATGATGATTTCACCAATTTTTGGTCAATTTGTGTCATTTCTCATTGAGAGACTCATAAAACCAAAAAATAAAAAATAACCTAAATTTCTACCAATATGCAATCAACAAATTGGAGTGCATTATGTCATTGTCTACTTATAGTAGACCTGTCAGAATATATTTATATTCTTGATTCTAATACTGAGCCTGCAAAATCACTTATTCTAATTTTCATAGTCAAAATAGTTAATAGAGATCAGTGTGTGAGCTATTATTATTCTTTCTTAGTACTTCCCAAAAAAAGCTTTTTTTTTGTATTTAATAATTTGTCAAAATTAGAATAATTAATCATTGTATAACTTTAGCATACTAATATTTTTCTAATTTACACGTGTATAATTAAATAATGTGTCTTCATTAATTCAATAAATTCATTTACTATTTTATCAAAAATAGGGTAAAAATATTAGTGAACTTTAACCTTTGTTTTTTAGCCTTTGTTTTTCAGCCTTTGTTTTCTAATTTTCAAAATTAACTAGCTCATTTTTGGATCAAAAATGTTCTATTTTCAAAACACTTAGAGGTTTTTAGTTGTATCTATAAAACCATAAACCTTATTTTTTGTTGAAATAATGTATGAATTTTTTTGAAATTGTAAATTTATTATTTCTAGTAAATTATATCTAGAGGAAGAATGGTGTACCTATTTAAAAATTAATTGATGGGTTTCATCTATCTATTATTTTGAATAAAAAACTCTTCTTGTATTTTAAAAATACTTAACATATCTCTTTTATTGGTTAGTTATTTATTTGATCATTGTTAATGCAATAATTCCATACTTGTTTATTTATTTAGATTAGACAAAGCCTATATTAAAGTATTGTGTTTAAAGAACTAACCAAAAAAACCTATCCAATTGTTGACTATTGATTCTTTTATCTTTCCCCCACATCCCCATCCACATCCCTTAAACCTTAATTTGAAGGTGTTTGTATACATACTTAATTAGAAGTACCTAAGGCTTGTGCTTGTGAATCCCTTCAAGGTCAAATAATCATGATGAAAGCATCCATAAAATATTTCAAAAAATAAAATAAATATTTTAGTTTAAGCATCACATCACTTGAAAAAATAAGTTCGCATATATAAATAATCTAGATCATGCTAGTGTTAATCATATATCTGCATCTCCATCCAACCATTTTATGCCTCAAAATAATTCAACTCAAGATTGGAATAAAAAATAAGATATGTCTACAACTGGTGATTTAAAAAGTATACATAAGGCAAATAAGATTTCAAGTGAGATTCTAATGGAAATGCTTTGAAACAATTTGATCACATTACCTCATATGCATCTTTTAATAAGATCAAAATACTATTATGCATATCATAGAATACATGGGTATGATATAGATAGTTGTTGGGCTTTAAAGAAAAAAATACAAAATATCATTTATAGTGGTGATCCTATAATATATAAATCAATCAAGTAACCTAATCAAACTATGATTTCATCTCCTAAGGAAAAAGTGCAAAAATAACAAAGGAAAATTTTTAGAATGATAATGGTTAAAAAATGCAAATTCAGAATAAGAAAGTTCACAAAAGGCAAATTTGGAACATTAAAGGTTACAAAATGAAAATTTATAACAATAAAGCTTACACAAATTACATCAAGAGAAGTTATTAAAATATTAATTACCAAAAGAGAAATAAAGGTAAGAAAGATGGCATCTGTAAGAGAGGGTTTCTCATAAAGGATGTTTAAAAGCAATATTGTCTTATAAATATGAACGATACAAATGTGATTCCTAAGGATTAAAACATTATATCTTATTTATAAATAAATAAAAATGATAAGTTCAATAATAAAAAATCTTTGATTCCATCTACAAGTCAATAATTCAAAGTAGAAACCAATTATCTTTCTCCTATTTAAGAAGGCATACTTGATTCTTCTCTAGTTTAGAATGAGATGAAAGACCCTGACAATGATGAACATACTCAAGAGCAACTTAAATCTAATAAGATAATTCCAATATATGATGTAGTTTGTTTTACATATATAGATGCAAAATATTATAAGATTAGTATATCATAGGATAAAAATGATGATTACGATTTTGATTAAGATAATCCCAAAGATTTCTACAATTGTGACAAAGATGAAATCAATCAGATTAATGATTTTCCAAATAATGATACAATGAAGGATTTTGAAGATGATAGACATGAGTGGTGGTACACTTCTACATGCTCATGAAAATTGGCCATTCCCTTATTTTATAAAATCACACACTATGGTCCTCAAATTTATGGGATCATAGGGTAGTTTCTTTTACATTCAAAAAAAATAAAAAATCAAATACGTAAAAAATTTAAAAAAAAACATTAAAAATATTTATAAAAAAAACTCAAAAATAAAGACTTGAGCATTACATGAGATGTTAATTTACTTATTTACATGTTTTATTTATCTTATATGTTATTAGATATCACATTTTTTTCTATGTATACACATGTATTGCATGAGGTATTCTAGTGTGATGTAAGACATACATTACATGTGCATTCTTAGATGTTGGACTTCCCTTATATCTTATGGTCATGTTGATGTTGGGAGAATCTATGTGAGTTTTATGCACACCAATATAATCTTATTGGGAGACCTCTAACATTTTAGGATTGGTGAAAATATTCACTCTAAGACATGAGTTATGGGTATCAATTTTGTAAATAACCATGTGGTGGAATAGTGATGAGTGGAGTGGTTGTTTACCTCAGATAGTTCATATATGACATGAGTCTAAAAAATACTTAATGTGGATGGTTGGATCTAAACTAAGGTGGTATTAGTCAAAAAAATAAAAAAAGGGAAAGGTAGGGTGTAAAATAAGGGGATTTATGATGCAACTAAGGAATAAACCCTTCCAAGCCAACTTTCTCTATCCTAGGTTGAGTGAATGTCTAAAAACTAATATCTAATACAAATTACCATTAGCATAGTTGACATACAAGCATAGTTAATCATAAAAGTAAATAATTAAAATATACCTAATAATCATCATCAAATATATGGTTAAAACTATATTTAATAGCACATCCTTGCCTCTAACCAGTAATAAGTATGATCAATAATCAATGAGCATTCAAACTAACAATTTGTTCAATATAAATAATTGTAAAATAAACAATCACACATACTACTCTATATTTCTATTAATTTAATATAAATTATTAGCAAGACACATAAAATTTGGAAGAGAAATCAATTCAACACACACATACAAAACAATCCAAAAAAATCTTGTTTGTATTAATTGTGAAATTCTCCTCCCTTTAGAATGAGGTAAAACATATACTTATAGTTGGGGATGGGGAAACCTCATCCTCTAAGTTGAGATTAATTTTATAGTGTTTAAATTATGACTATATGCCAAAAACCCATGCAATTTTTACATGTTTTACAATATGAATAAATATAATGTTTAATTTAGACACAGAAGTGCTTTTACAAAATAAGTTGTAGCTAATAATAACAAGAATAGATTAAAATTAGAACCAAATCATCATTATAACTATCATTTAAACTTGAATCAAAGAACTATATGGATGATGTGACCTTTCCATGCATATTGACTACAATGATAGTTGAAACTAAAGTGGTAGTTGAAGTTGTAGGATGCACTAGAGTTTAAACTAAAGTCATGGCAATAATCGATGGTGATAGTGGTGGCACTATATCCAAAAGGGTGACAAGAATTGGTCATGTTGGAGTATTCACCATAGTATATCTATGGAACATATGTGTATGTTTCAAATGTTGAGTCTAAGTCATAGATGCTCCCGTTGAATTGGCCAACTCCCCTTGTGCAAGTAACTAGTTATACTAAGCCATGCTTGTAGTAAAGTCTAAATCAATAGTTTTGAAATCAATATTAAACCTTTTGAAAAAATTGGAACTTTTTTCATTAATTTCTTGTGTAGGGACATATAAGATTTAAATTTCACATGGAGGGTTTCTATTTGATCCACTTTATCCCTAGTAAATGTGATTAATTATACGATTTGTTCATTTTTTATAAGTAGTGTTTTCCACTTCTGCCTTAAAGCTATCCACTACCACCTTAGTAATTTTTTAAATAAATATTTGCTAATTATCCCTCCATGTGGTGTATTCACATGATTTATTCTTATCTTTTCAATTACATTAATGGTATTTTAATCTTGGTTGTAAAATTGTTGAACCAACCCTTCCATCTCCAGATTCCATTCTACCAAACAGACATGTTTGGTACTTACATGGCTTTGTGCCAAAGTCACATTAGGGGATAATATAAAACTAGAGTGTGAATACAATTTATTTATTTTTCCTTCATTATCTCATGGAACTTGATAACATCTCCCCATACTGGCTAAGATTGAGATCTTATTATTTTGATTGTGCACATTGTCAATTATATCCTTATGAGGCTCAATCACACTCTACTCCTTTAGCCTCTTTTTAGAATACTTCATTCCTCTAAACATCTACTTTAAAAATAATATAGTAACATTAATCATAGTAAGGGGACCTTCTTCAAATTCATCTAAGCCTCGAATCTTGGTCTTCCTTTTCTTGGTCAATGAAAATAATTATTATTGTTTCTCAAGTTCAGTAGGTTTACCATTTACCATCATTGTCCTCTTCCTCACCCTTTTCAATCTATTTATGACTTTTTCAAACTATATAAAAACTTTAATTTGTTCATTGATGACTAGGTCCTACTTCATAGCTTCTTCTTATTCCAATTTTTGTGTCCAGGTAGGGAGTACCATCATAGTTTACTCAGTGGCTTGGGTTTGAGATGAGTAATAGATGGTGGAGGGTTTCCTAGGGTCCTCATCATTGAAGATAGATCAGTATCCATAAAAGATGAATTGTAGGATGCATGTGGCTCAGGGAAGGTAGGTATAGCATTTCTCCAACCTATGTTTTTAATTTTTGGAGGTGTCCTAAAAGTATACTTAGTTGTATCTAAGGCCTTGTATAAATAAACCACTGAGCTAAAAGCATCCCTAGTTGAATATATGGCCTTACTGACATCACCTGGGTGGCAAATATGGCTTTAAATACTAAATCTTCAAAATGTAAATTTATGCCTATGGCTTATTGGTTTTTAGTAATAAGCCATGGATGAATTGATGAAGCTTAGGTGTATGAGTATGATGAAAAAGAATACATGGAACTAATATAATGGAAAACAGAACTTGTCTTTAAAGTATTATCAATTGTAATATTTGATTTTTAATCTTTTACACTGGAATCATCTAAAATTTGAATTATAGTTGATTTTAAAAATATAGAAAGATTTATATTCAAATCACCCATAATATTGGTGTCAATTATTGTATATAAAATAGTAGTATCAAGGGCTTCCTTGAGGTTATCCTCCTTAGTAAGCTCTAAAGTATAACTAGGCCCCATGCTTGTGACTTATACCACTTGTGTTTCTTTAGTATCTAGATCAAACAATGAGAGGCTAGGAAGATGATCCTTGGTCTCATCTTGCATCAAATCTTATTCAATATTATTCAGTCCAATCTCCCCTCCTAGGTGATCTTTTTTTTTAGGCTCCTCAACTTCAATATATAAGGGGCCAAGTGTAGCACATGTATCCTATGTAATCCTCTCTTATTCTTTAGTGACATTAGGAGCTTGGATAGAATACCAAAGACTTATGGATTTCCTCTTTTACATGGATATAAGAGGATAACTAGTAGCAATTGTCCTTAGTATGTAAGCATAAATTAATACTACAGTTAGAGATGTTGTAGTAGCAAGCACTGGTAGAGACTCGATAGTAGTAAGAACTGGTGTAAACATATTAAAATTAAATACTCTTGTAGAGGCCATAGTGGTAATCACCTATTATATGATAGGAGAGGCACTTACTTTTGGAACCTATGTTTAGTGGAGTTGTAGTAGCATGTGAAATTGGGAGAGTAGGTTACCTAAGAGTCAGAGGTGTTCCCAGACCCATTGAAAGAGAAGGGGTATTAGTGTTTGGTGGCCTTGATATACCGCTAAAGATATTAGCCATGATCTACATGTATGTCTCAATTTTGGTCTTTTGTCCTTCACTCATAGGAGTAATACTCACCTGAGATGGAAGTATTTCTTCATTATTTATGCCTTTGGCATCCTTAAGAGAAATGGTAGGTTCATATTTTATTCTCTGTGTAACCCTCATAAATATTGAGTATTTGTGCATATTTTTCATCACTTAAGTCAACATTCATGAATATGGTATCATGACCATAAGACTCATGTGTGTACTAAATATTGAACTTATTTTCATATTTCTTAAGGACCTCATAAATAACATATCTAGGTTCTTAAAATTTGAATTATGAGTTACTAATCTATAGTGAACCCTGGCCTTGCCTGCTTGATAAAATTGATCCCATAGTGTATATTATTGGTGGATAATGCTAAGGGGGAGTTTTTTAATGACACCTTATTTATTTTCTTTAAATTTATTAACCCCACCATTGTATAGCTGTAAATCAATTTCTTCCTCCACCACTTGGTCTATAGTATAGCATAGTAGATTCAATGGGGCTTCATAAGTTCTTTCAATTCTAATTATTGTATGGTCTAGATAGAATGAATAATCACCAATTTTTATGATATAAATTTTGATTTTGTCATACAATATCATCATCCTTTTCCCATTAATGACTTGATAGACTATTGGTTAGAATACATTATCAATCTTTTGCATCTGACCCCTAAACCTGTAAATAAGGAAGATAGTATAATTATCACATATCATATTCTTTGGATATTCAAGAGAAGGTTTTCAGGGTTCCTCTCAAATAGGGCTCATATTATCAATTATTTCATCTAACATATATGACATCATATAAAAATTTCCATTAGGCTTGTTCTCGACCTTACTCATCTATAACTTCAATTTGAAACTGATCACTTCTCCTAAAGATGGAATTTTATTTGTAGTCAAGATGATATCCAATAAGGGGACCCAAATATCCCTAATGTAAGTGATGTCATGGAAACCATATAACTTATTTAATATGTCCATGTCTATCCACACCCTAGGCAATAATCTTACGATTGAGGTGCTACTAATTTGGTTTCTTAACACAAAAATGTTTGGATATGTTGCCTAGGTTTCCAATGTATCCTTGATATTATTCTTAGCTAACCAACATCTGATATGGGTTGGTTTTAATTCATTTCATCAATTATGAGACTATAATATTTTTCAAAGGCATTACCTGATATATAAGCTACGAGAGTTAAACTATATGGCAGGTGAATGATGTTTCTCAAGAATTGCCCAAAAATAAATAAATTAAATAAGAGGATAATACATGAAAATACCTCAGCTTTGGTAGCAACATTATTTAAAGCAAATGCATTTTTTCTATAATACCATCTATGTATCTTTTTGTGAATGAGGACAACTAGTTATCTATGCCATATGAATCGAATCTTTCAACATCAAACCATACTATTGTATAATGTTATAACTTATGCTCCAATTTTGTTGGGTCAAAGAGTGTATCTATGTATTCAATTCACCCAATAATACTGAATATATATGGGAATGTTCTTTATATGATGATGTCATTATGTATCTATGTATCATTATAAGTAGGCTTGGGAAATTTAGGCTTTTTTGGTCACAAATTGAATTTGATAGAAATTCATAATATAGCTCATAGATAATGTATCTTTAAGTTTGCTTTTGGAGATAAATATATCATAGATTTTGTTGGGATTGAGACTTCAATACCTTGGATAATCCATACATATGAATTAATGGTAGATAATGATTTGGTATACTGTCAATCCCATTTTTCAAATTTAATTTTATGAAGTAAACTTTTATGGGATTTTTTACTACATGGTGCATTGTCACTACTTCTAGATGCTTAGTCATCTTATTGAGTCATTTATTTTGCCACATGTCCATTTATTATGCAATTAAGGATTGCTTCCCTTTGCTTATATTTTTTATTTAGAGTGTGACTTGTGGCATGTAGTCATTTCTCCACTTGATGTCAGAATTTTCCTTCTATACTTGAGGCCTTTGGTCATGGTGAGGAAACATACCAACATATGGCATAATCATGCTTATATGAATAGTCAAAACTTTTGTACTATCTTTCTCACATTTGTAGGCTATGATTTAACATGATGTTTCCATGTGTATGGTTGTCACTCTTCTAGATGGTCTTTCATATTTAACTATGTACCTTTTCTATATAGGTCATAGTTCTCTAAGATGTTGACATGTGGAACCATCATATTAATCCTCTTGGTTATAAAGCCTTGTAAACTATGTAATAAGCTACCAGTCATCAATGACTAGGATTGTCCCACATGGCATGATATCACTAGGATAAATGTATTTATTCTTTATATATGAACATAATAATAACATGTGGATGACTCTCACTCTTCTAAATTATGACTAGACTTTGTAAGTTATGCTTGCACCTATTAGTTATGGATGAGTGAGATGATGACATGTGGCATGATCTCACTTGTATGAATGCTCAAGAAGTTTATGCCTTAGCCATTTTAATGTGCAGTGAGTAAATAAATGAAATAAATATAAGTGGCACCATCTCATTAATCTTTTTGTTTGCAAAGTGTCAATTTTGGACTGTAGGTGTATATGTTTGGATTAGATCTGATGTTTTCATATGGATAATTATCACTCTTTTGGGTGATTGATGAGGAAGAATACATTAAAAAAAATTGTGGATAACTGAGATAGAGAGAGGTGTAAAAATATCATGGACCATATGTTCACTAATAGATAAATACTTAGATGTTTTGTATTGTAAAGAGCTAGTAAAAAATATGAATATATGTGGCATAATCTCATTCTCTTAACTGCTCAAAAATCTAAAATGCATAAACAATCTTTGATTTAATAACTTCTAGGCACACAAAAAACATGTGGCCAACCACAATATCACCCTATAAAGTCAATATGACTTGGAAAAGGACAAAAAAAACTTTGTAAAAATTATAGTTAGGTTCGTTAGTCCATAAAAATAAAACCTAAATTTACTAAACATCTCGAGTTTTAAAGATCGAAGACACATAAGAATAATTTTTATAATAATGTTTATTTAGGATTTTAAACTAAATATCATGAGATAATAATCTAATTCATAGAGCAACCTATAGCTTTGAATTCCAATGTATTTATATCAAATTAGACATTGACATGAAACTTTCAGCTCAATATGGGTCCTCATTTACAAATTTGAAAATGGGGCATGTCGAGTAAAACAAATAGTGACTTGGTGGGAAATACTCCAAAATATTTGAGAATCCAGAATCTCTATTACACAGATCATGAAAAAATTACAAATTTTATAATAAGAAAATAAATGAATCATAAAGATGAAAGAAACTTCAACATATCCATGCAACATACTAACCTTTTTCATTTATCAGATTGTGTGTTATTATATGAAAGTTATTTCCCCTTGTTATGAGAGTTATAACAAAGATCATACAAAAGCTAAGATCCCTTTGTTCCCTTTTATTTTTTATTTTTTATTTTTTATTTTTTATTTTTTATTTTTTATTTTTTTATATAGATTTTAGATTTAGGCACAAGGTTTTGGGAAGTCAGACATTATTTTGCTACCAGCCATACATCCATAGCCCTAATAGAGATACCTTTTATTCTCTAATCATTACTCAACTACCAACCAGCCATCCATAGCCCCAATAAAAATTACATGAATCACCCTTCTTCTAAGATTTTTTTTATTTTATTTATTTTGAACCTTTATTATAAGAGGGGTTGGGAAACACCATTGGCTAAGTGTATAATAATGGAGTTCATTGTAGATCAAAGATATCACTCATAATTTGTCTTTCTCAATGTTCATTATCTCTCAAATAAATTTTAAGCATGTAAATTTGTAGTTGATCTTTCAAAATGAGAATTCTTTCTAAAATTTGTATGAAAATATCAAAGTAGCTTTTATAGTCCTAGTGAACTTATTCCATTCAAATAAAATCTCAATTTAACCATGACATATATCTAGATTCTAAAATTTCAACTACACCAAAGGTAATCTTCACTAGTACCATTCAAATGTGATTTTAGCCATGCCTTTTTAGGAGAAGTTTCTTGAAATGTTTACAAGAAGTGAATTGGACTATTTTGAATTTTAAGAAAACTAACCTAAGAAAGTAGGAAATCTAATCTATGAAAATATAAAATATATTCTATGAAATCAGAAAATATATTCTATGAAATCAATAAATATATTATAACCCTATTGCTAAAGTATAACTCATAGTCATTCTAAGATGTCCCCAATCGGATCAACCATGAAATAATGTTTTAGAAACTACCCATTAACTAGAAAAGTTAAATCATTAACTTGAAGGTATTTTAAATGAAAAGCATTATTACCCAAAATTTTAGAGATTTGATATGGCCCAATCCATAATGGAGTGAACTTTTCATGTTATCACTTATTTTCATGTGCTTTGTCCTTGATGGGAATTGATGTATCTCAACCATGACAAATTAGGACATTATTCATGAGACACTATTTATAATTTATAATTTATAGTCACTATTCATGTGATGAGGTGGAAATGGTGAGTTGGCAATGATTGTGCATGTTATGTGGTATGTGATACAGGTGGTGATGTAGGTGTTGATATATCTTTTGATAATTTGGCATGGCCCAAGAAGGAATCTACCATGATGTACATGCATGTGAATGGAAGTGAGGCATACCACTCTACTAAGGAGATAATTTGTTGTCTTTTGAGATGCACATGATTTTGCTTTAGGTTAAAAATGACAAGATTAATTATGGGGTGCACCTCTTAGTTAGCCTCATGATATTGAGAGGAAGGAGAAGTCAAAATTTGATGGATAATCTCTTGGAAGCATGTGGAGTCACATAGGATAGTGGGGAACAAGTTACTATTCCAGATTGGAGGCATATGTGAGAGGGCCATAGTTTTGGAGGCATGTGAGAGTGAAGGATTATGTGTCATAAGTGAAGGATCCACTTTTGAATCTTACACAAGACTACAAGCTTGACACTATTCATAAATAGTGATGCCACTAAAGGGTGGCACATTTTTCCCTTACCCATGAATTTTCTTCATTTGTATTCTTTGTTTTAATTATTCTATAAGTAAGAAGTATTCTCCTTTGTAATTGGTAAACCAATGAAGATAGAAAGCTTGTATTAATCATAAAATCTTGTGAAAAGCTTGAATGTAAGTAACTAATCTTACAAATATTGTAAGCTTGAGAGTTGTGCAAAAGCACTAAAGCTATGTGGAAATAATTCTTCTTTGGTGTGTAGTATACTTGTGGTGATCGTATGAAGGATTTCTCTATAAGTGTGTTGTAATATTAATGATTTGAATAGTACATTGAGCTACTTTAGAGTATGGGTTTTTTTTCTCGAAAGGGTTTTCTCTACATAATCATGTGTTATGGTATGTTATTGATTTTATTTGAATGTGTTTATTTTAATTATGTAACAATAATTAAATTTGTTTGCATATTATCATCTATTGGTTAGTGTGAAAAAAAGTTTTTGAGATCTCGTATTCCTTTCAAGTGGTATCAGAGCCTACCCAATTTTGGTTCTAGTCATGGGTTTGTTGGAATTTTTAAACTAATCTAGTTTTGAGTGGGAGATTGTGTAAGAGATATTTAGAGTTATTTATTGTAAGAATTTTAAGATGGAAAATACATCAAGGATAATGGAGGTTGAGAAATTTTTAGACAATAATTTTGAGATGTGGAAGTTGAAGATGAAAGATCTGTTGATTGATCATGGTATATGGGATGCCATTGATGAGAATGTTTAGAGACATACAGATCCATATGAAGCATCTAAGCATGATGTGATAGACCATAAAGCCAAAGGTCTCATCAGATTATGCTTGGTAGATTTAGTACTGATTAATGTCCATGAAGAGACCACAACAAAGAAGTTGTGGAAGAAACTAGGTGAGATTTACCAAGCTAAGTCTCTTGTTAATAAGATTTTCTTAAGAAAGAAGTTGTATTCTTTAAGAATGGATGAAGGTGGACAAATTCTAGACCACTTGAAAGCATTTAACATGTTGGTGGATCAATTGATTTTAGTTGGTGTTAAAATGGTTGAGGAAGAGAGATGTCAAATTTTGTTTTGTTCTTTACTTGACTCATGGGATTCTCTTGTTATGACTATAAGAAGTAATTATATAACCTTGAAATGTTAGGATGTTGTATATTCTTTACTTTACAAATAAATGAGAAGGAAAGTTTCCATTAGTGCCAAAGAGGCCTTGAATGTTCGAGGAATATCTAAAGAAAGAGGCAAGAAGAATGAGAAGCATGAAAAGTCTAAATCCAAGTCTAAGGGGAGATCCAAATCTACTAGAAAGCCCAAGGTGAGATGCTAGAATTGTAGAAAGTATGGTCACTACTGATTGGATTGTAAAGAAGAAAGGAAGAAAAATAAGAGGTATGGTTTTGATTCTAATTCTGAGAAGGACGATAGTGATGCCTTCATTGCAACCTTGGTAACCCATGCAGGTAATGATGCATGGTTAATTGATTCAAGTGCATCTTATCATATGACTTCTAATAGAAATTTATTTTCTAAGTATGAATATTTTTATGGAGGTAAGGTGTACTTGGGTGATGATTCTTTTCTAACCATTGTTGGTTTTGGTAGAGTTAAAATCAGATTTCCAAATGAAAGGATTAAACACTTTGATGGTGTGTTACATGTTGTCCCCCAAAAAATATCACTCATTTTTGGGACAACATTTAAACTATTTTGGTCCTACAAACTAAAATTGTCTCTTCCCTTTTTGAAATTTGTCATGGGCATTCAAATTCCTCATTTTTCAAGCTTCTCAAGAATCTACAGACTCTGCAGGCTTGAATCTATGGACTTTACAGGAAGAGAAATCTACAGACTCTACAAGAAAATAAAATCTACAGACTCTACAGGCCAAGTTCAATGAGCTTTACAGGTTGATTTCTATGGACTTGGTTTCTATGGACTCTACAGGCAGGTTCATTTTTACAGGTTCAAAGGCTTCTACAAGCAGGTTCAATCAAAAGAATCAGTTTCCAACACTTAGTCATTTTTAGGATTGGTTCATTACCTTGGTTCAATCAAAAACGTCCATCAGCAAGCATCTAAGCAAGGATCTAACCATTGAACCACTGAACCATTAAACCTTGAACCATTTTGGTTCAATGAGTTCAACAAGTTCAAAGGTTCAACATCATCAGCAAGAGTTAAGCGCTTCATCAAGGTTCAAAGTTCAACCATTTCAAGGTTCAATGGCTTCAAAATACTTATCAAAGAGAAGAAGGCTTGAACCATTGAACCGTTGAACCATTGAACCACTTTGGTTCAAAGGTTCAACGGGTTCAATGCATTTGGTTCAATGAGGATCAAAAGGACTTAGCCAAATCAAAGGGAATGAACCATTGAATCGTTAAACCAAAGTTTGGTTCAACGGTTGGTTCAATGCTTTGGTTCAATCAAATGGTTCACTCAGTCGGTTCATCAAATGGTTCATCCGCTTGGCTCAAAGCTTGGTTCAAAGCTTGGTTCATCAACTTAGGTTAATGCTTGGTTCAACGGCTTAGTTCAATCAAAGGGATCATCGGCTTGGTTCAAATCTTGGTTCAAAGAAGCGATTCAATGCAAAAGTTCAAGAGAGCCTCCCAAAGGACAAGTGCCCTTGCAGAGGGCACTTGGTCGACAAAAGCACCCTTTGGAAGGGTCATTTTCAAGGAAGTCACAAAGGTAAATTCTTTCAGATTTTTATTTAAGTCAATCAAAAAAGACTAAGGCATAATTCTTTCAGACTTTTGTCTGAAGGAATTCCTTCAGACAAAAAGTCTAAAAGAATTCAGACAGGTGCGGGAAGAAAGCCCGAAGGAGTTTCTCGAAGCCGAAGAATAAAGTAATAATTATCGTAGACTTTATGTCCACAGGAATTTGTTCGTAGACTTTTTTTTCATGGGAAAATGCCCATGGAAAAAGCTCAGGGAAAATGCCCATGGAGAAAGCCCAGGTAAAAAGTCTACAAGAATGTTTTCGAGAGACTCCAAAGAAAAGGCTATCGAAGGACCCCGAAGGGCAGGGGCCCTTACGGGGGACTCTTAGCTGCCAACTTAAAGGACACTTCCCCAAAGTCAAAGGGTCACCTTCCCTTCAAGAGGATGCAAAATAGGAAATCCAAAGAAGGACCAAGGGGTGACGCGCCTGAAGACATCAAATTCAAGAATAGTGAAGTAACTGTTGAAAATAGAGTGACAGGTATGCGAACATCAATTTCAAGGTTCACAAAATAGCCGTTAATTTTGAAAAGCCTTAAAGAAGAGCCAAATAACTTAGCGACCTACCAAAAGAAGCCTAAAGGCCATTTGAAGACCACCTGAAGGGTAGATACCCTTACGGGGGACTCTTCTCGATCCAAAATGGACCTGAATGCATTCAAAGGCTTTAAGGCCAAAACCAGCAGGAATCGACTAAGGAATAGATCATCAAATTGAATCTAGGACCCGATTCAATTAACCAAAAAAGGAGGAATGATGAACAAGGATCAGATCACCAGGTGGACATTGAAAGATGTAAACTTTCAATAGCGTGACTTGTTTCTCTGCATTGAGAAAAGCAAATGGGTAGATGCCCCTAAATTCCATCCTGGCTTCTTAACAAATTTCAATGCAACATGATGTGTTACTATTATTGAGTCCTTCTTGAAGAGGCTATATAAGGGACTCTCTTTTATTGTAAATATATATCTCTTTTTGACAATCAAAAATGAAACTCTGCCCAAATTGAAAGGCATTACTGAGACTTTGAGCTCAAATTGTTGATCATATTTTGGTTATTAGAATAAGAAAGAAAGTGACTTTTCAGACTTTGTGCTGTGATATCTTTATTGTTGGGGAAACTGTTCTTATGTATTTTTTCTTAATATATTTTTTGTTCCTTTAATTCAACAAGCAAAATTAGTGAATGTGTCCTGAAGTCAACTGTAGAGAGACTTTGTGCCCCCATAATTGCCTTTAGTGTTTTTTCTTTTCATTTCTATGTAAAGGACCTTGGGATGACTTTGTGCCCTCATTGTCCTTTGTATCTCACTCTTGGAAAATTCAGGTGGAGACTTTGTGTTACATCTCAATTTGCTGGTTACTACATCCTTGGTTATTTTTTGCAATTACTACCAGGAGTTTTCTTGTGGTTTGCTAAATAGTAATTCTAAAAGAAGAGGAGTGATTTCTGTCATTTCCCTTGAGATTTTTCCTTTGATTTGCATGCATCATCTCTGAAGAAAGAGAGATGGATGGTTTGTCCTACCCTTGAGTATTATTTTTTGTTTATATATACATAGCATATCTATAGGAACCTCCCCTTGATGAGAGAAGAGATTAGTCCCCTTTTGATGTGGTAAACCTACACATTTGGATGACCAATCTTCCTACTTTAGCTAATTAGACCTATTTTGTTTATCTATACACTGATCGACAAAATATTCAACCAATAGTTTTTGGTGACTCCGTTGGGAATATACATAATTTTGTGCAATTTGGAACCTCAAGTTTTAGATTGAAACATTACCTGTGTCTTACCCATTATCATTATAACCCTTATCCATTACAGACTCTGGTGACTCCATTTCATGTCTTACCTATTATTCATTTATAGCCTTACCGTCTTCCTCCACCTCTGTTATTTTATCTAGTCTATAAAAACCAAAGTTGTTGGGAAAGAGTGCGCAGTTTAAAACCTCAAGCTTCAAACTAAAGCAAGGTCAATTTTTTTCCATTTTTGTTTCACAATTTGGTAGATTCAAGGTATACACAAAGCCAAAGAGCTAAAGGGATTATTGACCCTATATTCAAGTTGGTACAGCAAATTAATTTTGATCTATTTCCTTCACCATCTCACCTCCAACGAACCAAGAGCTTTCATCCTACTAAAGTCATATCTCTATTGCCAGACGAAGTATCCACTTCTACTGTTGATAAAGCTTTGCCAATAATTACCCCTCTGAGATTTGTTATTCCTTCTTTTCATAGTCATATAATGGTAGTTCAAGGCCCTTGGGGTAATGCTTTTGGTCCTCTCAATCTTACTCCACCTCTACATGAGCTTCCACACAGATTAAGGAAGAATTTCCCCAAATTGTATGGTGATGGGAAAGTTCATCCTAATGAACACATTGCAGCCTTCAGCATAGCCTATGGAGTAATTGGAGTAGAATTTGAAGATGTAGCAGTCAGGCTATTTGTAGAAACATTACAAGGTACTGCTACAGATTGGTTTTATCATCTACAGGCTTAATCAGTAACTAATTGGAATACCCTCAAAGATAAGTTTGAAGCTAGATTCAAACATGTAGAAGATGCACATGCACTTCTGGCTCAACTTACACAGATGAATAAAGCACCTCATGAACCAATGAGAGACTCCATAGCCAAATTTGACAAACTAAGGAATAGAATTCCTATAATTACTCAACTTATAGCTGAGAATCTCAAATGCTTCTTCGTTAATTCTCAATTACCTAAAGTAAGTTTTTTTTGAGACGTGCTGGTCAAATAGATTTTGTTGTAGCTCAACTTTTGGCCACTAAGGTAGAAGATGATCTCATCTTAGCAGGGAAGATAGGAAGAGATCCAAATAGAAATAGACCTTCATCATCTTCTGAATATTCATCTACAAGCACCACTAATCCAATGGTGCAAAATCTATCAAATAAACTGCTAGCCTTGAAAAGACAAATGGTGCAAGGAATGTCTTTTGCTCCTTCATACAGAGATATGCCAAGAAGGACATTTCCAAATCAGTCATATCAAGGCAATGCTGCCAAGAATTAAGGGCAGCCAAATCATCTTCCTCCCCCATAAGGGAAACTTTCCCTTGAAGCTTCTCCAATCAACTCAACAGTTGGATATTTAGAAATAGAACATGCTTTCTCTTTCCAACCTAAGTTTGAGTAAGAAAATGACGTTGATCTCTTCACGGAGGATCAAGAAGAATCAGCTGGTAACTCCCACATTGGTTTTTTGAATTACCAGGATGAACCTAGAAGCAAAGGAGAAGTTATTGATGGATCATATGCAGTGTTTACTAGGTCTAAGAACCAATCAGTCCAGCAAGATAATAAAAAGAAGATAGAAGAGCAACCTCAACCAGCAATTACAATTGCTAAGCGTGGAACCACTCTGCCTTTTTAGTCAAAGGATTTGGTGATCACCTAAAAGGTAAGTACATTAATTTCACCTTCACCTTCTACTTCAATTTCACAATCTAGCCCTCCTCCCATCCCTCCTAAAACCCAAAAGGTTGAAATGCTTTCCTCTATTCCTAGTCCAATTCAGCCATTTGACATAATTGATCATGTCAAGAAGACCAAAATACAAATGTCTGAATTTGAATATTTGCAGTCCAATCCTGATCAATTGGATAAGTTGGTCAAATGTGTCAAGAACCAAATCATCCCTACAAGACAAGGGGTTAAAAAAATAATTCCTAATTCCCCAAAGAACATGCCCATTCCAAATAATCTTGTCATTACTCCTCCAGCTGCCCCTGGGAAAATAGAACCTTTTTATGTTTCCTTATTGATAAATGGTTATCAACTCAACAATTGCATCATTGATTTTAAGGCATTAGACAATGTCATGCCTACTAAAGTATCTGAATCTCTTGGTCTCATGTTGACCAAGACATTTGGGAGATGCTTCTCCATGGAGAACAAGCAAGTACCATTGCTGGGGCAAATCAAAGATGCCTAATTTGCATTTGCAGCCTTTCCAAATAAGAGAATCAAGATGATTGTCTTGATGGCTAACATCCCAGCATCTTATGGCATTTTGCTTGGATGAAATTTTTGCAAGGATGTGGGAAGATAACTAAGCATGGACTCATCTGAGGCAAGGATCCCTGTCCAAGGTGTAATGAAGAGATTGCTTCCTGAAAAGGAAACAAAATACGTGGTCACCCAAACATCAGCTCTTGCAGCACAAATTCTGTTTGAGTCTTCAGGTAGGGGTAATTACTTATTAACCATAAAGGATGTTCATGTTTCTAAGGATGAAAGTCCTATAGCTAAAAATGTAAGAATTGATCCAAATAAGACTTCAGGAGAATTGGTAAGGTGCAGTACAAATAAGAAAGGATATTCCATTTCTACTGAAGAGAAATCTGATAGGAGATCAGCTTCTGATGATGTTTGGATACTGAAATCCAATGGTAGTAATTCTTCCACCAATGATGGAGTTGGGACTGTGTTGATATCTCCTCAAGGAGATATTCTTCCTTTATGCAATTTGCAAGTTAGCAACACCAACAACACAGTTAGATGTGAATCTCTGTTGCTCAAATTGAATATTGTTCACGATGAAGAGATCAAACTCCTCCACATCAAAGGAGATGCTAAGTTGATAGTTTGCCAGGAGTTTGATGTGGACAATCCAATCATGTGCTAGACTAAACTAGAAGAACAACCAATTATGGTAATGGACCATGCTCTTGCAAATCAAAATTAGGCAAAGGAACCCTTCGCCAAGAAAGCAAGGAGTTATGGCTTTCAAATTGAAGGCCACATCCTGCCATGGGGAAAGAAGAAGAAAGAGCCAAGAGGAAGATGCAAAAAATTGGTTTCTTGGTGGAGAGTTCCACTCACCCATCACCATTTCTGGGGAAAAAATGTCTTCTTGTTGGTTTATCAGGATAGAGCACTATTTTCACTACCTCTCAAGAAGCAGTATCTGAAACACTTCAACTCTTGAAGTATCAGATCATTGCATCTAGATATATGTATATTGTATAGTTTTTAATTCTATTTTGTTTTGTTTGTTTCTTTTTTTGATGCCTTTCATTTTTAGGTAGCATGACTCCATAGCCCAATGGCATACTTCAAGGCACTCGAGATTCTATATTCTACTCCCTCTTTAATTATTTTTACAATTGATAGAAGCTCTCCAACTGGAGCCAACTATTGTCCCCCAAAAAATATCACTCATTTTTGGGAAAACATTTGAACTATTTTGGTCCTACATACCAAAATTGACTCCTCACTTTTCAAAATTTGTCCTGGGCATTCAAATTACTCATTTTTCAAGCTTCTCAAGAATCTACAAACTCTGTAGGCTTGAATCTATGGACTCTGCAGGAAGAGAAATCTATGAACTCTATAGGAAAATAAAATATATGGACTCTACAGGCCAAGTTCAATGGGCTTTATAGATTGATTTCTATGGACTTGGTTTCTACAGACTCTGCAGGCAGGTTCATTTTTACAGGTTCAAAGGCTTCTACAGGCAGTTTCAATCAAAAGAATTAGTTTCCAACACTTAGTCATTTTTGGGATTGGTTTAGTGCCTTGGTTCAATCCAAAATGTCCATCAGCAAGCATCTAAGCAAGGATCCAACCATTGAACCATTGAACTGTTGAACCTTGAACCATTTTGGTTCAATGGGTTCAATAAGTTTAAATTTTCAACATCATCGTCAAGAGTTAAGTGCTTCATCAAGGTTCAAAGTTCAACCACTTCAAGGTTCAACGGCTTCAAAATACTTATCAAAGAGAAGAAGGCTTGAACCATTGAACCGTTGAACCATTGAACCACTTTGGTTCAAAGGTTCAACGGGTTCAAGGTTCAATGCATTTGGTTCAATGAGGATCAAAAGGACTTAGCCAAATCAAAGAGAATGAACCATTGAACTATTGAACCAAAGCTTGGTTCAATGGTTGGTTCAATGCTTTGGTTCAATCAAATGGTTCACTCAGTCGGTTCATCAAATGGTTCATCTGCTTGGTTCAAAGCTTGGTTCATCCACTTGGTTCAAAGTTTGGTTCATCAGCTTAGTTCAAAGCTTGGTTCAATGGCTTGGTTCAATCAAAGGGATGATTAGCTTGGTTCAAAGCTTGGTTTAAAGAAGCGGTTCAATGTAAAAGTTTAAGAGAGCCTCCTGAAGGACAAGTGCCCTTGCAGAGGGCACTTAGTCGACAAAAGCACCCTTCGAAAGGGTCATTTTCAAGGAAGTCGCAAAGGTAAATTCTTTCAAATTTTTGTTTAAGGTAGTCGAAAAAGACTAAGGCATAATTCTTTCAGACTTTGTTTGAAGGAATTCCTTCAGACAAAAAGTCTGAAAGAATTCAGATAGGCTGTGGGAAGAAAGCCCGAAGGAGTTTCTCGAAGCTGAAGAACAAAGGAATTTGTTTGCAAAATTTTTATCTGCAAGAAAATTCCAATAGAAAAAGCCCAAGGAAAATGCCCATGAAGAAATCCTAGGGAAAAAGTCTGAGGGAATGTTCGCGAGAGACTCCAAAGAAAAGGCCGTCGAAGGACCCTGAAGGGCAGGTGCCCTTACGGGGGACTCTCAGCTGCCAACTTAAACGACACTTCCCCAAAGCTTAAGGGTCACCTTCCCTTTGAGAGGATTCAAAATAGGAAAGCCAAAGAAGGACCAAGGGGCGATGCACCCGAAGACATCAAATTCAATAACAGTGAACTAACTGTTGAAAATGTAGTGACGGGTACGTGAATGTCAATTTCAAGGATCAAAAAATAGATGTTAATTTTGAAAAGCCTTAAAAAGAGCCAAAGAACTTAGCGACCTACCAAACAAAGCTTGAAGGCCATTCAAAGACCACCTAAAGGGCAGATACCCTTACAGGGGGCTCTTCTTGATCTAAAATGGACCCGAATGCATTCAAAGGCTTTAAGACCAAAACTAGCAGGAAGCGACTAAGGAACAGAACATCAAATTGAATCCAGGACCTGATTTAGTTAACTAGAAAAGGAGGAATGATGAAGAAGGATCAAATCACTAGGTGGACATTGAAAGATGTAAACTTTCAATAGCGTGACTTGTTTCTCTGCATTGAGAAAAGCAAATGGGTAGATGCCCCTAAATTCCAGCCTGTCTTCTTAACAAATTTCAATGCAACATGATGTGTTACTATTCTCGAGTCCTTCTTGAAGAGGCTATATAAGGGACTCTTTTATTGTAAATATATCTCTTTTTGACAATTAGAAATGAAACTCTGCCCAAATTGAAAGGTATTACTGAGACTTTGAGCTCAAATTGTTGATCATATTTTCGTTATTGGAATAAGAAAGCAAGTGACTTTTCAGACTTTGTGTTGTGATATCTTTGTTGTTGGGGAAATTGTTCTTATGTCTTTTTCCTTAATATATTTTCTATTCCTTTAATTCAATAAGTAGAATTAGTGAAAGTAGTCAAGAAGGTGTCCTAAAGTCAACTGTGGAGAGACTTTGTGCCCCCATAATTGCCTTTAGTGTGTTTTCTTTTCATTTCTGTGTAAAGGAACTTGGGACGACTTTGTGCCCTCATTGTCCTTTGTATCTCACTCTTGGGTAATTCAGGAGGAGACTTTGTGATACATCTCAATTTGTTGGTTACTATGTCCTTGGTTACTTTTTGAAATTACTACCAGGATTTTTCTTGTGGTTTGTTGAATAGTACTTTTGAAAGAAGAGGAGTGCTTTCTGTCATTTCCCTTGAGATTTTTCCTTTGATTTACATGCATCATCTCTGAAGAAAGAGAGATGGATGGTTTTTCCTACCCTTGAGTATTATTTTCTATTTATATATACATATAGCATATCTATAGGGAACCTCCCCTTGATGAGAGGAGAGATTAGTCCCCTTTTGATGTGGTAAACCTACACATTTGGATGACCAATCTTCCTACTTTGGCTGATTAGACCTATTTTGTTTATCAATACGCTGATCAACAAAATATTCAACCAACATTACATATCTTGGGGATATCTCATAATTTATTATCTGTGTAAACTAATAGATGTGGGTGTGTAAGTTGCAATTTTTAAAGCAAGTTGGAAGATGGTAAGAGGTGTTATGATGATAGCTAAAGGAGTCAAGATTGGCATTTTTAACAAGATTTATGCATGCATAGTTGAGTGCAATAGTACTTCTATGAAGACTACATCAGAGACTACTCTATTGGATGTAGAGGAAAACACTATTTATATGGATGGTCATGGTTTCTAGGTACCTAAGAGTGCTCATTCTATGGAGTTAAAATTACATATAGAGAAGACTATGTTATGACACCAAAGAATTGGACACATTGGATAAAAATGTCTTAAGGCCTTGAAGAATAAAAACCTTGTTGAAAGTTTGATTGTCTACAATATTAAATTTCATTTATGTGAGCATTTTACTTATGGTAAACAAAACCATGTTCAATTTTACTTTAGTTCTCATAAATCTTATGATGTTTTGGATCTTATTCATTCTAATGTATTTGGTCATGTTAATGTTCCTTCAATTTTAAAATCCACATATTATGTTTCGTTTATTGATGATTATAGTAGAAGGACATGGGTTTATTTTCTAAAGAGTAAATCTAAAGTTTTCAATTGTTTTAAAGAGTTTAAAGTAAGAGTTGAGTTGTAGACTGGAAATAAAATTAAGTGTTTGATAATTTACAATGGTGGTGAGTTTTGCTCTAATTATTTTGATAGATGCTATAGGGATTATGTTATATAGAGACATAAGACAATTCCATATTCACCTCGGTAGAATGGATTTGTATAAATAATGAACAAGACACTACTAAAGAAGGCTAGGAGTATGCTTACTAGTGTTGGATTGGAACAAAGGTTTTAGGCCAAAGCTATAGCCATTGCTTGTTACTTGATCAACAGGTCTCCTACATCAAATTTTGTTGATTAAATGCTTATAGAGGCATGTCATAGTTGTAATCATTCTTTGAGACATCTTAGAGTTTTTGGTTTTGAGGCATATGTAGATGTGCTAAAGGAGAAGAAGACAAAGTTGGAGAACAAGGTTGTGAAACGTATCATCATTGGTTATAGTTATGGTGTGAAAGGATACAAGCTTTGGGATCTGATAGTATAGAAGGTATTATATTCTAGAAGTGTTATTTTTGTTGAAACTAATCCTTCTTATTTTGTACTACAGCTAGATAAAATAGAAAAGAAAGAAGTGATTTAACTTCCTCCTATGCCTAGGAAAGTTGAGTGAAGGCCATGAGAGAGACAAAAAGTTAAGGATATCTCATCAAACTCTGAATCTTTTGAAGAAGAGGTGTATGAAGAAGAACCTCCACCTCAACTTGTTTGAAGGTCTACAAGGTGTAGACAACCAATATAAAGGTATTCTCCCAATGATTGGAGATGTATATTTTCTTTGAGAACTAACATTGATGAATCAAGATCTATAAAATAAGTTTTGGGTGTGAATGATGCAGAGTCCTAAAAGGTTGCTATGGAAGAAGAAATAGTAGCTTTGAAAAAGAATGATACATGGGACCTTGTACCATTACCTAAAGGACATAATCCTGTTGGATGCAAATGGATGTTCAAGACAAAGATTGGTTTAGATGGCACTGTTGAAAAGTACAAAGCTCTATTGGTTGTAAAATATTACTCTCAGGTTAAGGGTGTTGATTACAGTGAGATTTTTTATCCTATTGCTAAAATGACATCCATTAGATTCTTGCTTTCTATTGAAACAACTTATGATTTAGAGATTGAGAAAATGGATGTGAAGATTTATTTATTTTATGGTGATTTGGAGGAGGAGATTTATATGAAATGTCCAAATCACTATGTGATGAAATGTAAAAGAAGTTTAATTTGCAAGTTAAATAAATTCTTGTATGGTCTCAAGTAGATTCTTAAGACATGGTACCAAAAATTTGATACACATGTATTGATTTTGGGGTTTGAGCAGTCTAAATATGATCACTGTGTTTATTATAAAACTGATGGTGATCATTTCCTAGTCATTGCCTTATACGTTGATGATATGTTATTTATTGGCAATGGGAAAGTTTTGATTTCAAAGATTAAATCTCAAATCTCATCAAATTTTGTGATAAAAGATCTTGGTTCTATGAAACACAATCTTGGGATGGAGCTTAGAAGAGACAAAATAAAAAGGTATGGCTTGGACAAAGTAAGTACGTGAATTCAATATTATAGAGGTTTAACATGCAGGATTGCAAACCATTATGTGTTATTTTTTAAGTTGGAATGAAGTTATCTAATGCATAATGTCCTACATCCTAATTAGATATGGAAGACATGAGTAGAGTGCCTTACCAGAGTAAAATTGGAAGTCTGATGTATGTTATGGTTTGTACTAGACAAGATATTGCCCAAGAAGTGGGAGTTATTTATCATTATATGTCTAATCTTGGTAGAGTTAATTGGGATGTAGTTAAAAGGGTCTTCAGATATTTGTGGGGTACCTCAGAGAATTCCTTATGTTCTTATGGTAACATGATTGGAGATAGACATCCTCTTGAAATTATTGATTATGTGGATTCATATTGGGCAGGTGATGTTGATAGTTGAAGATCCACCAGTGCTTATGTGTTTACATTGTTTAGTGGTGTAATAATTTGGATGAGTAAGTGAGAGGTGGTGGTCATTTTTTCCACTACATAGGTAGAGTATATGGCAGCTACTCATGCCTATAAATAAGCCATTTGTCTTAAGATATTATGTTCAAATATTGGGTTGAAATAGGGTGTAGTGAAAGTTTATTCTAATAGTCAAAGGGTTACTTTCCTATCAAAGAACCTAACTTTTCATGCCAGGACCAAACATATTGATTGTCAATATAATTTTTTGAGAGACATGGTCAAAGATGGTAGGGTGGAGCTCATAAAGGTAGAGACTTTGATTAATGGTGTAGATTCATTAACTAAGCATGTGAACACAGAGAAGTTCAAATGGGGTTCAGAGTCTATGGACCTTTTTGCCCCTAGTTTTTAAGTTCATGTTGGTATGGTTCCTCTAGGTCTTGAAAAGTATTCAACAAGTGGGAGAATGTTGGGAATTGAGGTGTCTCAACCTTGACAAGTCAAAACACTATTCATGAGCTACTATTCATAGTCACTATTCACAATCATTACTTATGTGATGAGGTGGTAGTGGTGAGTTGGCAATGACTATGAATGTGATGTGGTATGTGATGTAAGTGGTGATGCAAGTGTTGATTTAGCTTGTGATGAGTTGGCGTGGCCTATGGAGGAATATCTATGATGTAAGTTCATGTGAGTAGAAGTGGGGCGTACCACTCCAATAAGGAGATAATTTGTTATCTTTTGAGATGCACGTGATTTTGATTTAAGTACAAAATGACAAAATTGATTATGGGGTGCACCTCTTAGTTGGCATCATGATCTTGAGTAGAAGGATAAGTCAAAATTTGATGGAAAATCTTTTGGAAGCATGTGGAGTCACATGGGATAGTGGGGAATAAGTTATTACTCCAAATTGGAGGCACATGTGAGAGTGAGGCATAGTTTTGGAGGCATGTAAGAGTGGAGGATGATGTGGCACAAGTGAAGGATCCACTTTTGACTCTTACACAATACTAAAATCTTGACACTATTCATAAATAGTGATGCCACTAAAGGGTGGTGCATTTTTGCCTTGCCCATGAAGTTTCTTCATTTGTATTGTTTCTTGTAATTATTCTATAAGTAAGATGTATTATCCTTTGTAATTGGTAAGCCAATGAAGTTAGAAAGCTTGTATTAAGCATAACACTTGTGAGAAGATTGAATGTAAGTAGCTAAGTATTTTAAGCTTATAAGCTTGAGAGTTATGCAAAAGCATTGAAGCTCTGTGGAACCAGTTCTTCTCCTATGTGTAGTATATTGGTGGCACTCCTGTGAAGGCTTATTCTACAAGTGTGTTGTAATCTTGTTGATTTGAATAATACATTGATCTATTTTAGAGTGTAAGGTTTTTCTCCCAAAAGGGTTTTCCCCACATAATCACATGTTATGGTATGCTATTGATTTTGGTTGAATGTGTTTCTTTTAATTATGTAAAAAATCAAATTTTTTTGCATATTCTCCTCTCTTGGTTAGTGTAAGGAATTGTTTCTATGATCTCGTATTATTTTCAATCCCATAGGATTACTAGATATAAAATTATGAAAATATTGATTTTTGATCATTTATCAAACCACCTCTTGACAATATCTTGATGTTTACTAAAGCTTTGTAAATATTTTATTCATGCATTTTCCATCTAGAAAATGTATAGTAACCATGACTGAATTCTTTCATCATCTTCCATATATTCTCGCATGAATTGGTATGTTGACAAATTGAGGGTAATGAGAAATAAGTTTATTGCACATATACTAGTAAGAAAGGTGATGCCTTGAGGGCCTTTTGTGTCTTATTATATCTACCCATAGTACATACTTTAATAATAGATGTCATTCTCTTGTTTGTTTTCTATTGACTTCTTTATAGCATCCATCAAGTTCTTATTTGTAGATTTTTCCACTCAATTTAATTATGGATGGTAATTAAAAGAGAAATTGATAGTAATCTAATTATTATAAGCCCACTCAATGAACTTGATAGATTGGAAGGCTAGTCCATTATCACATACTAGGGAGACTGGTATCCCAAATCTAGTTAAGATATTCTCTTTAAGAAATTTTATTATATCTTTAGCCCTAGAAATCTTGGTTATTATTGATTCCATCCATCTAGTATAATGATATGTTGTAGTCAGTATGAACTTATTCTCTACTAAATAATTGGGATTAATTATTCCTGTAAAATCTAGGCCCCATAGTGCAAAGGGGTGTCCTTTAATTATAAACTACAAAGGCATTGTTGCATGTATTTATCTTTTACTAAATAATTAACATTAGTGATAGTTTCTAACATGGTTTTGGGTTTATTTAAATATGGTATCCCAATAATATTTCATCCTCATAATTTTTTGTGTAGTGTCATTCCCTGAGGGGTGTCCACTTCCAATATTCAGGTGGAAATTGTTAAGGATATCAGTGGCTTCTTTTTTGAATACACATCTCAGATAGATACCTTCATAATTTTTTTGGTACAATGCTCTTTTCTTTATCATGTAGTACACTAATTTAAGTCTAAGGGCTCATCTATGTTCTCTATTTAATTTAGGATGGCATGTGTCTGTGAGTAAATAATGAAAAATCTGAGTGTACCAATCACCTCCAACTAATTGATACTGATTGATGTGTTCAATAGATATGCATGGATTAGTCTTAGCCATTAGATGGATAATACCTTTCCTTATTACCATATTATCAAGTATGATCTCAATATTGAATTCCTATAACTTGGCCATCCACTTTCACCTTCTCTATCCTAAATCATTTTATCCAAGTGTAATCTTAACTTATGGGTTTAGGACAATGGCATATGTATTTTTGTGTAGAATGCAATGGCTAAATTTTTTCACAAACTTGATTAAGGCATAGAATTTATTTCTATCATGGAATAATTTAGATCTACATCCTTTAAATAATTACTCATAAAGTCAATATGATGTTTATTTTAATCTACCTTTTGTGTAAGTATTATTGTTATAGTTTGTTCTGATGCAAATGAATACAAGCAAAAATCCTTGTTGAAATCAAGGATGATGAGAACTATAGATCAAAAAATTATAGTCCTAACATCTTGGAATTGTTTATTTACCACTATTGTCTATTCTATTTTTGCGTCTTGCATCAGCATGGCATTTAGTGGCGTGACAATCTCTACAAATCTTAAAATAAACTTATGAACAAAATTGATTTTGTGAAATAAGAACTTAATATATTTTTTGTTGTTCAAATAAGGAATTTTTGAAATGGCATATACCCTCTTTGGATTAATGGATATTCCATCTTTTTTGATAACACGACCTAGTAATTTACCTTCGATGATTCCAAAAATACTTTTTTTTGGGTTTAGAGAGATCCCATATCTTTGGCATTTGTCAAATACTTTTTGCAAGTGGCCCACATGATCAATTTTGTCTTTCAAAAATATAGTTAAGTCATCTATATATATGATGATGCATTTTCCAATAAGTCCCTAAAAATCAAAATCCATGGCCCATTGGATTTAGCACCTGCATTGATTAGTCCAAATGGAAATATTTTGGATGTAAAATTTCCCCACTTGGTGGTGAAAATAGTCTTCATTTTATCATCATTTTATACTAATACCTTATTGTAACCTAAGAAAACATCAATAAAATATATCATCTATAACTCACTTACTATTTGAATCACATCATCTAGGGAAGTCAAGGGATAATTTTCCTTTTCTAATGTTTGGTTAAGGTTCCTGAAGTCCACAAACAGTCTAATTTCTCCATTTTTATTTCATTCAGGGACTAGGTTGGTTACCTAGGTATAATATCTAATAAGAAATATAATTTTGGCATGTAGTAATTTCTAGACTTCTTTCTAAATAAAATGTTCCAAAATAGATTTGACTGGTCTTTGTCTCTACCTAAAAGGTTTGTGTTCTTCTTTTAGTAGTATAGTGTGTGTGATGACTCTAAGATCAAAAAAAATAGGTTTTTATCGATCCAAGTGATCACATCTTTATATTCTATGAGTAAATCCCTTGTCCTTTGCTTATCTTTCTCTATATAACTTAGCCTAATGTTAATTGTATGGGGGTACTCATATGTCCCTAAGTTTACCTTGGTGAAATCAAACTCATTGGTATTAGACTATTTATGTTTCTTATCTTAATAGTCCATGTTAAACACCCTTTCAAAGGATACCATTCCTTTTGATGTCTTACATTTTTCAATAGAAGGATACTATCATTTTCCTTCTCTTTTTGATTTATTGGATCAAAATATTTTTCATCAATAATCTAAGATGGAAAGGCACCAGAATTTCCCATGAATTGAATAATCTATTGATCATCATCAAAAACTTGAAAATGATCAACTTTATCATGAACTTAAGGGCATGGTACTAGTTCCATAAAAAAAATTGCATTTTTTATTCTTGAAGTGGAGCCAAATTGGTTGTAGAGGTAGATAGGGAATCATTTGTTTAATAATTCTCCCTAAGGACTAATTTTATATTAAAGGCCTCAAATGATTTAGTCATATCCTAGGATCTATGTTTATATTTATTGACATATGAAAATTTTCACTGATAATGACTCTTGATCTAGTTAACAACTAGCTTTGAGTCTCTAAACATCAACAGCTACTTGGCACGGTGTTTTAGTGTAAATTGAAACCCTATGATTAAATCCTCATATTATGCATGGTTATTAGTGCATGGAAATTATAAATAGAAATTAGTAAGGTATTTCCTAACATCAGGTTTAGTCAATGTTATACCCACACTAGAGCCTTTTTTGGACTAAGCACCATCAAAATATAAGGTCCATAAGTGTGAAGGACCTTCAAATTCTAGTTCATGTCTTTTAGGCTTGGTTGTGAAGGTATAAACCCCTACATGTAATGAATAAAATTTTACTCTCTCATTTTTGGCATTATACTTTATGATCATATGTTTTATTTTTCATTCTCTATTGACCCTAATTTGATTGGCTACTCATTTCCATGGAAGCCGCATATGTGAAAAGTTTATGGTAATGTATCTATTTAGTGTTTTTGACCAGTCATAACTTGGGATTAAACCATAGGCCTCAAGAATGTAACTGATAATATGTTAATTTACTATTGTACACGTGGTTCAGAGGGGAGTAACATGTAAACATTTAGTAGCTCTCTAATAACTAGGACTAAAGATTTATCTGGCTATAAGATCACTCTTTTAAATTTGTCTGGAGTTAACCCTATTACTTTGCATACCCTATAGGCATCACATTGGATAAGGCACCTCAATCAACTAGGAAATTATTCACATTTTCCAAAATATTATTACATATAATAAAAAGGGTGGGATCTTAAGTGTGTCCTTGTATATGACCATGTTTTCATGTGTATCCTTTGATTTGTCATTGTATGGTTTACTAGTCAAAGCTTTGAGAAAAATCACTCTTTATTATGTGGTCTAAGCTAACTCATGAAGAGTAATGTTAGCCTTGATTTTTTTTAATCCTCAACTATATTGTAGCTACTCTTGGTGTGTGGATCAGATTGATGTTGTTGATCATTCCCTCTAGGAGGAGGTGGATTATTATTAGTGTTTGGATTAGGGGGAGTGGTTGTATTTTTATTTAAAGGTGTGGAATTTTGGGTAGGTTATTGATTTATATTTCTCATATTATAATTATTCCTCTAAGACTATTGAAAGGCATGAATTTCATCTATGTTATCTTTTGTCTTATTTTTTATTCAATACAGAATGAAAAATCATAGTTCTCAAATACCATGGTTGTATTATACATATTAGAGGCCAAGTGTGGATGGATTAGATTGATTTTGGACTACCTCATATCTTTCCATCTCCTTTTAAAATATTTCAAAAGCATTATAGAATTATATACAGTACTGTTCACCATGTTGGACAATGTTATGGACCCTACACTAGTTAGGTAAGGTTATTTCACAAATTATCATCTCATGCAATCTATTAGGCTGAGGGTCTAAATTATTATAGGATTTGTTGAATTATCTATTATATATTTGAAATAAATTTTTCCTATTGGTTTCCTCTCCTACAGTGTTCCCTAGGCATTTCTACATGCTCAAAAACTCATTTTTAAGTTTCTACACCATGTGTTGGATGGTGTCCAACTCATTTTCGGTGGAATAAAAGGTTGTCCCCTATGTGGTATAGGTGTTGACTAGGACCAAAGCCTATGTAGGATGGTTTAGAAAACTTAGGTTTTGATTTGGTGAAACATGAGTCAGAGGTAGCTAATTAAAAACTTGGTTATGATTGAATATAACATTTTGATTGGCATTTGGAATAAGATTCAAAACTGGCAAATTTGGATCAATGTTAGGTAAGGATTGAAATTTAGGATTCAAATGCCTATCAATGTTAATATCTTCAACATAGGAACTTGTCAAGTTATTAATCTTTATATCTCTATGCAGGAACACTTCAATCAAAGTATCTAGAGCAAATATATACATTTCAAATGTTAAAATAGAATTAATTTGGTAGGAAGTAACCACACAATTATACATATTTTGAAATTTTGGGTTAAAGGCTCAAATTAGTTCATTAGGTTCCCTTTTCATGATACGAAAATATTGGTATATCATGTTGGGACTGGTAACTTATCTATATTATGCCATGAAAGTGTAATCACATTGGTCCCATGTCATAATAAAACTCTCTATAAGGTTGAGGACCTAGTCATAGGAAGCATCTTGTAGTGTGAATGAGAATAGTTTGCATGCAACATCCTCATGAACTATATTTATAAACCCTAGAGAAATTTTAAAAGATTGCATGTCTTCCTCTGTAGTTCATCCCCTAAAGGAAGAGAATGAAGGAATATATATCTTTGGTGTCATAGGAAGATTATGGATGACATTAGCTATGGTGATAGTTGAACTAACTAACTAGGCTATAATAAAATGTTAATGTTGGTTCCCTTGGGTTGGTTAATTTATCTAGGTAACATCTCTCTTAGGGACACCTCTAACTAATCTATGTCTTAGGTGAACCTCTAAAGGTGCTAATAATAATAAACTAGAATAAAAATTGGTCCTTGTTAACCTTATTGATGGATATAGTGTACACAACTCAAGTGAATCTTTAACAATCAAAGATTATGGCCCCTCCTTATAGCACCAAATAAATTCTTATTGATATGGGTTTTATGCACATAAGGGAATATGATGAGGATACCTCTAATGTTTCAGGATTAGTTAAAAGATTCATTCTAAAGCATGATTTATGTGTATCATTTTTATAAATAACCATGTGGTGGACTAGCGATGAGTGGAGTGGTTATTTACCTCAGATAGCTTGGATATAATGTGAGTCTAAAATCTACTTGAGGTGGATGGTTGGATATAACCTAAGGTGTTATTCATCCAAAATATTCAAAAAAGGGAAAGGTAAGGCAAAAAAAGGGTTTTATGACTCAACTAAAGAATAAACCCTTCCAATCCAACTTTATCTATCCTAGGATGAGTGAATGTCCAAGAACTAGTACCTACTACAAATTATTATTATTATAGTAGACATACAGACAAAATTAATTATCAAAAGAAATAATTTCAATATACCCAATAATCATCATCAAATATATGGTTAAAACTAGATTGCATAGTACATCCCTATATCTAACCAATAATAAGTATGATAAATAAACAATGAGCATTTAAATTAACAATTTGTTCAATCTAAATAATATCAAAATAAATAGTCACACAGCCTACTCTAGATTTATATTAACTTAATGTAAATTTTTAGCAAGATAGAAAATTTGGAAGAGACAACACTTCAACACAAACTTACAAAACAATCTAATAACTTTCTTGCTTGTATTAATTATGAAATTCTCTTCACTTTAGAATGAGGGAAAAACATATACTTATAGCTTTATATGTACATGCCTCATCCTCTAAGTTGAGTCTAATTTTACAATGTATAAATTAGGATTGTGTGCCAAAAAAGCATGCAATGTATGCATGTTTTAAAATATGAATAAAGATAATGCTTAATATAGACATATAAGTGATTTTAAAAAATAAGTTGTAGCTAATAATAACAATAATAGATAAAAATTGGAATCAAGTCTTCATTATAACTAGGATTTCAACTTGAATAAAAGAACTATAATGTTAATGTGCCCTTTTCATCCATAGTGATTGAAACTATTGTTATAACTAAAGTGGTAGTTGAAGTCATAGGATGCATTATAGTTTGAACTAAAGTCATAGCAATAGTCAATGGTGATAATGGTACCACTATGTCCAGAAGGGTGATGAGAATTGGTTTATAGGAGTATGCACCATAAAAAATATAAGTACCATAGGTGGAGGTGTCTAAGTTTAAACCCAAGTCATAAATGATCTTGTTGAAGTGGCTAAATCCCCTTGTGCCTATAACCATTTATAATCAACCATACTTGTAAAAAAATCTAACTCAATAGTTTTGAAATCAATAATAGACCTTTTGAACAAAATTTTAACTTTATCCATTAATTTCTTGTGTAGGGCCACACAAGATTTGAAGGCCACATGAAGGGTCTTTGTCTGATCCACTTTGTCCCCTAGAAGATGTGATTAATTATACTAAGTGTTCATTTGTTCTATAAGAAGTGATTTCCACCTCTAACTTAAAGATATATGTTATCAAATATAGTAAATATTGAAAAAAAAGTTTGTTTATTATCCCTCCCTATGATGTATTCACACAATTGATTCTTATCGATCTAAAGACTTGAATGGTATTTTGCTCTAGGTTGAAAAATTGTTGAACCTACCCTTGCATCTCATGATGCCATTCTACCAAATAGGCATGTTTGGTACTTATTTGGTTCTTTTCCAAGTCACATTAGGGGTTAATAGTAAATTCAAGTGTGCATATCCTTTATTTATTATTTCCTTGCCTATGAAGATTAGTTTATCATCCCAATCCTTCATTATCTCATGAAAATTGACATCTCCTTATATTGACTGAGATTGATCTCTTGTTATTCTGATTATGCTCAAGATATGTTACAAATTTCTAGAAAATCTTTGCACATTGTCAATTATATACTTGTGATCCTCAATCACAACTCTACTCCTGCAAAATATTTTTAGAATACTTTATTCCTTTGAACATCTACTTTAAAACTACTCCAATAGCATCAACCACAGTAAGGGGTTCATCTTCAAATTCATCTAAGTCTCTATGCTTGGTCTTCATCTTCTTTTTAAATGAAAATAATTCTTCATGGTTTTCAAGATCGACAAGCTTACCATCCACCATCACCATCCTCTTCCTCACCCTTTTCAATGTGTTTGTGAATCTGTCAAATTGTATAATAACCTTGGGTTGTTCAGTGATGACTAGGTCCTACCTCATATCTTCTTATTCTTATAATTATTATATACAAGAAAGGAGTACCATCATATTTTTCTCAATGGCTTGGGTTTGAGATGAGGAAGTAGAAGGTGGAGCATTTCCTAGACATCTCATCACTAAATATGGAGGGGTAACCATGGAAGATGAAGTGGAGAATGAAGGTGGCTTAGGTAAGGGAAGTAGATCCTTTCTTCAACTTGTGCTTTTAATATGTGGAGTCCAAATAGTATACTTAGTTGTATCTAGGGCCTTGTAGACAAAAACCATTAATAAGGACTCAATTTATGTGGCTTGAGCTAAAGGCATCCCTAGTTGAGTAGATGGCCTTACTGACATCGATTGGGTTGCAAATATGGATTTAGATACTAAATCTTCAAAATGTAGATTTTTTCTTGTGGTTTCTTGGTTAGTAGTGAGAAACCATGGATGAATTGATGCAACATGGGTGTATGAATATGATGCAAATGAATATGTGGAACTAGTAGTAAAATAATATATAGAATGGATAATAGAACTTGCCTTTAAAGTGTTATAAATTGGAACATTTGATTCTTGATTTGTTACAGTGGAATAATTTTAAATTTGAATTTTAGTTGATACTATAACTTTAGAAGGATTTGTAGTCAAACCATACATAAGACTAGTGTCAATTACTATAGAAATAATAGTAGTAATAGGGGATTCTTTGGGTATAACCTCCTTAGTAAGATATAAATTAGTATTAGTCCCCACGCTTGTGAATTATAATGTTTTTGGTTCTTTAGTATCTATAGAAGACAATGAGAGAATAGGAAGATGATCTTTTGTGTTCTCATGCATCAAATATTCTTTAATATTATTCAGTCCATCAACCTCCTCCTCAACCTTAGTATATAAGGGGCCAAGTGTAGTACCTATACACTATAAGGCCTCTCTTTTTATTTAGTGACATGAGGAACTTGGAGAGAATACTAAAGTGTTATGGATTTCCTCTTGTAAGTGGCTATAAGAGGAGAAGTATTAGGATTTGTCCTTAGTGGGGAAGAAAAAATATAAAATGTATGTGGAGATATTTTAGTAGCAGGTACTGGTAGATACTCAACAGTAGTAGGAACTAACGTAGACATAACAAAAGTAGATACTAGTGTATAGTCCATAGTGGTAATCACTTGTTGTATGATAGGAAAGTCACTTGTGGAACCTCTACTTATTGAGTTGTAGTAGTAGGTGAAGTTCGTTGAGTATGATGCCTCAAATTTAGAGGTGTTATCATACTCATTAAAATAAAAGGGGTGATAGTGTTTGGTGACCTTGTTATACCCCTAGAGATATTGGCCTTGATATACATATCTATATCAATTATGGTCTCTTGTCCTTCATGCATAGAAGTAATGCTCACCTGAGATACAAGTATTTATTGGTTATCTATGCCCTTAACATCCTCAAGATAAGTGGTATGATCATATTGTATTCTCTATGTGACCCTCATGGACATTAAGTATTTGTGCATATTTTTCATCACTTCAGTATCATCTCCTAAATTCATGAATATGGGATAATGAACATAAGATTTTCATGCATACTAAATCTTGACCTTATTTCCATAATTCTTAAGGACCTCATAAATAACATTTATAGGATCCCAAAATCTGAATTGTGATTATTAAATCCATAGTGAACCTTGGCCCTACCTACTTGATATAAGTGTTCCCAATATGTATATTATTGGTAGCCAATGCTAAGGGAACATTTTGAATGACACCTTGTCTAGGCTCCTTCAATTTCTTATCCACAGCATTGGATAACTAGAAATCAATTTCTTTCTATACCAATTTGTCTAAAATGTGTCATAATATATTCAATGGGTATTCATAAGTTCCTTCAATTCTAATCAATGTATGGTCTAGATAGAACTAATAATTGCCCATTTTTTTGATAGACCTTTTGATTTGGTCTGATAATCTTGGCATTCTTTTCCCATTTATGGCTTGATATATTATTGGGTAGGATACATAAGCAATATTTTGCATCCGACCCATGAACTTATAAATATGGAATATGGTATAAACATCAAATATCCTACTATTTTTATATTCAAGAGAAGGTTATATAGGTTCCTCTCAAGGAGGGGTCACAATAGTAGTTATTGTGTCTAACAAATACAACATCATATAAAAATTTCTATTAGATATGTCCTTAGCCTTACTCATTGGGAACTTCAAGTTGAAATTGATCACTTATCCTAAAGCTATAATTTGATTTATAATCAATATGACATCTAATAAGGGGACCTGAATCTCCCTAATGTAAGTGATGTCAAAGAAACAATATAACCTATTTAATAGGGCCATGGATATCTACACCCTAAATCTGAATCTTATGGTTGGGGTGCTACTAAATTAGTTTCTTAACATAAAAGTGTTTGGTTTTACTGCCTAGGTTTTCAATATCTCCTTGATATTATTCTTAGCTAACCAAGCATTTGCTATGGGTTGGTTCTAAGTCATGTTGGGAATAAGCAGACTATAATAATTTTTAAAGGCATTGCTTGATACATAATCTATGGAAGTTAAACTACTTGGTAGGTGAAAGATTTTTCCCAAGAAATGCCCAGAGATAAATAAATTGAACATGAGGTCAATATATGGCAATACCATAGTTTTGGTTACAACAATATGCAAACCAACTGCCATGATTTCTAGGAGTTCATCTATGTAGGTTTTGGTGAATGAGGACAATTTTTTATCCTTGGATCATCTATACATGGGAATTAATTATAGATAATGTTTTCATATCTTGCCAATCCTATTTTTTTGACTTTGATTTTATGAAGTAGACTTTTGTGGGACTATTTTCCAAATGGTACATTTTCACTACTTTTGTATGTTTAGTCATCTTATTGAGTAATTTAATCCACCAAATGTCCATTTATCATGAATGCTTGTTTCTCTTTGTTTGTATTATTTTATATCGAGTGTGACATGTGGCATGTAGTCACTTATCCATTTTATGTTAGACTTTGCCTTCTGTACATTGGGCCTCTGGTCATAGTTAGGCAAGATACCAAAATGTGGTATAGTTATGCTTATCCAGATAGTCATGAATTTCATACTATATTTCTCACATCTATAGGCTACCATTTAAGATGATTCTATGTGGACATGTTTTTCTCTTCCAGATGGTCTTTGGGTTTTTATTGTGGACCTTTGTTAGATAGGTCATGGCTCTCTAAGATGTTGACATGTGGAACCATCACATTTATCTACTTGGTTATGGAGCCTTTTAAATCAATGTGTGTCTTATTTACGTATGAATGGAATAATTACATTTGGATGACTCTTAATCTTCTAGATGATTGCTAGACTTTATAAGATGTGCTTGTACCTATCAGTCGTAGATGAGTGAGATAACAACATGTGGCATAATCTCATTTATCCAAATGCTCAGGAACTCTTTACCTTATCCCTTTTACTTTGTAAAGAGTGATTAAATTAAATAATGATAAGTGGCACCATATCATTAATCCACTCAATCACAAAGTGTCAAGTCTAAATTTTAGTTGTATATGTTATGAGTAGATGTGATGCTACGATTTGGATAATTGTCACTCTTTTAGGTGACCACCGATGGATGAAGACTTGGATGCTTTGTACTATAGAGAGTGAGTAAATGAGATGAATATGTATGGCACGATCTCTCTCTCTTGGCTGCTCAAACATATAAAATGCATAGCCACTCTTTAATTTAATAAATTTTAGGTGAAAAAGAAACATTTGGCCAACCACGATATCAACCTGTAAAGTCAATGTGACTTGGAAAAGGAAAAAATAACATTGGAAAAATTCTAGTTAGGTTTATTAATCCATAAAATCAAACCTAAATTTATTAAACATCTTAAATTCTAAAGCTCAAATAGATGCACAAGAATATTTCAGATAATAACATATATTTTTAGGATTTTAAACTAAAGGTCATGAGATAATAATCCAAATGATGGAGCAACCTCTAGCTTTAAATTCTAATGTCTTTATATCAAATTAGACATTGACATGAAACTTTTAACTCAGTATGGGCCCTCATTTAAAATTTTGAAAATGGGTTGTGTTGGGTACAACATATAGTTTACACTATACTAGGTTATATTTATCTATGATATCAAATGCAATGTTAAACTACATACCTTACAAGTGTCTTATTGATTCACTCATATTTTACATTGTGTTACATGGATATGCTACTTTACTAATAATATTGACATGAATACATATGCATAGCATAGACTAATTTTCACTTTTTATATACTCCTTCAATGTTGTTTGATTTCTTAAATAGTAGGATTAACATTGATTTCTTATTATGTGTGACCCTTGGCCCTTGTGCACAAAAATTTTCAACATCTCTATGTTATTTTTTGTGCAACATTTGATCATGTCCTTTGTATGTGGATCGTGGCCTTGTTGTATGATATTGTGTGACATTATTGCATGTTGTGTTTGTATGTTTGTGTGTTTGTCGAGATTGATTAGTGGTGGAATTTTATTCACCATGATCTTATAAGACATATTATACTTCAAATATGGTTACTTTACTACATGCTTCAAAGATATATCTATCTAGACAAACACATGTATGCCCCACATTCAATATGTTAGATACATGATTCAAATGATAAATTATATTTTCTATGATAAAATACTCTTGAACATGATGGCATAATGATATTTGAGCATATATTTAACATGATATAATTAACTCTTCTTTTGATACAAGTGATTTTCAAGATACATACTTCATCTCAAAAGGGGACATCATAATGGCATTATCATAGAGATTTACACCATCGTTAGGAGATTTGGGATAGAATATAGGTTTCAAAAAATCAAAATATAGGTTTTCAAAGATTCAAACAATGTAAAATCATATTTTATATCAAAATAAATGTTTTCAAAAGATTCAAAATGATTCAAAAAGTAAAAATATGATAAATATTGGCACATTCATAATTGAAGGCATATGTATGGGCATGTGCAAAGTAGTTACAAAAATCACATATTCAGAGGGCGCAAAATACTCATTCATGCTCAACCCTATTCAAAGATTAAAAAAAATAAAGATTCAAGTTTCAAAGTTTAAAAGATAAAAATATGCAAATTTAAAGTAAAAACATTCATTTCAAATAAAATTTTATGAGCAATGAAGTCATGATGGGGGCATGAATATTATCCATTCCCTTTCGATCATGTAATTTTAGAATATAGATTCATCTATACAAATGTGATTAAAATATGTTTTGGTGGTGTATGTTCAATTTTAGTGACACTCAATGGCCTTGACATCACTTCCAGAGAACCTAGCATGGTTATACCTTTTTGGATTAGTACATTAGGTGCTCCTTTTTCATGAGAGTTTTGATAATGCATCTTTCTAACTCAAGAGATTGATTAGCTATTGAAATTAAAATTGGTCACTCTCAATTAACCATTGGTTCAAATTTTCTCAGTGATTCAATGAGGAGGAACATTTATGCACTATCAGTTATAGGTTATAAGTAAATTTGGTTTCACTTATGTATGGGTGTACTCCTTACTTTCTCTCTTTAAAAAAAACATTATGCAAAATTTCAAAAGAAAAAAATAACTATTTCATGAGTTGTTGTAGGGGTTGATAAATATGGGTGCCCTACACAATAAAAGAATCTTATCAAATAAAAATTATGTCGTATACACTCAGGTTCACATATTTTCTCATTTAATCTAGTAATTTCATTTCTAGAATAAGGGGGTGTAGACACAAATTTGTTCATAAGTACTTGAAAATGCTAATTCTTGACATATTCCTTAATCACATAACTTATACCAAATTACATGACTCCTACTCATCATTACTCTAAGCCATTTATCTATATACATATTATACCCTTTCTTTTCCTTTATCACTATACAAAACTATCAATGTCAAATACTCAAGACATCTAAAAACTCCTTTAGACTATTCCTTAAAAAGCATGGTTATCATTGTTCCTCCTCCATAGGTCCACTCTAAGCAGACAACAATGTACTAAACCCCTATGCACTTAGGTTGGCCATGTCCCATGCTAAATAATGGATAGTTTCTAAATTTTAATTCAATATTTTGGATCTTCTCACATGTTTCATAAGGTCAGCTAAAGGAAATTTTCAAAAGATTCACCTATAAATACATATCAAGAGTCATTTTTTTTTCCACTTGTGATTCACTTTGTACATGCATTTATTATTTTGCACATGGAGAAAATTCACCCTATTATTCCCAAATTCTAAATCATTAAAAAGAATAAATCATAATCCAAGTCAACATCCCTTTAAATCAAGTCACAAATTATCAGTGTTAAGTATCAAATATAACTTATAGTTACATACATATAGTTAAAGAAGCAAAATTGCATATTCACTCTAGGTAGGAGAACTACATGGTCTTGATTTTCCTCCTTGGACTATCATATATGTAGGAAAATATCAATTATAAATTGGAAATTTAGGTTAGCTCATCCCATTACACTTCTGTAATTTTCTTATAATTTTCTAAGCTATCAAATTTTCCTAAGGGTTTTAAATGCTAGGGAAGACAAACAATGATTTCTACATGGAAAAACCCTAAGTTTGATATCTTAGATTTATCATCATTCATAGACACAACAGACATATAGATCACTTTGTATGCATAGTTAACCCATACAAGTTCATGATCAATGGACTCAAGTGGATTGTGCCACTATTTTCTTGTTACACTCCTGTCCAGATTCATCTTCTACTTTTGCTTCTATTATGTTGTTTCTATATTCCTAACTTTTTCTATGTTTTTCTACGTGTTTTCTAATAGACTCAATTCAAATGAGTACATGGTCAATAGCAGGGATAATTTTAAGAATGGACACCTAAAATTTTCTATAATATGTTAGCAAATCCTAGAGTTTAGGCATAATTTCATTTACTAATCTTTGGCAAAATTACTCATATAAGTGTAAATAAATTGGCTATTTTATTGGATCTTTAAAAAAACTTATAATTATCTAGTGAATCAAATGTAATATTCAAATAAATATTTAATGACATAAAATAAAAGAATAAAACTAACTAAAACTAAATCTCTCTTTGAAACTGATGTAAAAACAAAGATGCTTACCTAGAAATGAAAGTAACATGTAAAATATTGATCCTCCTCATGCCTTGTGCACCCCTTGCAATCATTAAAATGTGCTTAGAAATAAATTTTAAGACCTTAAATGTATATAATCCATTGATGTAGGTTGAAAAAATAAAATTTATACCCTCTATAAAATACTTTACCTTGGAATTGCAAGGGGAGTTGAAAGAGAATACATAATTACAATGGAAAGTAAAAAAGGGCCACAAGAGTTTCAACAAGTTGGAATCAAATGGAAAACACCAAGATAGGAGACATGGTATCTCAAGGAGATTTGGAAATCTCTCATGTATTTTCAACCACTGTGCTTTAATGGGACCAAATCCTCTAAGGAGGGAGCTATGATCCATGAAGACTAGAGAGTGTGCATGAAACATTTTGTCTTTTGATTTGAAATATTTATGATTTAGAACACTCAATTTAAAACCATGCAATAACACATGTAGTATTCAATGTCCATATATGAAATTTTAAATTTTAAATTTGAGATTGGAAGGTAAATATTGAGGAAAAAATACACTTGTATGCATGTGATATTATGTCACTTGTGTATGCAGTGTTATATTATGATAATTTACACCTATATAAACCATTTATGTTGGATAAACAAGGATAATAACTAATACCATGAGTTTAAATATTTTTCTCAAATTATCCAAGAGATTTGGAGGATGTAATGTTGTAGAAAAAAATTAGAGAAACTAGATTAAGCCATGAGTCTTGGTAGGTTAACATCAATGGAAAGATATCAAAACAAGCAAGATATTACCCAAGGAGAAAGTGGGTGAAGTATTCCTACATCTCATAAAACACTAAGATTTTTTCAAATCAAAATCCTCTGAAAAGGAGAAGTATAAACCATAAGGATTCAAAATAAAAAAATTAATCCATCAAACAACTAAGAATTACATTAAAAACAAAGCAAATTCGGAGGGAATTTTTTCATTGACAAAACTATCATATACAAAAAGGTAGAAATATATTAAGAGACAATGTAAATTTCATGTTATTTTTTTACATATTAGTCACAGAGATAAAAACTATTGATTAAAAAAATATCGATAAAAATAAGACACTGTAAATTTAATGTGAGTTTTTTATCCACTAAAACTACATGTGCACTAAAGAAGGTAAAATTCCTATTGACATCATGTAAGCCTTTGAAATTTAAGATATTTCATTTAAATATTTTTATCAATTTTATAAATAATAATAAAATAAAAGGCTAAAGACTAATTTAATCTTGAGACACACAACAGTATTGATTCCCTTGTTATCCACATAGTTAACACTTTGTATAAATTGGGTTTATATTTTTTTGGTAGCCTTTTAAAGGTTTATTTGATTTTAGACTTCAATATCTTGCATTTGAATACTCAGCATATTCTTATAAATAAAATAAATAAATGGTTAAGGACTAATTCCTCTGGAGATACACAACACTAGTGCTTACATTATTATGGATGATTAACATTTTAATTTAATGTTATGAGCATGCATTTTTTTTAATTATCCTTATAACAAATTATTTATTTAAATTAAACAAACCTTTAAATCTCATTTTTTATTTTAGTTCCTTTACAATTTTTATGAGAAAATAATTTTTTTCAATATAAATATAATAAATATTACAATATAATTTGAGAAAAAAATATTTTTTTATTCTACCTAAGTTAGAAAGTTCTAAGGGCGGGGGCCCTACCCTGGTTGGCTAAGTATTTCCGCTTCGGCTCTGTTGGTCTCATGTTCTAGTCTCCCCCTGCCTCGTGGTACCGGTATTATGCGTGTCTAGCTAGCGTCGTCGGTCACGTTAAAAAGTTTACCAGGCTTTTAAAAAAAAAAAAAAAGTTAGAAAGTTCTAAAATATATATAATCACAACTTCATATAGAGCAAAAATCTAGATAAGTACCATTATTTTGTGTAAGAAAAAATCACTAAAAAGACCAAATTTGATAATAAAATATTTACTTAGAGAATATGAGATATTGTAGTCCCAAAATGTTAGGGAATAGTAGGAGAATAATATTTCTTGTGAAACTAGCTTACCCATGGGCTAATAAAAAGTAAGAGAGTTTAATTGATATTAGGGTACATCCAAACAAATATTGGGATCTTTGAGTCTATAAATAGTATAATAAGACACTTAAGTTGTAAGCTTCATTGGAATTTATATACATGGAGAAAATACATTGCTAGCTACTTTAAATATACATTTTGTTAAACAGTTTGTATCACTTTTTATATAAACTTCCGATCCTATCATCATTATAGTAATATTTTGGAGGTTATTCAAGGATAAAGCTTTTGAATAAGCTCCAAAACCTATAAAAACATTGGCTAGGAAAATCCAATATTGTACCAAAACTATGATCTTTGCTTTTATATAACCTTAGGAATTTCATTGAAATATTGTCGGGGAATCCAAGAACAAACACACCTGTTCTATCCCACTTGTTATGATTACCAAATACAAGCAATTAAACATGCGGAAATATACCAGAAGCACAAGTAACTAGAATTCACCAATAGCACAGAATATGAGAGACAATACACTATCTTGTATTAACATTTTTATAGAAAAGAATACAATAAAGAGACGCCACTCTCTTCCACCTTACAGAGGCTTCCCACACCTCAAGTGTGTTTTTTCTAGTCTAATACATTTTTTGAGATAAATAGCTTAAAATGTTGAAATGTCACTACATAAAATCACTTATTGAGTGTTATGCAATTGAATTTCATTGAAATATAATGTTTTTATTGAAAATTATAAATTTGGGAAACTCTAAGCTGAAATCATGACATCTAAAAAAATATTATATTTCTTTAACCTAAAATGGTTTGGTCTCCTTAGACCAAAAAGAATGATAAAACTAAATTTTGAAACCTAATATCAGCCTTGAAATGTTACACTATTTCCCTCACTAGGAGCTATATGGATAACTTTTATATCAAAAACTCAATTCTCTTATGGTATTTATGGATTTCAAGTAGAAAAATGGTACTGGGCCTACAGTAGTGAGACTTATTCACATTGTCATTTACAAGAGATGACTTTCATGGCACCTTTGTTGTGAGTTATTTTTGGGGGACATTCCCTTCAATTGATTTCCTCTCCATCTACTTTTTCCATGCCATCTCTCTTTCAAATAATAATTCAAAATGCAAATTCAAAATTGATCAAATGTAGTGGAATGTAATGTCCAAGCTAATATTGTCTATTTATATGGAGATAAACCATGTATTCCCCTAGTTGTTTTCCATTTAAATTTTAATGTTATGGATGGAAATCATATTCATTTCCCAATCTTTTCCCTTTATCAATGACTCACAAATTTTATCGCTCTATCTCAGATAGTTTAATTGAGGTTCAAGCTCTATAAGTTACGTCTTCCATTCTAAATGGCATTGTGTGTTAATTCAAAATTCACACAAAGTATTTTACACACACACACACACACACACAGACACACATGTTTGGTGGATTTTCTTGGATGATCCCTTACAACCATCACTTTCAAATTCAAACACATTACCATTAGGTAAGCTATCTAGGTCCATTTTTACAATTGATTTAATCTTCAAATAAATATGCATGTAATATTTAAATTAATATAAATATTTTAAACATGTTTATTATTTGTTTTTGTTACATATTGTATTGATTAATGACTATTATTATTCTTTTAAACAAAATTTTGGGCTCAAAAAAAATTTGAGGAAAATGAAGGGGGCTCCAAGCTCCATCGAATGCTCAAGATACTAAGATTTTTTTATTGACTTCTCTAAGTAAGAATAAAAAATTCAATATAAAGATCAAATGGATGTCAAATTTAATGTCAAAACTATCAATAAATAATTAAATGAATGTCAAATTTATAGTATTCATTAATTATTAACAACTCCCAAACATTATAATCCACCACCATCCATTGTTGTCATTAAAGAATGCCTATTAACATAATAAATAAATTCTATAAGAATATATATATATATATATATAAAATTACTATTACAGATATCTTAAATACATATATTTAAAATATGCCTAGAGATATCAATATTAAGGTTATTATCTTGTATTTTTCACATAACACATTTTCACACTGACTAGTGAAAAAGGCATCTATCTAACAACACTAGTGTGTTTAGCTTATAAAAATATTTTCAAGAAAAAAAGGGAAATCCAAACTCCATCATATGGCCAAGATATTATGATCACTTATATATCAACAAGAAACACTAAGACCCTCATCAAGAAAATCAATCGTGAAGATACACACATGCATCATTTTACACTAATAATCAAAGGTAAAACATATCATCCATGTACACTAAGATTAACACAATAGTATTTAGAACACATATTTTCATTCATATATCCATGTCATTTTATAAAAAACATACAATATACTTCCATCACAAATCATATAACCATCCTCTAATGGATATTTTTACACTCAAATCTCATATGTTATACAATCAAACCCTAACACAATGCTTCTCAAAAAAAATGCTGACACTGCAACCCAAAAGATCCAACATGAAACATCTCAATAATAAAAATTGAAAATTTTGTGTGTGTATGTGTCTACACACATACACACATATGAATATAATTGGCTATTCTAAATAACTAATACAAATCTCCTATACTTTTAGGGTGAATGAGACCCAATTTGAATCCATCCTAATTATAACTTCCCTTTCGGTTATGAGCATTCCCTCCATCTTATATTTGGTAAAATTCCACCTCATTTTTAGTTAAACATTCCACCTTGAGGTTGATTAAGACCTCCTTGATTTTGATAACCACCTTTATTTCCAACCCTATCAGACCCTAACATAATGCTTCTTCACAACAAATTTTGACTATGTAACCCATAATGTCTAACATGATACATGTCAAGGAAAAATTATTAAAAATATCTCTTATATACATATATATGTATACACACATGACACTATAATTGGTGATTTTAAATAACTAATACATGTCTCTTATAATTTCCTAGCAAATTACAACCACACAAGCATGGTAATTATGGCAAAACTATGTCTCGAAATAGGTTTGAGTATAATTTTTAGGGCAATTAAAAACACAAATATAGAAAATTATATAAAATTTAGGATACTCAACCAATGTTTTTTTTCACACAATTATACATTTTCAAAATGTAAAAAACCTACTTATAGCAAATTGGTTATAAATAGCCACTGAAATTATCCCTGAGACTCAATAGACTAGAGCGCACTTAATACAGGAGCATCCTTCTAAGGATGAATTGTCTTGTTTTTTGTTGCATAATTTTGGATTGATAAATATGTTTAGTGGTTATATAGTTTTTTTAGGGTGTTTTAAGGGTTTTAGGAGTCATAATACACAATTGGTAATCTTATCCAACTGTCAAGGTGTGCTTAGGAGGTTAGATTTTAAAATTGGCATTTTCCCACCAATTTTAATAATTTAAATTTTTGAATTTGAGAGCCCAATTTAAGAGTTTTATGTGTGTTTGAGGGATGATTAAATATTGAAATAGTTAAGGGGGAATTATTGAAGACACCTTGGGTCTTAGATCATCTATGTACGGTAAAACATATTTGATGTATGTGCTCAATGTCTAACTAGTCTTCTAGTGTCCATTGGAAGGTCCAAAGGTAGTTAGAATAGTTGTAAGATGTATAAATGTTATATTTTTTCATGTAAGATCATTAATTTTAGTGATGGAGGGGTCAATATCCATGAAACTAATCAAATAATTCCTCATTTGAAGACAAAAACTAATGGCAAACCTTGTTTTTTATGTATGAGCATTAAAGATGACTGTGTAAGACATAGTACTAGTAAAATAATCAATAAAGACAAATGTTTGATGTTCCTAATGTATTTGGTAAGTTTTAAACATGTTTTATAAAGGTTCTTTAAGCATTTTTTTAATTGGATTCAAATTCTTTTGTGAAGATTCAACTACAGATCCTATATTCTGTGTATTCTATCTGAATGATGACTGAGTTTACAACAAGAGGTGAGAAGACTCTATGGAAGTTAATTAATGCACATATGAATTGGTAAGATATTTTTTTTAGTGTTTTGAAAGGTTCTTATGAATTTTCAATTCATTTGGATATATATTTCATAGATTAAAGTGTTCAAACCCTATAGTTAGTCTATGTCTGCATACACAATCAGACCAAGAATTTGTGCTACATGATGAACAAAGGCCTCAAGAGAGAAACCTAATGATTGAGGAAAGAATGTGATAATTTTAAATACCTTAATCATTCATCACAGTTGTTTTAAAGTTGTTTGAAAATCTAAAACTTCAAATTTATCCTTCTCAAGTTGGTCATAAACAGTCTTAACCCTATGCTAGATTTTTGAGATAAAAACTCAACTTACAGGTGTTTCCATACATGAAAATCCACAAAACTTTATAATTTATAGAACTAAATGTATAATAATGGATATTAAAGGAATTTGTCTAGTACATTATGAAGGTGTATGATTATAGACAACTGTGTGTCACAAGGGAATGGAGACCTAATTAGGCCTAGACAAATCCTTGAAAGTGATTGAAAAAGTGACTTTTGAGTATAGTTAATGTATTAAAATTCATATAGGGATATATTTAAATATAGGGTTTCAAAAATATCCCTATTTTATTAATAGTTAACTTCATTTGACCATACAATTGAAAAGGGTCAAAAAAAAGGCTACAAGCCTATCATAGTGAAGAAGTAGTTGTATGATGAGAAAGTGGTAGTGATGGGTTATGTGGATTGGTTAGGAGTTATAAGAGGATTATTTTGATCAAGTATATAATTATGAGAAATTACATAGAGTATTTAAACCTTGAATGTTATAGTGAAGTATTATGCCTATCACCTTTTATCTAAGATTGAACAAATTGAAACAAGACAAGTGTGTGAGTTGTGTTAAATTTTCCTCTACATCATTTGGTATCAAAGATTAGGATATCTTGGGAGGATAGTAAGGACACATGTCATATATAGGATGTGGATAAATATCATCCCAAAGAAGGTTGCAGGCAGTTGATGCATTGGTAGTTGAGGTGAGAAAGTTGCAAGCCAAACTGCAAGTTATGGTGTTGGCTCAAAGGAGAGAGATGAACAAAGGAGATGTGAGTGAAGGAGAGGATGATTTTCCTCACGAATAATATGAATAATAAGGAGAGGAAGGTAGAGTGGAATAAAATTTTATAATATCAATCATTGGAGTGACATCAAAGCCCAAATTGGAGGTGTTAATGTATGAGGGCAGTCTCAACATTAAAGAGTTGATTGATTGGATTATAGCTATGGACAAATACTTTGATTATGAATATGTGAATGAGGCAAATAAGGTGAAGTTTTTAGTGACAAGATTGAAGGGTAATGCATCCCTATGGTGGGATGGAATACAGAAAGAAAGAATAAGAATGGGAAAAGAAAAGATAAGGTCATAGGACAGAATGGTGGCCAAAATGAAGGGAAAATTCATGCCTAAAGATTAT